>JARQZK010000046.1:0-157500 GCA_030704885.1 Cynegetis impunctata
AAAAAATTGCACTCCTTCTTTTTCAAATTTTAAACTTCATTCGAAATGGACTTAGTATTTGAAGCATGATATTTGATGAGATTTCAAGAATAATAACACAGGTTATTCCACGCCAAAAGTATACAATTGATTGCAATCGATGTCTTTTGATTTGACTCTCAATGGAATTTTTTACCATTTTTTGCGAATTTTGAGGAGAATTTTACGGTTTTTTACATTTTTTCTCTTCTCCTTTGAGTCTTCTGTGAATCTAAGTACATATTTGAATCCTCGGAATATTTTACAACGTATATGGTTGTGAAACTTTCAAAAACGTTTTTACGCGGTCGTGTACCTAAAAATAAGGCGAAAAGTTATAAAAAGACCATATATAAATCAATCCCATAAATATCTGAGACCAAATCCTTCAATTTGCGATTCTATAGAACCTTGTAGGACCAAAGACCTTATGGACAGAAGTCAGAAGTTACAGTGATTTGAAATGCCGGAAAATATATACCTAGGTATGCAAATGGTAAATCAAAGAATTATAATTATAATTATAAGCACTCCTTCATTAGTCACTTTATTTAGTAGAATTGTTGGAAGGAAGTTCCTTATCGTACGTTACAGTCCAGGCACTAAGCAAACGAAAGCTAGGTCTAAAAATGTGCAGATGGATTGATTCAATATATAAATTTAAAACTGTGTATTGGTTATTCATTGTACAATTTTTGGGAATGAACTACTATCTATTGCTATACGGTCAAGCGGGGTAATTATAAGACGAATACAACAACTTTTGTAATATAAGGCTTCTAAAAATAGTTTACGTCTAACTGAATATTTTCATACTACCTACTGAGTTGCAATCTACTCTGTATTATTATTAATTTCCCGAGAAAGGTTCAAAATACAAGATTTTTCACATAAAATATGTGTCTCATATTTTTCCGCCACTGTGGGGTAAATAAAGCATAGTCCAAATAAAAGACATCAAATAATTCCTACGGTTTGCGTATCATTCAATTGCGTGCGTTATTTCAAGAGAGATAGGGGCGAAAATATAACAAAATAGCTTTGACAGTCCAAAAAATCTTGAAATTTTTATTTTTCGATTGTAAAATCAACAGCACCAATAATGTTTCGTCTAACTTCTATAAGTCTTTGTATTGTAATTATTTGGTAAACAAGTACTTACTTCAAAATTACAGTATAGAACTTATACTACTTCATTATTGAGATTTCAAGTAACAAAAAATTAACGAATACATAGCCACAAAGCTGGAAGCGAGGTACAAAAATCAAAATGGGGCAAAATAGGCTAGGCATATTAGCAAAAAAATTAGGGCTCAGAAACAAATTTTGCTATATTTTTGATTTTCTCACCCTTTATGTTTTTTGGGTCGCTGAACACGAATTTGAAGTTTGCTGGCAAAAATTTTGCCCGGAACTTTGATTTTTGGGCACTTTTTGACCAAATTTTGGCACTTTTTTCAGTTTTCGGCCTATATCTCAAAAAGGAATCATTTTGATGACAAAGTTATTCTATACAAAATTTAGGCAGACAAAATTGCCTATATTTTTTACACGAGATGTTTTTCTGTAAGGCTAACCGTTTTGCCGCTAGAGCACGCTGAAAAATCGCAATTTCCATATCTAGTGTCATTCACCGTTTACGCGAAAATCGACCTTGCTGTGATACTTAACTGTTGCAACAATTTATTACATTATACAATTTATCTTATATAACAGTAGATTTCTCATAAATGACGTTTTTTTTTTTGAAAGACTCACCCACTGATTCTCAATCACTGTGTAGTGTGCTGAAATTCTTAAAGTGTGCCGTCAAATTTTGGAAATTTATATTAAAAAAAAATTGTTGTGGAATCCTTTTATTGTTGAGAGTCAGAATCCTCCTCCGGAATGCTTAAAAGGTTTTCCCACTGATATTCAGTCATCGGGATCTGACATAGAGACTGAGCTTATGTGATAACGTCGAAACATGGCTCTTAAAAACCAACTTTGAACACGGGTTATTATGAAAGTTTTGGAGTTTTGGAGTAACAATGTTAGTTTCAAGAAAAATTGTGAAGCCATATCAATGTGAAAACTTACTCTAAAGAAAATACAGAGAAGGTGATAGATTGGAAAGACATCGTACAATGTGGGATAATTTGAAAGGAGTCGAGAACTGGTATAGTTAAATTTAATGCTTATTGTCTATTCATTTCTCACTTCAGAGAAATACCCCATAAAATGAAGAGTTTGCAAAATCAGACATTACAAAACGAGGGAAAATTTTAAAACTTTTATCAGAGTGGACGATAGTTGCGAAAAATATACACATATGGGCGAGCCATTCTCGCACACATTAAGAGATAAAAGGAATTAATGGAGACCCATAAACCAAGAGAAACCAGATCAACAGTTCCCGAATGTACGTTCTGAACAAACTGCTTTATATGTGGATTACCAATTACCAAACAATTTTTAGCGGCGGAAGCCGCTAAAAATTGTTATGCGGCGTATAAAAATTGTTATAGCGGCGTATGGCCGCTAGCGGCCATACGCCGAATTGAGCATATACCTGATTTGGTTGCATATGAGGCGCAATATAATAAAAAGTGCCGAATAGAACTTATTGGTAAACGAACACCAAACACAGATGGGCAACAGAAAAGAGGGGGGCCATGTGCTCTGGCAATTGATGTAGTAATGCAGCATATAAACACATACATGGAAAATAGTGATGATGAGTATCAATTCTCAATGGAAAAACTGATGGCCCAAATGAAAGGAGACTACAAACCAGATCAAAATACAGTGAAAGCTGGACTTGAAGAGATGTATGGTGATGACATTCTGTTCGCCTTTTCAAAGAATAAGCAGACTGTGGTTTATTTCAAAATATAGGAGAGAAAATATTGAATGACGCATTTTACCAACAGAAGTCTAAATCTGAAGAAGAGAGGCTGCGAATAGTAGAAGCAGCATCCAAAATAATATGTGATGATATCAGATTCCAATTTTACGACGTTAAAGAGTATTCCGCTCCTGACTGTTTCATGGATGATACAGAATCCGTAATTTCCAAAACTTTGAATCAATTTTTCAATTACTTTCCCTATATTCATTATTCATGTAAGGTATTCTGGGTCCGTGAATATTTTTTGGAGCACTATAGCATCAAAACGGCTGGTCCACTGATTGTCAACCTTTTTTTGTCGTAGCACATCTCAACGATTTTAAAATTTGGCGGCGCTCGAAGAAAACGGTACCTGTTTTAAAGTTATTTACTTACCTATATCACACTATGTAAAATAGTTTATAATAATAATTTTAAATTTAAAATAAAATAATATGTACTACAAAAGCAACAGTATGTTTATAGGGGATTAGTTACAAGTAAATAATAAGAATATTTTTAATAAGGAATTTGAGATAGATTTTTTTTTCTTCAAGTTGCATTATACGGCACACAAAAATACCGCGGCACTCTGATTGGGAATCACTGCGTGAGTCTTCCAAAAAAAAATCCTATTTATGAGAAATCTACTGTTATATAATATAAATTGTATAATGTAATAAATTGTTGGAACAGTTAAGTATCACAGCACGGTCGATTTTCGCGTAAATGGCGAATGTCACTAGATATGGAAACATGGCGATTTTTGGGCGAGCTCTAGCGGCAAAACGGTTAACCTTACAAAAAAACGTTTCGTGTGAGAAATGTAGGTAATTTTGTATGCCTCAATTTTGTATAGAATGAGTTTGTCGAAAAAATCATTCCTTTCTGAGATATTGGCCGAAAACTGAAAAAAATGCCAAAATTTGGTCAAAAAGTGCCCAAAAATCAAAGTTGCGGGCAAAATTTTTGCCAGCAAACTTCAAATTCGTATTCAGCGACCCAAAAAACATAAAGAGTGAGAAAATCAAAACTATAGCAAAACTTGTGTCTGAAAATCCTAATATGCCTAGCCTAAAATATGAGACATTTTTCGCTAATTAATATTATACTTTCCTAGATCAACATCAAACATGAGAGCACCTGGTACATTTTTTTGCTTTGGATTTGGCAGTTTCATGATAATTTCGTTTTTGTGGATCGATTATATTATACCTGTAGCAGGATATGCGATGTAGATATTTTTTATATTGAAACAATGGTTAATAATAACAATTTACACATTTATTGAAAGAAATAAATCATGACGCACGTTTCGGTGTAACTTTACCTTCTTCAGATGCTAATGGCAAACTAAAACTGTTTTAGTTTGCCATTAGCATCTGAAGAAGGTGAAGTTCCACCGAAACGTGCGTCATGCGTTATTTCTTTTAATTAATGTGTAAATTGTTATTATTAACCATTGTTTTGATATGTTTATTAATGTACACCATGTATCAGCCCAATCAATCTTATATATTTCTTTCGTTCAAAGTATAACACTGTTATGTTATCACTGTCCTCAGATCCTTCAATTGTAGCTAAAGAATATTTCTTTGCATTTTTTTTACAGCATCTTGTAAGTTTTTCTCACTACAATCTTTTGGTTTTGGTACTTAATTTCGCGGCATTTTCATTTCTTATTTTCACACGATAACAGTCTTATATTTTCCCGAACGCATTTCTCGTTTTTAACCAAAAAAAATTACGTTTTCACTGTGCGGTAGCGAAAGATAGAGTAAAATGATGTATCGCCCGCGCAAGAACATCCCACGCGGTGGTGCGGGTCGGGAAGCCGTGCGTTCGCGAGTACAATCTATACTAGCAATAGTTGAAAAAGTTTGTCAACGCTGAGGTAAAATTTTTGCGCCATTTTTTTTGATCAGAAATATTTAGTAAAATAATTCTTGAACAGTATTAACCTAATATTGGTTAGAAGTTCGTAGAAGTCTTATTTTTAACTGAAATTTCTCATAATTACCCCGCCACAACATATAGGTATATATGTAAATATATATATATATATATATATATATATATATATATATATATATATATAAATATATATAAATATATATATATATATATATATATATATATATATATATAAATATTTATATATATATATATATATATATATTTATTTATATATATATATATATATATTTATATATATATATATATATATATATATATATATATATATATATTTATATATATATATATATATATATATATATATATATATATATATATATATATATATATATATATATATATATATATATATATATATGTGATTCCATTCTAACTGTGATTTATCATGTCTTGTATTGTTTATTCTCACTGGTCATTAATTAACAATCCATTGAAGAAATTTTTGTGTTAATTAGGTATTCGTGAACATATTTCATCACTTTTTTTGTATAATATAACTTGCAGTTCTAAGAAAACACAATATATCACTTAAAATAAAAGTTAGTACCGTGTCGTGTCCATTTCTAGAATTTACCTATAAATTGTTTATTATTTTTGTCGCAATAAATGATTAAAACTAATTACCCTATAAATATTAATTTATATGATCAAACAAAAAATGTACACATTTTTTTGTCAATGCATTAATTTAACATTAAACTCCCGGCGATATAACTTGTCGTCAAATTTATACCAATTTTTGAATTTGAATTTTTTTTTTAACTCAAGAGACCTACAGTTTCACGCCGGTTCCGAACGGCCAATGGGCTTAAATCTAAGTCATTGCCCAACAGCATATCAAATTTTTGAACCACTAAATTTCATTTGAATTTGTATGACTCGCGCGTCATCTACTTTGAGATTGATGAGACATGTAGTGAGCCATATTGAAAGTATATCATCTGAGTATTGTTCACAAGTATACAGTTTTTTTTTTTTTTTTTTTTATAGGTGGGACGTGTGCCCTCTCACACGCGCCCGACCTCCGTACAATTTTGGCTTCGTCAACTTGGACATTTAGCCATCAATTTACTAAATGAGGGGAACCACTTAAATCGGACGCATACAAACACCCAGGAACACGGTGGGAATCGAACCCACCAACTCCGTCAACGAAGACGGCATAGCGCTACCTATAACCTCTCCGCTACGGAGCCTCCTAAGTATACAGTTGGTGAAATAGTGCAAAGAGTATGTGTCATTTTAGAACTCAATTTTCAAAACAGTGTGTCATAAATTTACTTGTCAGTACCGTGATAAGTAATAATTTTTTGTACTCGCCTAAATTATTCATTAAATGGATATTATTAAGTTCATAAATCATAACCAATTAATTACAGTTGCTATTTTGAATGAAAATGTCAGTACTGTGTCCGTCAGTACCATACCAATAAAATAACTATTTGGTAATTATAGCTATCAATATAACGAGATTATTATGCGATTCATAATGGTCGAGGACATATTGCTAGGTGTCCTCGACGGTATTAATGTCCGAGACGGTGTTAAAAAGCTAATAATCGAGTTACATTCAAAGCTTTATTGTATCATTGACAACGGCGATGCGAAAATGAAAGCAGCAAGGGTTTAAGTCATTTCATTTTGGTATTTCAAAAAGTGATCATTAAAGTCATGCAAGATTTTGATATTCGTGACAATATATTAGCTGCAGCCAACACTATAAGGTTGGACTTGCTTCCAGACAAATCTAAAATCCATTATGAAAAAGAATATCGGTAGTTCTGTGGGTGGCGAAACAAAGTACAACATGTTCACGGTGCAGAAGAAACAGTGTTGCTGACATATTTCACAAGGAGGAATATTCTGCTTCATCCTCATGGCCGAAATATTCCATCGACAAATACCTACGGCGACCTAATACGTTTCATCAAGAAGAAAAACGTTCGATATAGAGCAAAAAAATCAAAAGTATTTACAAGAGAACACGTTGACGAATTTGTGTTCTGCCCCATACGAGTAGTTTTTAAAGATGAAAGTGGCTTTTTTAATTGGAATTGGAGTAGCCTGTCGAACTAATAAATTAGCGAAGATGACCACGGAAGATGTTGACGTTTTAGAGGACAAGCTGATTGTTACTATTCCCGAATCGAAAAGCCACAAGAAACGGATTTTCGCTATGGTATCTGACGGCTAAGTCAATCCTGTGCTTTTATTCAAAAAGTACGTAATATTAAGGCCAGTCCATGTTACTCACCGAAGATTGTTTGTATCCTATAGAAAAGGGAAATGTACGGTACAGCCCTGCGGCATTCATTTCTTCTCTAAAATACCTCAAAAAATAGCTGAGTATCTCTCACTTAAAAATCCTAATATGTATACCTACTGGTCACTGCGTTAGAAGATCTTCGGCAAATTTTCTTGTTGATGCTGGAGGAGATCAGGCGCGGATCCAGAGGGGGGAACGTCCCCCCCCTACCAAATGGCCCGGGCCCCACCTAATTGTTTGATTGGGAGCTACTCGATTTACCATTGCTCCAAATACCAGTACCTTTTGGCTTTTGAATATATAAAAGTTCCCCCCCCCCCAAAAGTCAGGCCTGGATCCGCGCCTGGAGGAGATACATTAGACCTACAAGTACTTGGTGGATGCGAATTAGCGAAGGTTGCTAGAGGGTATTTAGAAGAAAGTGTGAACTAAAAATTTTCAATTGCTCGCAAAATTCAAATCGGCAATGTTTCCGTTAGGGATTAAGCACTGGGGAACCGAACGAAATCGAAAAGGGTGCTTGCTCGGTTATTAAGCAATATTCAGAGGATATACCTGTGATCGTGGACGCTAAAGGTCAAGGTGTATCCATCAAATTTGAAAACTGTCAAAATATTGTTTTACATGTTCTAACGTATTATGCTTTCGTAACTAACGTATTGAATTATGGTAAATAATGTTTTATGTAGGTTTTGGTACGTTTATGATATTTATCGTATCATTGAAGATTAAGACATTTTTATACTGAATCTTTATTAATAATTATTAACATCATAAACGCACCAAAACCTACATAAAACCTTAGTTACTCATAATAACTTAGTTACCATAATATAATACGTTAGTTACGAAAGCATAATACGTTAGATACCAAATAATAGTAGAACTAGTTTTCATGAACATATAAAACAATTTTTCGACAGTTTTCAATCTTGATGGATACACCGCCGTTAGCGTCTGCGTGTCCTCTAAAACGTCATCTTCCGTGTAGTGGTCATCTTCGCTAATTCATTGGTTCGTTAAGCTCCTCCAATTCCAATTGAAAAAGCAACTTTCATCATTAAAAATTCCTCATCTGGGACAAAAAACAAAAATTCGTTGACTTGTTCTCTTGTAAATACTTTTGACTTTTTTGCTGTATATCCAACATTTTTCTTCTTGATGAAACGTATTAAAGCGCCGTATTTATCGTTTTCCACACATTCCTTAAGTTTTAACATGGAATATTTCGGCCATAAGGATGGAGCAGAATATTTCTCAGAGAGTTTTGCGAAATACACCCGCTACACCGTCTCTTCTGCACCTTGAATATGTTCTTTGTTTCGCCACTCACTAAACTGCCGATATTATTTTTTATAATGGATTTTAGAATTATCTGGAAGCAAGTCCAACCTTATAGTGTTGGCTGCAGCTAATATATCATCAGGAATATAAATCTTGCATGATTTTAATGACTTTTTGAAATGCCGAAATGAAATGACATAAAATCTTATTGCTTTCATTTTCACATCGCCGTTGTCAATGATACGATAAAGCTTTGAATGTAACTCGATTATTAGCGATTTAAAACCGTCTCGGACATTGCCAGGTGACTCGGCTGTCGCCTCGTCACCTAGCAATGTCCTCGACTATTATAAATCGCATAATAATCTCGTTATATTAATAGCTATAGTAATTATTAATAAATATTTAGTATAAAAATGTCTACGATAAAATTATTTCAATCATTAACTTCAGTGAGGCTGGTCATGGAAAAAGTTCAGCTGATGGAATTGGCGGCTATTTAAAGAAATTAACAGACCACCAAGTGAAATACGGCACGGATATGTCAAATTTCGATTCTCTTCTGGCGACTTTGCGAAATCGTGTTAAATCTATATACGTTGATATCGTTAATGAAAACGAAATATCAAAGATTAATACTTTATTTCCGAATAATTTGGAGCCTTTCATAAGTACTGTGAAAGTTCATCAATATACGTGGATTAAATTACAGCACAATGGTATTTTATTTTATTCATTAAGTGGTTTTGATTCTTCGATCAAATATTCATGCATATACTTTGCTGTGGAAAAAATTGATTACTTTTGGTATTGAAACCAGATTAATGCCACGAACAAAGAAATTGAATAATAATTCATCGCAATTTGAAAAATCGCGAAAGTTAACGAAACATTTAAAATACCTTAAAAAAGATGTTGCTAGTGATAATTCAGAACAAAATCAAACAATCACTACGTAGAAGTTCAAGAATTTGAGAAAAAACGGATGAAAACCCAAAACTACATTTTGAATAAATAATTCTCTTAGATTGTAGTCCATTAATCTTTGTTATAAATGGTTAGGTGAATTATTATGATTGCTATTATTCATTATTAAAGTGTTGAATATAAAATATAAAAGAGTTTAGAAGTGTGATAATATAATTTATAAATGAATTTCATAATTTTTCTATCGAATATTAAGCATATTTATTTCGTGTCAGTACCGTGAAACGAAAAATTTGAAATTTGATACTTATTCTCGAAGCCTTGAAGTTGTAGTGAATCCTTTCAGATTTTCATTTTTACAATAAAATAGAGAAATAATATGCATACAAAAATTAAAAAAGTTATATTTTGAAATCTTAATATATATATTTATATATATATATATATATATAATATATATATATATATATATATATATATATATATATATATAATATATAAATAGTTCACAGGCAACAACAATTCGAATAAATATTATATATATATAAATAAATATATATATATATATATATATATATATATATATATAATTATATATATTATATATATATATATAATTATATATATTATATATATATATATATAACAAGCAAAATTATCGGTCTAGCCCGCATATGTCGAAGCAGCCGTTGGCACGTGTTTCGGAACATTTGGTCCTCATCAGAACGGCGTAGCCAAGTATGCGATGGAAAACCTGGAAGTGAAACAGCAACAACAAGCAGAATCCCCTGCTTCGGAAGACAATCACACATTTGTGGTACATTGTTCGAACTCTCCGGTTTGGGAGATTTGGTCAAACTCTGACCACGGAGGCGATTAAATGCCATCCGCGAGATCCTGGACCCGTGGAAATAAACTACAAAGAGAAAATTTATCGCGGGGAAATAGTATATAAAACAAGCAAAATTATCGGTCTACCCGCATATGTCCGAAGCAGCCGTTTGGCACGTGTTTCGGAACATTCTGGTCCTCATCAGAACGGCGTAGCCAAGTATGCGATAAATTTTCTCTTTTGTAGTTTATTTCCACACGGTCCAGGATCTCGCGATGGCATTAATCGCCTCCGTGGTCAGAGTTTGACCAAATCTCCCAAACCGGAGAGTTCGAACAATGTACCACAAATGTGTGATTGTCTTCCGAAGCAGGGGATTCTGCTTGTTGTTGCTGTTTCACTTCCAGGTTTTCCATCGCATACTTGGCTACGCCGTTCTGATGAGGACCAAAGAGTCCGAAACACGTGTCAACGGCTGCTTCGACATATGCGGGCTAGACCGATAATTTTGCTTGTTTTATATACTATTTCCCCGCGATAAATTTTCTCTTTGTAGTTTATTTCCACGGTCCAGGATCTCGCGGATGGCATTAATCGCCTCCGTGGTCAGAGTTTGACCAAATCTCCCAAACCGGAGAGTTCGAACAATGTACCACAAATGTGTGATTGTCTTCCGAAGCAGGGGATTCTGCTTGTTGTTGCTGTTTCACTTCCAGGTTTTCCATCGCATACTTGGCTACGCCGTTCTGATGAGGACCAAAGAGTCCGAAACACGTGTCAACGGCTGCTTCGACATATGCGGGCTAGACCGATAATTTTGCTTGTTTTATATACTATTTCGCCGCGATAAATTTTCTCTTTGTATATATATATATATATATATAATTATTTATTTCAATTGTTGTTGCCTGTGAACTATTTTCAACTTTTTGATAATTATTAGCAATAACAGGCTTGGTGAATCTCAAAAAACTCGATTTTATTAAAAAGTTGACGTAATAAATAACAGAGAAAAATTTTGATGAGATATAGTAGTCTTCTTTAACTATTCAAATTTATTCAAATCAATAAATGTCAAAGAAATTTCAATTTTTCAAAAGTTTTGATAAAGCCACGAATGTCGTGGCGGAACATCAACTTTTTGATAAAATCGAGTTTTTTGAGATTCGCCAAGACTGTTATTGCTAATAATTATCAAAAAGTTATATATATAAATATATATAGATATTTATATATATATATATATATATATATATATATATATATATATATAGATATAGATAAATATGGGTGATTCTGTTGTAACTGTTATTTTTTTTATAAAAAATTTTTAGATTTCAAAGTATAACTTTTTTAATTTTTGTATATATATATATCAAATAGAAGAATGTCAACTGACATACATAAGTACAAAAACAAAAAATATCTCACAAATTAACATAAAATGAAAAGGAAAACAGATATTCAGCAAATCGAATGAAGAATTGGAAAACATTTTTAAACAGAAGATATCCGGTGATGAAAAGTTCTTATTTTTTTACGCAGTCAAGTTGAATTATATCCGACATTAGGACCCTATGAGTCTTAATCAAAATTTCTTTTTTATTGTGTAATATATTAGGCGGTTTGTAATTTGGATTGTGTACTAACGGAATGGTGGAATCTAGGGAAAAAAATCCTTGTATGTTTTGTTCATATTTCATCAAGGTCTATTTTCTCTCTCAAGTAAGGTACTTACCTATTACTGAAATCTCCTGTATATATCTATATGTATATATATATATATATATATATATATAAATATATATATATATATATATATATATATATATATATATATATGTGTTGCATAACTCCGTTACAAACTAAACATATGGTGTTTCAAATGAATACCCCTGTATATTATACCGAATTCGGATTACTCACATTTTTTTGAAGCTTTTGATTCAAGGGTTTGCTATGTTATACAGAGTACTTCAGAAGATATGGACACGTTTATATGAAAATCGTAGGTAAATCAACGCTCTGTAGCTTATTGTGCGTTGGAGAAAAAAATTTTATTTTACCTAACAGAGTTTCGTAATATGATGCAATATCTCCGTATTATATTAAATTTGAATTATTTTCCATTTTGTATACAAGGTGGACGGAAACTCGAACCTTTCATATTCTCTCTTATTTCAAATGGAACACCCTGTATTTTATAGCACAAATAGAATCTTCTATTATGTAACTTCAATTTTTGTGAAGCATTCCCTATACCCAAAAGTAATAAAAACAGAGTTATTTTGTGATATTTATTGTGAACCATAATTATAAACCTTAAATGTGAGAGCAATACACGTTGAATGTAACAAAAAATCCTAAATAATAATAAATCTTAATAAATAATTTATTCTTAACAAAACAAGTCACCAAAAGTATAATTCGAACCGTAATATTAAACTAAATGTTCAAAGTGTTCATCGTTAGCCTCAATTTCAACGCTAACTGAGAAAATGTAATGGTTTCCAGCATTGCATTGATGTTAACGGGAACACTTTGAACATTTAGTTTAATATTACGGTTAGAATTATCCTTTTGTTTTGTTAAGAATAAATTGTTTATTAAAATTTATTATTATATAGGATTTTTTGTTACATTCAACGTTTATTGCTTTCACATATAAGGTTAATAATTATGATTAACAAAACTAAATTTGAATTTACTACGTTTATTATCACAAAATATTTTGAAAAATATAACACTGCGATTGCAATTTCGGTCACTAGACCATCATCGGGCAGATTGAGTTAAGAACTGCCCGATGATGGTCTAGTGACCGAAATTGCAATCGCAGTGTTATATTTTTCAAAATATTTTGTGATAATAAACGTAGTAAATTCTAATTTAGTTTTGTTAATCGTGTTAAATTATCACGTAGTAACGACGGATTCCATCAACTATTTAATAATTATGGTCCACAATAAATATTACAAAATAACTCTGTTTTTATTAACTTTGGGTATAGGGAATGCTTGACAAATAATAAAGTTATATAATAGAAGATTCTATTTGTGCTATAAAATACAGGATGTTCCATTTGAAATAAGAGAGAAAATGAAAGGTTCGAGTTTCCGTCCGAGAAATAATTCAAATTTAATATAATACGGAGATATTGCATCATATTACGAAACACTGTTAGGCAGAATAAAATTTTTTTCTTCAACGCGCAATAAGCTACAGAGCGTTGATTTACCTACGATTTTCATATAAACGTGTCCATATCTTTTGAAGTACTCTGAATAACATAACAAAATCTTATATCAAAAGCTTCAAAAAAATGTGAGTAATCCGAATTCGGTATAATATACAGGGGTACTCATTTGATAAACCATATGTTTAGTTTGTAACGGAGTTATGCAATACAAGACATCTACCATTTTTGTTGATATCATTTTTTGATATCTCTTAAAATATCCCAAATACCGAAGTTCGTCGTAAGATTGGTACACCCTGTATATATATATATATATATATATATATATATATATATATATATATATATATATATATATATATATATATATTATATATATTATATATATATATATATATATAATATATATATATATATATATATATATATATAATATATATATATATATATATATATATATATTATATATATATATATATATATATAATATTATATATATATATATATTATATATATATATATATATATATATACCTATATGTATAATGAATTTTCTATAGGATTACTGAAATCCTTCGTAATTATGCATCATAATTAATATATTTCGGATAGTTGTGATAGCCTAGCATAATTATTATTCATCCCAAATATATATTTTCATATTAAAATTGTAATCAGAAAATATGTTACAATGGAAATTCCCCGAATGAAAATATTGTTTTTGTTTCACTAAATTCTGAATAATCTTTGCTCTCCTGGAAAGATCATAGTTTCCATTCACTCACGAAGTATAAAATCCTAATATAAATAATTCAATTCCTATATTTTTTTCTTAAGCGTCGTTAATTCATTTCATTATGCCTTTTATTTGATACATAATATATAGAAGAAAAAAAACTTAGATCCTACCGAGTGTCCCACGATACCTTCTTCTCTTCTTTTTTGTGGTACAGTCAATAATCCATTATTTTCGCCAAACAAAATGTTTTCTGGTATTGACGTTGCATTTGCTAGTTCTGAATGACTGAAGTTTTAAACTTCAGCTGTAGTCGGTAAACGGTATTTGCCATGTCATTTCATACTAAGCAAATTTCTTCCGCTTTCGACTAACGTAGATGCTGAAGATCGTCTTAAACTATATACGGTATACTCTTCAAGATCCGCATCTTGAGCAGAACATCTTCCATTGCGATATGCAATAAGTATTCTATTACTGTTCATACTTATAGGTCTAAAATTAATATATTTACCATACAAACTGTAGGGACAGAGACATCCCTCCCTTGTAATTGTGATTTTTGCCATCTTGAAGGAATGCCACTAAAAATACCAAGTATCTTCCACATCCTCCAAAGTTAAACATGTCTTCAATATGCCCTGAAAATACAAAATATTAAAATTACTTTAATTAATAGCCACTTTTCGTATGGTTCTCTACGGATGAATTTCGCTATTTTCCGCAGTTAATACTTTTTTGGTATGCAACCAACACTTTTTTGTTTGACAAAAGCAGTACTGTTTGGCAAAATCGTAACGTTCACATCTTCGACTGCCAGACATCTTTTCATAATTGAAAATCGACTTCATATAGTTGAAATTCTCATGAATTCAGCTTTTTTGAATAAATAAAGAGAAGAAACATATCATGACTCAAGGTGGTAACATTTTGTTGCTGATGCCAGTTGTTGAATAGACGAGACTCCTTTTCATATCCCATTCAGTGATTTTGCACATATTTTTGCCGCTTCAAATGATATTTCTTTTTCTGCAGAAATCAATTTAAAAATATGTTGAACAAGAATTCACAAAACTGACATAATAATATACAGGAATAATTTTCCTGTGTGCTTGCTCTGAAAAACCTTATTTTCATTTCGCTAATAAGTCACGTAGAGATAAAGTTTTCAGAGAGGTGTAATGAAATAGCTATTAGCATTACTAGGGAGGAAAATGTCACTTTTCCTCTCGTAGAATCAGTAAACATCCAAGAGAGGAAAAGGCACCCTAAATTTTTGAAACTATATTTACAGCAGTAATAACTAATTTATATTTAATGTCACTGTCAGTTAGCCACGGCATCCTACATATTCAGAATGAGAGGGAGGTAATACGACTCTCCTCCCTGATGTGAGGGAGGAAAGTGAGTACTTTCTGTAGGGGTAGAAGGAAATAGCTGTTTGTATAACAATGGAGGAAAGTGCTACTTTTCCTCCCGAGGATGAAGTTCACTCATTCAAGGGAGGAAAAGGCACTTTACCTCCATGTTATACATATGATTTTTCCGCCTGCCTCAAATAACAAGTCATTCTTAAATTATTCATTTATGAAACTAACAAACAAAATTCATTAAAGATCTTAAACTAAGAAGTAGGTACAGTACCTATAACTTACGTTATTTTCATTCTTGCATTCTACATGTTTTTAATTTGTGGTAGAGTAATTATTTATTCTAATGTTAAGCGTGCAGTTTTGAGCAGTGATTATTTGAATACCACTAGAAGTGCGTCCTGGAGCCAACGCAGTTTTCGTGATATCTTCATCAACAACATTATCATACAGGTGGTATCTCCCGGAAGTACTGGTACTTGGCTGATTATAATCAATTTCATTAACTTCAATGACACATAATTTGGTTCGAAATTTTTAGCTTTTTTGCAAAAGATTGCCGCACATGCCCTTCAGCGATATTCGTAGACTTCCAAACTCTGTGGTACTTTAAAGCAAGAATATCTCCTTCAGAATTATATAATAGAATATATATAGAATATATAATAGAAGAGTTTAGGTCGTCAATGTCGTATAAGTCATTTCATTGATGACGTACCCATGACGTCACTTTTACTTTTCCTAGGGAGGAAAATTAGTTTTCCTCTCTAGGGAGGAAAAGTACGACTTTGCTTCTTACAATAAGGCCAGGAAAAGTATACTTAGTATAGAGGTAGGCAGAAAAAGATGTTTCATAGGCGTGTTTTAGTCGATCAGTTTTTGAAACTTTTATAACGCAAGTATAGACTATGCGAAAGCTTTTTATTCAGTCACATAGGTTTTTATGTAGATTTTTGAGATCATATACTTTAATGAATGCCATTTTCAATCTTCAAGTTCTGTAGAAGTTGACGGAATAAATTTTTGATTCACCAAGCGCTTTTTCGCTGGTGACAAGTAGCGAATATAAAATATAATGTAGAATAATTGTGAGATAATCAACAAAATATTTTATTTTTATTTAATGAAAGTAATATGAGCTAATTATCAATGGAATTTGTTATTTACAATATTTTTATTCTTTTTCAGAAAACACAATCATGATGCTATGGATCATACTATTCATCGTTTTGATCATTGTATTTTATTTTATACATATTAGAACGTTCAATTACTGGAAGAACAGAAGTGTACCACACAAAAAGCCCGTACCAATTTTTGGAAATTTCCTGAGAGTTGTCCTTGGAAAGCAACAAGTTGGTGCAGCTATTCGAGAAATTTACGAAAGATTCGATGAAAATGTTCCGTATTTCGGCATCTATATTTTCCACAAACCTTTTCTAGTCATACGTAGCAAGGAACTAGCAAAGAAAATTTTAATCAAAGATTTCGAAATTTTCCAAAACAGGCCTCTGTATTCCAATGAGAAAATTGATCCGATGGCAGCTAATGCATTATTCATTTTGAGAGGGGAGGAATGGAGATGCTTGAGACAAAAACTGTCTCCAATGTACACGAGCGGAAAAATTAAAAAGATGATGCCTCTCATGGAAGAGGTAGCGAGGCACATGAAACAATATTTCAACTCCATGGATGGCCAGGTAGTAGATGTTAGAGATTTTGCCAATAGATACTCTATAGACATAATTTGTTCTTGTGCTTTTGGAATCGATTCCAAAAGTTTATTAAAACAACAATCAGAAATGAAGACGATGGCAAATAACATGTTGGACCTTAGAAGTCTGAAGAGAAGTTTCACCATTGGTGCTTATTTTTTTTGTCCTTTAATGGTGGAACTATTCAGATTACAATTTCTGGATAAGAAATCATCAGATTATTTTATCGATCTATTCAAGAACTCTTACAAGGAGAGAGAAAAACTGAATACTAGAAGAAATGATCTGATAGATTTACTACGAAACTTAAAGAAGCAGGAAACAGATGAAGATTTATTCAAACTCAGTAAGTAATGATTCAATGAATTAAATAAGCGAATTTTTTCAATTTCCATTTACTTTTTCAGATGATTCAAAAATTTCTGCTCAAGCATTGGTTTTCTTCACTGCTGGTAGTGAAACAACTGTAGGCACTCTATCTTTTTGTCTTTACGAGTTAGCAATGAACCCAGATATTCAGAATACATTGTGGAATGAAGTAAGGCAGAACTTGAATTCCGAAGGATGTATTCCTTATGAAACTTTAAATCAAATGACGTATCTGGATTTAGTAATAAAAGGTAAGAAATGGAGTGATACACTCATGCAATTGATTTAAATAATCATTATCTGCAAAGAAAGTACAGTAACTTCGGAAATTTTATGATTAATATATTACACAATGTAACTGCACTTATTAAACTACAAGAAAATGTACATATCAGAATCGAATGATGGCCAACAACGGTACTGTGTTAACGAGTGGATGCAAATATTGCATTACAAATGCAGATAAAACTAGCAAACGTGTCAAGTGCTCGGGAGTGTTCCATCAATCATGTGGACAAAGAGTAAAGGTTTTAAAGAGCAGCATTATTTGTTGTGAGAATCAGGATGAGTATTCCAGAGTAACTGAGAAGGAAACACCTAATAGATAAGTCGAATTTTTGCAATTGGAAATCACATTACCCAGAATAATAAAGATACTAGGATGTCAGAATTAAATAAAATCAATTAACTTTTGCAGGAAAAAATTACCTACATTGGAAAATTAAAATTTATCTGAATTAAAACAGACGAAACTAGTGTAGAAAAATTAACATACGATGTGATAAAAAACAACTCAAAACAACACCAGTATTGGAGAATAAAAGAAGAAATTATGGATCACATGTTCAGGCATCAAAAATAAAGAAGATATTCTACGTTCTTATGAAAATAAACACAAGCAAATTATAAGTGATATTATGAAACAGAATGGAGATTCCGCATCATAGGTGGTCCTAATGAAATAAAATTCAAATTACGAAAGAATAAATACTCTTTCACAAACCACAATCGGGATAATACCTAACACTATGCATTATTTTAATTCCACAAATAGCCGGTACCAATTTTTGGACATGTCCATTAAGTTGTTCTTGGAAAGCAGCAGGTTCGTTTAAGTATTTCACAAATTACAGGAATACCTATTTGATTATAAAAACGCCATACGTAGCAAGGAGGAACTGGAAAATAGTCTTTTAATCAAAGATTTTGAAGTTTTCCGTAACAAGGCTATTACTTTGAGACAATTCTTCCAATGGCAGCTAAAGTTGGTTTAAATTACCCAACAAATTGAAAGAATTTTAATCGAAGATTTCAAAATTTTTCAATGCATGCCTATGAATAACAATGAAAAAATTGATCCAATAGCAGCTAATACCTTACTCATCTTAAAAGAGAGAGAATGGAGACTCTCGAGAAAAAACTGTACACAAGCGACAAATTAAGAAGATAATGTCTGTCATGGAACAAGTTACAGATTATATGGAACAATATTTCTACATCATGGATGCTCAGAAAGTAGATGTAAGAGATTTTGGCAATATATTCTCTATAGATATAATTTGTTGTTGAAGATAACATATGCTGTGATAACAAAACAAAATTACCCAAGTCATATACCAGTATCGGAAAAAAAGATAAAAATCATGGTGACCATGTTATGAAAATACACAGAAGCGGATTATGGATAGTATGCTTTTGGAATCCATTCCAAAAGTTTATCACAAGAACATTCCGAAAAGTAGGCGATGGCAAATAACATGTTACACCTTAGAAGTCTAAAAAGAAGTTTTACCATTGGTGCTTATTTCTTTTGTCCTTTAATGGTTGAATCATTCAGATTACTATTTCTGAATAAGAAATTATTGGATTATTTTATCGATATATTCAAGAACTCGGGGAAAGAGAGAAACTGAATAATAGTTGAAATAATCTGATAGAATTACTACGAAACTTAAAGGAGGAGGAAACATATAGAGATTTATTCAAACCCAGTAAGTAATCATTCAAGGAATTAACTTAGCCAATTATTTCAATTTACTTTTTTTGATGATTCAAAAATGTCGGCTTCAGCTTTGGTATTCTTCACTGCTGGCAGTGAAACGACTGCAGGTACAGTGTCAATACACCAGTATCAAAGAATGAAATGAAAATCATGGTGACTAAGCAAAAATGAAGAAGATAAACTGCTCTCTTATGAGAATAAGCAGGAGGAAATTATGGATGATATTTTACACCTGAATAGAGATTCCGCATCGCATATGGTCCTAACGAAATCAAATTTCAAGTACGAAAGAATAAATATCCTTTCACAAACCACAATCACAAATCACGATCACTTTGCATTATTTTGATCGTAATGATAATTAGCAAGTTGGTTCAGCTATTCGACAAATTTATAAAATATTCAATAATAAAAACTCTAACTTGTCATACGTGGCAAGCAGGAAGTTGCAAAAACAATTTTTCCAAAACGAATGGCATCTAATGTCCTATTTATTTTGAGTAGTAAAAAATGGAGAGGGAAAAACTTTCTCTAATGAACACGAGCGAAAAATTGGAAAGAATTATGCCTCTCATGGAAGGAGTTCCATAGATGACCATGAAGTAGATGTTAGAGGTTTTTCCAATAGATACTCTACGGGCATAATTTGTTCGTGTGCTTTTGGAATCGATTTCAAAAGTTCATTACAAAAACATGTGATGGTCTTAATGATATTTAACTTCAAGTGAATAAACGTCTTCTAGTTGGTGGATATGGTTAACTATATGATGAAGAAGTGCGAAATTACAGAATAATCTGAAATATTCCAGGAAAAACTCGAATTTGTGGAAGGATCTGCATTATTTCGGGTAGGTATCCAACTCAAATATATTTAGTGAGCAAGTAAATTATATTGATTTTTGGCCGGAGCGTTTGGTGATCAAAAGATTTAATTTTGGAAATAACACAACCAAAGTCAGTGGACGAAACTAGTTGAAAAAAAAGGAATTACCTACTCTATGAGTGACTACACATATTTTGATATGACAGAAATAGTCGTGGGGATGGTGTAGGTATTTATGTTAAGCGTGCACTCATTCCTCACTTTTATACCATTGCGTACATATACCGGGGTCATCGGGCTTTTATTCATTGAGGTATCAATAGAAAACGATAGAATATGCTAGAATAGGCTATACAATAGGCTATCTCTATATCACTCCTTTTTTTGTAATATATTGTCAGATTTAGCTGTATACTTCAAACAAATTGTAATCATGGACTTTAACAGTAATGTCTTAGCAGACTCCATAAAAAAGGGTATATTTACAGCTTGATGAATGTTTTCGGATTGAACCAAATATTTATAAATCCCACTAGAATATATGGAAAAATATCAACTCTAATAGTCCAGTTTATTCATTGGATATGGAATCTCTATTGAGTGCCAAAGTTCTAGATCTTAAAAATAACACTAAAAATGATTATACTTTAAGTACTTTCAAAAACAGTCTAAATCCAAAAAATCAGTACTCATATGTGTATCGTCTTTATGTGCCTATCCATCATTGCTTTGGCATATTTTTTCCTAAACTACTTCTTATCAAAATCATGATACAAGGTGCTTGTGAATTATTTCAATGAACAATTGCTTCAGATTTTTGTAAAACACGCTCCTGAAAAAACTGGGTTTTACATATCAAACAAATACCTATGCCTGGATTATTGTAACTAGACATGGAATTATTGCTCTCAAAAATAACGAACTGAAATCATTCAAACATCTCAAGACTCATGCAGAATGGAAATCCAAATTTACAATGATAAATTGCTCGATTTTGTCACGGATGGATTATGCTAGTGTTGCATATTTCCCCTGCTTAACTGTACAACTCAAAAAAGAATAAATGCAAAATACTTGCATCCATTTTGGATACAATCTACGACTTTTTGATCATACAAACCACACATACAACTCCAATAAAATACTAAAATGAGACTTATGTTTAGTTCACAATATAAATATCATACAAATTTATAAAATATTTTCTACATATTGCCCCAAGTTCTCAGATAAAATTGTTTTTGAGAATAATTTTCATTGTCGAAACATTTCTAACAAAATGTTGATCAGTATACCGAAACTGTAAAATTCGAAGCATTATTTTACTTCTTGTGCCCTAAATATGTAAACCAGCTGAGTAATGGCTACAAATCAATTAACTGAATTTAGGCAGGGTAGGGATATGCCTACTTTTTCTATGGAGATTTTGGTAAGACTGGCGAAGGCTAATATTAACCACCATTTGAACGGCTTTCCCATTGTTTTGTGTGATTTTGATTGTACCTTTGGTTTCGTTTTATTTTATTTCTTTATGTTAATATTTAAGGAAACACTGTAATGAAGTGCCATTCAATAAAGTTGTTTTATTATTATTTGTATCATCATTATAAATCGAAGAAAAATAAATATTCTGCACAGGCGAATACATCATGAACTATTTACATATAATGTAATATTATATTATATTATATATATATATATATATATATATATATATATATATATATATATATATATATATATATATCTGTATGTAAATAAATTTGAATTGCTTTTGCGTGTGCTATATTTTTTTACTGTTTTTTCATTCGATGAAGAACTTATTCTCCTACCTGGTCTTTCGTCATCAGCTACCACATATATATTGATGAAATATTATTCTCAATGTATTAGCTCAGTTTAAAGGAAGTAACAGGGATACTACGCCAAGGGACTCATCGAGGCGATTTTTTTCTTCATACACATACGGAATTGAGCCACGGAAAAAAGGTTTAAACACAGGGATAAACATGAGGGTAGTTTTTTGCTGCATGTTGTTTGAATTTTAGGACCTATCGATTGAATATGTTCAAATCGCAATTAATATAGGTACTCAGGTTATTGAGAACAAATTGTTTTCCAATGGACTTTCTTTGTACTGAACCTTCAAGAATGGGAAGTAAAAATTGCTATTGAATCATTAATATTCAAGTCACATGTTATCACAAAGTGATCTGATCTCTACCACTATTATATGGATTGCTAATTTATTCAGATTTGATTAATCTTGTTGATAATCCGTCATTGATTAGAGAAATACAGTGCCGGACTGGCTATCAATCACAGAGATCCAAGTAGAATAATAGAAGTTGAAATCCCCACCCATTATTGAATATAGGGCAATAGAATTGAGAAATAGATCATATTGAGGGAAGACATATAAATTAAGAAGATTGAAACTGTAGATAGGTTACATAATTTAACTCCAACTGATTGACTTTCGACACCTATGATTGGCGGAAATGTGATATTCACGGAAGTTTTCAAAGGACCCCGCACGGGAACCCATATAAAATGGTTCTTGTTGGAATTTCTCAATTTTTTTATATGTTTTTATATCCTTTGTTATCAACAACATGTGAAAGTTTTAAATAGTTTCTATGTCTAGTTTCGATTTTATGAATTTTTGAAATGTTGCGATTAAGCCAATTGCCATAATTGTTTAAAAGAATTTTTCCATGTTCAATTAATTTATTATAATATTTTTGAGAAGAATTATGTAAACAGTTTCCAGAAAATATATATATTTAATCATTTTTCTAACAATTTCAGATCAGTACCTACAGGGTGGCTCTGAAATACTCACAGAGTTGGTCGAAAATTAAATTTCATTAACATTTTTTGAAGTATTTTCTTAAAACTTTTATTGGTATTATATTAAACTCTTTTGAGGAAACATTAGGAATAATCTAAGTACTGAAGGTATCTAGTTCATAATATAATTTATTTATTTATTTATTCATTTATTTAGAACTACACCACTCAACAGCTTAAGCCAGTTATAGAGTGGGAAAAATACAATAAAATGAACACAAATATGAAAATAAACACAAACAAAAATT
This sequence comes from Cynegetis impunctata, assembly GCA_030704885.1. Lineage (NCBI taxonomy): Eukaryota > Metazoa > Arthropoda > Insecta > Coleoptera > Coccinellidae > Cynegetis > Cynegetis impunctata. Next base: position 23,489 of record JARQZK010000046.1, read on the forward strand.
AAAAACAATATTTCAGAAACATAGTAAATGATGCAACTCTGTGAGCAAACAATAATATACATATAACGCAGTTATGATGGTAATATTCAAACTATATTTAGATAAAATTGAATATTAGAACGTATATTAACAATATCAAAAAACTGTTTATTAACTATGGTGGCCTATTACCTGCATCTAAGATATTTTCTAAAAGAAACCTACTGGGATATTTAATATTATTTTGGTGACGTGCATAGCCCAAATACCACAAGACACTACAAATATGGGAACAGCACCCCACTGTTCTCGATCCACTTTTACAAGTGCAGTAGTACCCTAAGATTATATTGTCATTATCTACTTCTTCATAGTTATTCTCTGAATTGTCGGTATTATATTTAATCCATAACTAATATTTCACTGCATTTCTGAACCTAGAGGATAAACGACATCTCAGTAGCCCTGGTTCTATGATCCTTTGATCAATTTCGAAGACATTTGCTCCTTCTTCCTCAAAGCTATCCTGAATATAAGAGGAAGCTAATCCAATTTGGTAAACTCCAAATGAAAGTTCACTTAGGTATTCCAAATCCAAATTAGGAAAATCCGGAAAATGATTTAAATTCAAACGTGTCCAATTTGCACGAATATGGGCCAAGTTATTCTCTAAAACACGTAGTCGTAGACGATTTACCCTGATGGATTTCTCTCGCATTCTCCTTGCCAAAGCAATCTCTACATTCCGCATGTTTATAGTTGGCCTGAATTTGTTGATTAAAGCCGCAGCAATACGGAAATAATCTCCTAAATAAGTTACTTGGGACATTGGGATTACTCCTTCTAGCAACTTGAAAATAGTTTTTAGATGTCCATTTCGACTTTCAATAACCCATCTTGTTTTCGTGACAAGACGAGATTGGTTTGCATCTTCAGTTGACAGCTGGTTTTGACCGGGTTGCAGAAAAGCTGGAAGTAGACATGACATTCCCAACTCTTCTAGTACCGGTACTGAATCGCGGTACCCTCTATCGCAAATCACAATATCACCCGCTTGAAGCCATTGTTGGCATCTCTTTCAAATTCTGCGTGCAATAGTGATCATTGTTTTTGCCATCTGCAAAATATGGCCCGTGTATATCTAAGATATAGCCATCTGGAGCTGTAACCAGAACCGGCTTCACCAGATGAGTGTGTTTGTGGGTTGAATATGATTGCCTCAAGCTTCTAAAGTTTCTGCTTCTTTGTATGTGGCTGTAAGTACCATCAACATAACATATTGCTCGGGGCATACCTGGTTCTGGATTGTATAATTCATTAGCAAATTCTGGGATGTGATTATTAATGTATTCCTCTCTAGTAATAGCCTGAAGACCGAGGTTTTGCGTGACAAAGCCAGTCATAATCGATCTTCTTGTAGTAGCAACTGCATTGCTTACAGCTTGTCTGCTTGAATAATTAAAAATTACTTTTAAAAATTCATCAGATATACCCTGACGCATTTTACACAAAAAAGTTAAAAGATCCTTCTTTGAAACTGCTCTTACATAATGATCGTTATCTTCAACACCTCTGCATGAGGTTTATACAGTTCTTCAAACTGAACTTTGGTAAGGAAGAAACACAGGGAAAATCATCGTCAGTGAAAATCATTAACACCTTCAAATCCTTTATTTTGATTATTAATTTTCTGTCGTAAGTTCTGTAAGATTCGTTGTAATTGGGTGCCCTTTAGGCTTATACGATCGATGTACAAATTGCAAACCGGGTAGAAGTTCTGGCAGTAAAAGGCCGTTTTCGTCCAAATGTCGTGAGCAAACACGCACTATTTCCGGAACATAAATATTGCTTCTTATAAAAATGTCAGTAATAAAGTTTGTTGAAACTCCGCCCTAAATGATTGTGTCCATTGCAAATTACACAAGACGAATTCGCTGATTGCTTTAAAACATTCAGTTTCAAACATTCCGGATCCTCTTTGTACCATTTCAATTTCTTCATTGAGAGATCCTTGAACAATTCAAACAAAACTCGAGAATTTGTTGTAAACTCCAAGTTTATGGTGGTTCAAGTTTTCCTCTTCTTAAAAATAGCTATTTGCCCTTGTGTTCATTGATTTCATTATTTACCAATCTTGTTGTAAATCTTACTTTACATAAAAACATTACACACATAACAATTGACACGGTTATTATTATTATTATAAAATGGCATTTTTTTTAATACAAAAGTAGAACTGAATAATAAATTAATGATTAGAATTGCTTCAGCTGAATTGAAAACTAAACAAAGGTACAATTTGGTTGACAGTTCTTCATAAACAATCGCCATATTTATTGTTGTCGTTGGCAACGCTAAGCCAACCAATACTTTTTTTAGCTTGACTTGTATGTGGTGAAAAATCTAGGAAGTCGATTTTCGCTAGTTTTGTAACTGTCATGTTTGAGCTGTTTAGCTTACCTATGTAGGTCGGATCAGAATACAATTTTATGGTTGCTATGATGAATAAAGTAGCGTCTTGAATATTTAGATTTTCCCAAAAGTTTTTAATATAATACCAATAAAAGTTTAAGAAATACTGTTATATAAATTAATTTTTGACAAACTTTGTAACTATTTTAGAGTCGCCCTGTAGGGAAAAAACCATATCTGATCTGCAATTGTTGAAAACAGAATGAAAAATATATATTTTTCGTGAAATATCTACAGTTGGTCCCGAAGTTATTATAACAAAAATTGTTTCAAACTAACAAAGTTTTTATAGCATTATCACATTTGGCTTAATCGCAACATTTCAAAAATCCATAAAATCGAAACTAGACATAGAAACTGTTTAAAAACTTCACATTTTATTGATAACAAAAGATATAAAAACATATGAAAAAATGAAGAAATTCCAACGAGAACCATTTTATATAGGTTCCCGTGCGGGGTCCTTTTTCAATATAATTGATACCATCTTTTCCATCGCCTCAGTCCTTACATAATGTATTTTTATCAGTAAAATTGGGTTTCATATAGAATTTTAAGCAAGTTTCAGAAATAAAACAAATATCTGGTTATTTCATTTTCGAATATAATGTAAAGTTCATACTCCCCTTTATTTGATTAAAATGGTCTTGAATTCCATTTCATTACTTTGAGTTTTTCATCATTTTGTTTTTTTTCTCATAAAAATTCTTAAGACACTTTATAAATTGCGGCCGTTGAAGAAACATTGGAAACCCTCGAATAACACCTCCCTAATATCAACCCAATTCACTTATTCAAATTTCAACCCTCTAACTCGATCTTCAGAAGCTAAGATGCGCAAAACCTCAACAAAAACATGAAATCTCTTCTTCAAAATTGCAGTAGTTAACGAAAATAGTATGGTGCACTTCCCTAACATCAACTCAATTCACACAAGAAATTTCAACTACCTAACTCAATCTAGATGAGCTGTGGACGTACGCAAATCCTCAGAACCACGGAAAAAACTGAAATATCTACATTAAAATGACGGTAATTGAAGAAAAAAGTTCATACCATCAAATGGCACTTACTAAGCATCAACTGAATCCACGTATTAATTTTCAACCCTTTTACTCAATTTGGAAGAGGTTTAGGGGTAAAAAAATTCTCCGTTTTTCTTAGCCACAGGAGTCAGAAAATTTTCGCTCATGCACCTCCCCGCTACTCCCTTGTCCAAAGTTTGACGATGAAAGGACCCCGCACATTTAGTTAGAAAAAATAACGACAGCTAAATTCGCTAATTTTTGGATATATTATAGATACTGGCTACCTACACAACATATCAATTTTAAATTCTGTTCCCACGACTGGTTTAGGATATAGAGTGGTCCAAATATATATGTCCAAAAAAATCATATTCATAATTTCAGAAAATGATGTTAACATACAAATTTTTACTGTAATGTGATAACTTCACTAAAAACCCGTTCTTTAAAGGAAGCCATCCAAATAACTCGAAAATGAGCCCGGCATATACAGGCTGTTTACTCGATGAGTTTGTGTATGCGGCTTCAACTTCGACAGTTTTATGCCAAAAAACTCTATTTCTAGCTTCATTGATAATAAACGATATCTAAAACAGTGAAACAAAATACAGCTCCCTACCATGTATAGTTTAGAAAAAAAAAGTGGTCCTAAAGTTAAAATCACAGAATTTTTTTTCTTTATTACTTGAAAACTTTTCATTTGTGAGGTACTGGAGGGTAAGTAAGTCAAATAGTCTATAAAAAATACATATCATGTTGAAACTGACGTTTTTATACCGTATGTTCATTTTTACAGGCATACCTCGTAGATAAAAATGTATTAATTATTTTTCATCTTGAGGTGATCAAGATATTAATTTAGAAATTGATGAAGCTCATCTCGATATTAACCTTGTTAGGTTGAGACTATTTTCGAGATATAAAAATGTTACAAAGTATCAGCTATGGATTCAAAATAATGAAGACCGAGAGTCGGTGTCGGGGTACTACTGTACCTGTAAATCAGGTCCAAGAACACTCGGAACATGTGCTCATGTGGCAATGGTATTGTGGTACCTTGGTTATTCTGGTATGCTCCCGCACGTGAAATATGCTGTTACTAAAATTATAGATTCGGTAAACAACGCGATTTCAATTGATATTCAAATGTGAAAATAATTATTCATTCAGGATACTAGACTTATGGTCAAAGAACGTATTTCATTGTACCTGTATCTTGAAAAGTGAGTCTATGGATCTGGAAGAAGCGATTCCAAACTACCCTGAACAATACAAACTGAATATAAGTACTATTCTCACTTGTTCCGTTGAAATCCAATCAGTCCCAACAGAATCGTTAGATACACTCTCATTTTTCGACATTAGGAAACGAACATACGGTATATGAACTTTAGTTTTAACATGAATGTGGCCTGTTTTTTAACTATTCGATTTGGCAATGAACTCATTTATTTTTCCAGTACCTCACAAATAATCCCTGTACAAAATATAAAGAAGAAAAATTCGGTGATGTCAAATTAGACCATCATTATTTCTAAATTGTACATGGTAGAGATTTGTACTTTCCGTCTACTATTTCGGGTATCCTTTGTTATTATTTAGTAAGAAATAAAGCCTTTTGAAACATAATTGTCGAAGTCGAGACCGTGTACACAAACCCATCGAGTAAACAGCCTGTATATGTCGGACTCAATTTTGAGTTATATGAGTGACTATCGTCAAGCTATAGCTTCCACTGAGGTTATCACATTTCACAGAAAGTTTGTATCTTAACAGCATTTTCTAAAATTGTAAAGATGGTTTATCGAGACATTGACATTTGGACCATTCCACATAGGTGGCCAGTATCTATAATATATCCAAAAATTAGCGAATTTAGCTGTCGTCATTTTTTCTAACTAAATGTGCGGGGTCCTTTGAGTTTTCTAAACTATAACTAATACAAAATTATCTCCGACCTACGATGTATCTAGGCCGACTAGCCAATCTTCGCATTCTATCAATTGAAAGAAAAGTTTCAAAGAAAATAAATTTTAACATTATTAATAAATTGAGTAAAATGAAGAAACGAAAATGTGGGAAATAGTACTAGAAAATAATAAGTATAAAAGAAATAGATACAACTGATATAATGATGTCAATAAAAAATACTATCTTGTAACTAAGGTACGAGAAGAACTGATATGAATTTCAAAACTCTGTTTTTAGACATCAAAATAGTTATTTATGTACAAAGTGCGTTAGGTATATAGATCGTAACGCCCGGAGGGTAACATTCGGACCGAGGACCTTTGGCGAAAGAAGAATGTTGCCCGATGGGTGTTAGGATCTAGTAACGCCCGTAGCCCGTGGTGCATACTGTATTTTATTTTTCACGAAAAAATTATTTTATTATAATGATAAATCGATTTCAAAATCGGTTCATTGCTCGTATACTTTCATTTTCCTTCTCATAATAATAAAATTTATTTTTCACTTGTATATTATTTCGGGTGCTATAAATACACTCATTATGCCCTAGGGCGCTATGAGCGGGCATTATGGATCATAACGCCCGCTCATTGAACGAGGACAACTGAAGCAACTTCCATTGATTGAATACTTCATTATCCTTGTCGTATACGACTCTAGATTTCTCCGGCAATGAATTATTCGCAGCTTTGGCTGCATATTCTATTATATTCTTGGGTAAATTCATTTTCATTTCTATTATTTCTATAAGACTAGACAAAGAAAGCAGCAATGACATTCACTAAATATGATGACAAAAATATTCACAAACTGACACAAACGTCAAAATATCAACAAATGACATGCCTACTATGAGAAGGAAAATGGAAAGTATAGGAGCAATGAACCGATTTTGAAATCGATTTTTCATTATAATAAAATAATTTTTTCGTGAAAAATAAAATGGTATACGATGGGCGTTAGGATCTATGTAACGCACTTGGTACATAAATAACTATTACTTTCCCATTCTAAACTACTCACATTATTTCTTTGCTCTCTACGTGCTGGTTGACGTGCTGAATTATTACGTTCTCACCAATATTTATATGTAGGTATATTACAATTCATAAAGAGCATAGATTAAATACATTATACTTAGGTACTTGTTTTTTTGTCAGTCATTACATCTATATTAAAAATTTTTTTTTACAAAATGCACTTTGGAAATACATCAAGTTTTGATCAGTCCTGAGGACCCGTTAAGTTTTTCCGTCCAGTGACTTCGACAGGCTTAGTGCGCTACTGCCGAGATACGTTCTAAAATTTAGTTTCATTCTATTCTTCGCAATATTTTAGATTCCAATTATATTACTTGATAATGACGTTTCAATAGAAAAAATTATTTTTTCTATAGGGATCACCAATATTTTCATGGCTACTTTCAAATAGATAATAAAAAGGCTGTGAAGACGTATCTACTAGAATTTTTTTGTTTGTTTACAGAGCTGTTTTTTGTAAACTAAAATGAATTTTGTATAACCAAGAGGTTGATTTCTCATTCGATTTTTTGGTTTCAGATGAATTATAGAATTCTCTTTCATGAAACGAACTCACCGGAATTTCTTGATTATGTGGCATCTCGATATCCATATCACAATATTCTTCAAATTGATTGTCTAATACACTAAACACTTTAGATAATATCTCCAAGAGCAAGGGACCTACCCCTTTATCAGGGGGTTATTTTTTATAGACATTTGATGAGTTCACTTTAAATTACTGAATTCAAGGTAATTGATCGCTAACAACATATTTTATGTTATCTCTGATTAAGAACAGGTGTAACCGACAGGAAATCTAGCCGACAACTGATGATATTGACACTTATCTATCTTTTATGAAATATAAAAACTGCGATTTTGATATTTGAAAAACGATTTTATCAATGAGTTAACGCTTCGTCACGAAATTCATGACTTTTTCAAAACTTTTTTTATACCTTTATTACAATCCCTGTTCCAAAGGTAACAAAAACAACTTCAACTTTTTATTTTCGTTTCAAATTATAATTAATTTATAACATAACTATTTGAAGGAAATATTGATGTACAATTCTAATTGTTTGATATTTGAATACCTACCATTTGCATTATTGAAATCTGAATTTTCACTGGCCATATGAACATTTATAGCATTCAATGAGGATGACGGTGTTGACACGTAACGCCACACTTGTTCCTCCTTCAACGACTCCAACAAAATCCAGCGTTTCAAAACTTTAATTTTGCTGAAGCAACTGCGGAGGATTTCTAACCTACTTGACATTTGAGCTCATACACATTCGTCTCTCTATATTAGCAATAATTGTTGCAGGCGTTCGCCTGAATACATGACCGGTGTATTTATCTGGGTCTGGTAGATTCAAAAAATATGCTACAAAAAAAAAGGGCTCACTCATAGAAATACACAAAAATTCATACCAAACCCAGGATTTAAACCCAGCACAACTTATTTACATATGGTCACTCTAAGGGTATCCGCACAACGCGCCTGGATGGTAGAGGGTAGCCTAGCTCGTCGCGTGGCTGATAGAATTATCTTCGTTTCTTACAGGTTACTTACGTGAGCGCACGTCCGGTCGATTGTATGCTAGCAGGCTGTGTCGCTGGTAGCTGGAAGAACTATATTTTACATTCTAAAAGCTACCAGCGACGAGCGTGCGGAATGGATGTGGAAAAATTGATATGTCTTGTGCAGAACAAACCACCTCTCTGGAATCAGGCCCATCCAGACCATCAAAACAGATTTATTGTGGCTGGATTATGGGATGGTGTTGCCGCAGAAATGAATGTAGATCATAAGTAGAAATTTTAGAATACTTTCGTATTCAGAAATGAATTACTAAATATTGGATGGATTTGACCGTTACGTGCTTTGTGATAATACATTTTTCAAATATGAATGAGAAACATATTACTTTGTTTTTATATTACTATTTTTATTAAATTGTTTGCGACAGCAGTTTCGTAGTAGGTACTACTACATTTTCAAGCGAATGAACATTTTTGCATTGTGCAGTGTCGGTAATAGTAGGCATGCAAAGGAAGGAGTTGAAAGATTATAATTGCTGGGAGTTTCAAATTTTTATCTATACAAATGAAGGGCTTTCATTGTTTGCTTGATAAGAACATAAACTTTTTCAGCATTCTGTTTTAAGAACCACTTTGTAGCATTGTTTTCTAATAAATAAAAATCATCACTTTCACTACTTGAATCATCCATTTTAACCACAAATCTGCACACTTCACGGGTTGATTTCTGTATGACCAGCTACAATCTACCGGCGTTGACGTGCGAGTATGTAGCGGTTTTTAACTCTACCATCTAGTCTACCGGCGACCATCCAGGCGATCTTCCAGGCCCGTTGTGCGGATACAAGACGTGTGTGTAATTTTTATTAAATATTATTTTCTTTCAGAAACATTGCGGAAGTATCCTCTCACTCACCTCTTAATGCGATATGCTGAACAGGAATATACAATCGAAGAGACTGGCTTAAAACTAGAACAAGGAACACCTGTTATCATTTCGATGACATCACTTCACTATGATGAAAGATATTTCCCCAATCCCGATAAATTTGACCCAGAGAGATTTCGTGGAGACAAAGCAAAAGAATTGCAATATGTGTACCTTCCGTTCGGTGATGGTCCTCGGAAATGTATAGGTAACTGGATTTTTCTCAATAATATTTTTATATCGATTGCAAAGTTCAATTCCAAACTCACAAGTGCCTGAATCTAATAATATGATATATCTATTGCAAATGCTAAGTACTACTATTAATTATATATAGGAGTATAATTAAGCGGACCTTCATCTACTTCAGTAAAGACAGATTTGGCAAAGGATAGTGATGATTGCTGTTCTGAAATAAGATTAGCTTCAGATCAAAAGTAGCTTAATGTTAATATGATTCTCAGAGCTTCTACCCAGTTCGGTCATGTTTCAGGTTATAATATATAAAATCAGAAATTTTGTCTCAACTGAACTCAAATGAAACTTTATTAATAATGAAAAAAAACAAAACTTGAATTCACTACGTTTATCACAAAAATACTTTGAAAAATATAACACTGCGATTGCAATCTCGGTTACTAGGCCATCATCGGGCAGATTGAGTTAAGAACTGAATACATAAGTACCTAAATAGACAAGAGGAACACATAATCGAAGTGGTTTTGCCAAATTGGTACAATAAAGTGTTCTTAGAAAAATCATTGTTGTTTGAATACACTAATTATAGGAGAATATATCAAGTCAATCTGGTCGTTCAGCAAGATATATTTTGCATTATAATTGAGTTTAAAAATTTCTAATGATTCTAAGTAAGTTAGTTTGGTTCCTTTCGTTCATTTGTGCATAATTTGAATGTTATCTATTTGTGGAAACGGGTGGTGGTTTTCACGGCAATGATTTGAAAACGTTGTTTCCGTTTTATTTTTCAAAAAAGATTGTTGCTGTTCCTTGAATCTCGTCTTGAACGATCGACCAGTCTGACCTCTATACACTCCTTTACATAAAGGACAAATCAACTTATAAACTACTGAACTTTCAAATTTTGAAGTGAAATCTTTGGCATTGAATAAAAATCCTGAGAGTTTATAAAACATGTACCAATTCAAATAGTTGATGTCCCATAAACATTCAGCTTTTAATTCAATGATCCACAGAGCGTTTTCAATTCCATTATCCGTAACAAATTTAGCGAAAGAAATTTCGACTATAAAACTAATTGCGTCAAATAATGGTTTTCATACAAGTTTGATAGATAAAATGATAAACAAGAAACGTAATCAACTAGCGTACAACAGCATATATTATTACAACAGCATATATTATATCTATTGAAAGTAGAAAAATCGGAAAAATTAACATCTTTAACATATTTTGGTCCTCTAACAGAAAAAGTTGCTAATGTCATACCTAAATGTAATATTAAAATTGCTTTCAAACCTAAGACAAAACTTTCAGGATTTTTATTCAATGCCAAAGATATCACTTCAAATTTTGAAAGTTCAGGAGTTTATAAGTTGATTTGTCCTGTATGTAAAGGAGTATATATAGGTCAGACTGGTCGATCGTTCAAGACAGGATTTAAAGAACACCAACAATCTTTTTTGAAAAATAAAACGGATTCAACGTTTTCAAATCATTGCCGTGAAAACCACCACCCATTTCCACAAATAGATAATTTTCAAATCATGCACAAATTACCGAAAGGAACCAAACTTACTTACTTAGAATCATTAGAAATTTTTAAACTCAATAATAATGCAAAAGATATCTTGCTGAACGACCAGATTGACTTGATATATTCTCCTATATTTAGTGTATTTAAACAATAATGACTTTTCTAAGAACATTGTATTGTACCAATTTGTGAAATTCACTCGTTTAGCCCTTCTTGAAATATGTTCCTCTTGTCTATTTAGGTACCTGCAATAATCCTTTCCCACCCGTAAGCGCAAATCTATAATTATTTTGTATTCAGTTCTTAACTCAATCTGCCCGATGATGGTCGTCTAGTGACCGAAATTGCAATCGCAGTGTTATATTTTTCAAAATATTTTGTGATAATAAACGTAGTAAATTCAAATTTAGTTTTGTTAATCATGTACCAATTCCATACAAAAATTCAATATGGTATTTTCATAGTTGTCATCGTAGTAAATTCAAATTTAGTTTTTGTTCAATATGTAAGTGTTTTTTATTAGGTTTGAAAGCAATTTTAGTATTACCTACATTTAGGTATGACATTAGCAACTTTTTCTGTTAGAGGACCAAAATATGTTAAAGATGTGAATTTTTCCGATTTTTCTAATTCAAGACAAGATTTAAAGAACACCAATAATCTTTTTTGAAAAAAAAATAGATTCAACGTTTTTAAATCATTGCCGTGGAAACCACCACCCGTTTCCACAAATAGATAACTTTCAAATTATGCACAAATTACCGAAAGGAACCAAACTAACTTACTTAGAATCATTAGAAATGTTTAAACTCAATCATAATGCAAAAGATTGAACGACCAGATTGACTTGATATATTCTCCTATATTTAGTGTACTCAAACAATAATGATTTTTCTAAGAACATTTTATTGTACCAATTTGGGAAATCCACTTCGATTAGTCCTTCTTGAAATATGTTCCTCTTTTCTATTTAGGTACCTACCTGCAATAATTCTTTCCCACCCGTAAGCGCAAATCTATAATTATTCTGTATTCAGTTCTTAACTCAATCTGCCCGATGATGGTCTAGTGACCGAAATAGCAATCGCAGTGTTATAATTTTCAAAGTATTCTTGTGATAATAAACGTAGTAAATTCAAGTTTTGTTTTTGTTTATCATGTTAAATTTACACGTAGTAACGATGGATTCCATCAACTATTTGGAAACTTTATTCAATTAGACTCAAACGAAAGTTGATATTAAAAACTCAAACTGTATCAATTATCCATATATTGTCGGACTAATATAGTCCAGGCAACGAAGACGAAAAAATACCAAATAACAGAAATAATTCATGTAGAAGCCAATTTTGTCACACTTGTAGAAGAAGGTGTCCTTAACAACATACCAAAAGTACTGAAGGGTGGGGGTGGAGCTAACGGTAGGGGGGCCCTCTAAAGGTCCCTTTTTCAGTTTTTCGTTAATAACTCAAAAACTACTACCTCTAGGCCTCTAGCAGAGAATGGTACTAAATTAATCTACATCCAATTTTTTACAAAAAAGATTTTATACACTTTTCTGCTAGGATCAATGAATGCTTAAGGAAATATGGAGGGAGGAAACGGAAAATTTAAAAGAAAAAAGTTTTCATTGTTAAGAATTGAATGTTTATTGTTGAGAATTGAATGTTTATTGTTGAAAAAGAAATGCTTATTGTTTAATTATTTAATTTACTGCGTGCACGTGCACTCAGTAATATGACTGCGGAGGGAAACACAGTGTAATGTGCATCGTTGGAGACTACGGTAAGGGAGGAACGTTGTTCACCTTGTTTTATGCCCAATTGTTCTGGAAAGTGCCAATGTTTCAGAGGAAGAGAAGAGGTAGTTCTTGACTATTCTAACCAACATGGAGGAACTTACTTCAGACAAAGTTAAAGAGAATGTTTCGTTGGTGTAAGCTTTGACGAAATCTCAGAATCATCTGGATTCCCTCAAGGATAATGGGCCTACCGCTGCTTTGTAGGTTCAGTACTTCCACGTGGTTACCTTGATGAAGAATTTCATTGTTTCTGAGCATCGTGGTGTTTGGGATGACCACTTGGCATATGTTGAGCAAATGATCTCATTTTTTCATGCAAGTGGGCACTTTCAGTACGCAAAATGTATCCATCTGTACATATACAAGATATTATACAACTGAAAGCTAACCATCCGGAGGCGTTGAGTTTGCTGAAAGGGGTACTTTACTATTAATTGCGCAGATATTTGGTCGGATATGGTTATAGAACAAACATTTATGCGCTCCATGAAAAGTTCAGGTGGTCTGACGCGAGGAAGAGGAATTACTGAATCTGTACTCGCGAAGTGGGTTTGTGGATCACCAGGAGGCACCGCCATCTGCACGTCATTGGAGTAATTCGCTGTATCAGTTTTCGCAACTGGAGAGCAACACGTTGATGGGACAAGGGAGAAGATGAGTTCCTTGACCCAGTTAACACGAACGACCCTGTGGCACCCGACTTTGTTTTGAACATGATCTTTTGACGATGCACGACTGGGTGTGGGGTGCGCTGCTGTTGCCGCAAAGCAGGGATTGTCTGCTCCGATACCTGCGGCTGCCTTGGCTCATGTACGAATGGAGCCCTCGTCAGAGACATCGTCGATGACGATGAAAGTTTATATTTCGACATACAAGATACATCTTTAAACACATTATTATTTCATGATTGAAAATAAACATCATTTTCAACAACATATACTTCATTTTAAACAATAAACATTTCATTTTTAATAATGAACATTTCATTTATAACCATAAAAATTTCATTTTTAACAATTAAAACTTTTTTTTCAAAATTTTCCATTTCCCTCCTCCATATCTCATTAAGCATTGATCCAAGCAAAAACGTGTATGAAACCTTTTTTGAAGAAAATTTTATGTGGATTAATTTAGTGCGTAAACATTTTTTCGCTAGAAACAGTAGTTTTCGAGTTATTAACGTAAAACTGAAAAACGGGAATTTCAGAGGTCCCCCCCACCGTTAGCTCCACCCCCACGCCTCAGTACTTTTAGTATGTTGCTAAGAACACCTTTCCCTACAACTATGCCCAAATTTGCTTCTACATTAATTATTTCCTCTATTAATCCTTCGTTGCCTGGACTAATATGTGAAATTTACGTCTGGTAATATTTCACTTTATGTTCAAATATTGTTTCTAGGAGACCGTTTCGCCCTGATATCCATGAAGATCGCAATTGCAATGTTCTTGAAGGATTACGAAGTATTTCCGAGTGAACAAACTGAAATACCAATTCGACAAAGCAATACAGCTTTTTTCATAATTCCAGAATCAGGAAGTATATTTTTAAAGGTGAAAAAAAGAAATTAAATTGATTTTTAATTTCAAAAATACTGTTATGTATCAAGTGAATACCTGCGGAAGTTCAAAATGAACCAAACAGATCAACGATACAAAAATCAAAATGTAGCATATCCAAATTTCGTTTCATATTTGAAAATATATTAAAAATTTTAGCAGCAATAACCTTACACGTCATCTTAAAACATTAAAATATTGACAACTTTTATATTTGAAACTTGAGCTTATTGAAGTTTTATAAATCTGAGCAATACTTTCTTAAAGACTTATGAAGCGGCCCAAATCTAAAGCACGGAGGATCCAATAGAACAAAATGGCACAGTATTATTCGTTACCCTCAATTTGGGAACTATAATTTTGAATGTTCATTCTAAAGATCATTTGCAGATGCAAAATTGTGAAATAAGTTTAGTCGTTTCTGGAAATAATCATTTTTCAATATTCATTTCGTGAATTTAAATCTTCGAAGTTAAAGTTACCAATGAAATTGAATAATTTTACTTTTGTGTTGAACAATTTTTTTTGTTTTAGAATTCATTTTGCTTGTAATATATACGTAACATTCATCACATTGTCTTAGAAGAGACTTTTGTAATAAATAAGATAGTTTCGCCTTTGGGTTTTGTAACATTTGAATTTGCAAATTTAATGTTATTCAATACCTACGTAGAAATGCACATAACCATTTCAAATCCTCAGTTCGCGTGAAAAACCTTTATATTCAAATTGTAGAGATCCCCACCAGTTTACCATTCAAATCATTTCAATAAGTTCATTAATTTTTTTAATAATTTTGAAGACTAGCTATTACATGATTGAATGTTCTAGTTAATTGACACTTCATTCAAATAAAGATGATTTTTATTATGGAATACTTCACCTACTGTTACATTTTGAATTCATATGATGATATGAAAAATAAGTTCCTATATTTTAATCTAATTTAAGAATATGTTATGACTATTAAATAGTAATATTGTAGAAAAAAAAAATAATTTCTTTTCAATAAAAGATTGTTTTATCCGATTCAATCTTTCCTTATAACCCTAATAATATCTCCAACGAAATATTATGAATATATTCATGAAGTAATCTCAAATTATGTAGCATTGTAGCAAATAATTTCTAAATTCAATCTTTTTTTACAGATGTGTTATTTAAAGTAATTTTGGATAATTATTAATGCTGTCAAAAATTCTTAACATTATCATCTAGGTTTCATAATGAATCAAAACCGAAAACCCGAAATGTGAAGGTTTTCCCACGATTTTTGAGAATACTATGAAATTCTTCCAAATTTTTCACCAATTTCACATTCCTGAACTGGCAGCCCTTTTCGATTTGTTCATATTTCACGGAGTTTTCACCAAGTTAACAGAAGTAGTTATTTCCGACTGCTTGTATGCAATATATTTTATGGGGAATACCCTCTTTAGTCTGACAACGTCCGCAACAATCCCCCAATTTATTCGGTTGTCTATAAAAAAAAAAGATTTGGATTTTATTTTTTCATTTCTTGAAATTTTTGCAGGCTCATGTCAGTAACATTGTAGGTTTTAAATAGTGTAGCGATAAAAAAGCTACAAAGCGATCTAGAGTTAACGTGGTTTCTGTATTCTAAATTTCATAGTTAAGTTCATACATTACGTGTATGCTACGTGTCTTACGTAGCTCGTAAATATGAGTATTTTACTCAAATTCTTGAAGAAAGCCAAAATTTTCAAGGTTTAGTTGAAAAATCCATAAACCTATATATAAAAATATATCAATCTGATAAGAAATTTCTAAGAAATTCTTAGATAAATTGATAAATACACACACACACACACAAATAATATGCTATTAATTTTTGAAGACCGATTTTATTAAGGGTCAACTTCGAAGGTTTTTACAGCACAGGAAGAAATTATTCAAATATAATATATATATATATATATATATATATATATATATATATATATATATAAATATATATATATATATATATATCTATATATTTATATAATAATAAAGAAATTAGTCGGCGGAAAATATAAAACAAAAGCAGACTTATCGGTATAGCCCGCTTATAGGGATGCAGCCGTTGACACGTGTTTCGGACTCTTTGGTCCTCATCAGAACGGCGTAGCCAAGCATTGGATTGAAAACTTGGAGATGAAAATAGCACAACAAAACGAAATCCCCTGCCACGGAAGACAATCACACATTTGTGGCTTATTGTTTGAACTCTCCGGTTTGGGAGATTTGGTCAAACTTTGCCACGGACCAAGGAGTCCGAAACACGTGTCAACGGCTGCATCCCTATAAGCGGGCTATACCGATAATTCTGCTCTACTTGTTTAATATTTTCCCGCGACTAATTTCTTTATTATTGTTTATTTACTCGGTTCTGAGATCTCGCGGATGGCATTAATCGCCTCCGTGGCAAAGTTTGACCAAATCTCCCAAACCGGAGAGTTCAAACAATAAGCCACAAATGTGTGATTGTCTTCCGTGGCAGGGGATTTCGTTTTGTTGTGCTATTTTCATCTCCAAGTTTTCAATCCAATGCTTGGCTACGCCGTTCTGATGAGGACCAAAGAGTCCGAAACACGTGTCAACGGCTGCATCCCTATAAGCGGGCTATACCGATAATTCTGCTCTACTTATATATATATATATATATATATATATATATATATATATATATATATATATATATAATATACATGAAGTATAATTCCTGCGAATATAAATATTCCTTCATAAATTTTCAAGGATCTACTAAATTTTGAATAAATGCCAAATTCAATTTTTAACTTTGCACTGCTTACCTTAATCTCCGTTGATTCACTAATTTCTCGCAGTTCTGATTTCTGACCTTCTTCAACAATGGTTTTAAGTTTTGAAGGATCTATAGATGGTTTGAATTTACTCTGACTATTTGTTATGGAGCAATTTGAATGAATTTTGTGTTCATGACTTCTTCTATGAGCTAAGGTTCTAAAATGCTGATCACAATAGTTGCATTTGTGAGGCTTTATACCTGAAGGAAAATTTATTTATTTCGAGTCAATTTCTAACTAAACAATTTAGTTTTATGATAATAATATTTTACCAGTATGGACGTGCATATGAATTTTTAGACTCGATTTCGAAGTAAAGAAGGAATTACAAACTTCACAGACAAAATCTTTGGTTGCTCCGGGATTATGAGTCCTATAATGCCCTTCTAATGTAGATTTGAGCGAGAATTTCTTATCACATTTATCACACGCAAAAGGCTTCTCTCCAGTATGAGTTCTCAAATGACGACTCTGAAAAAGTTATCCCTGTAGATTCGAAGTAGTTATTTATGTACCAAGTGCGTTATATAGATCCTTACGCCTGATGGGCGTAAGGATCTAGTAACGCACGTGGAGCATACATGATTTTATTTTTCACGAAAAAACTATTTTATTATAATGAAAAAGCTATTTTAAAATCGTTTCATTGTTCCTATCCATTTTCCTTCTCATAGTAGGTTGATATTTTTAAGTTTGTGAATATTTTTGTCATCATATTTAGTGAATGTCATTGCTGCTTTCTTTGTATAGTCTTATAGAAATAATGGAAATGAAAATGAATTTTCCCAAGAATATCATAGAAAATGCAGCCAAAGCTGCGAATAATTCATTGCCGGAGAAATCCAGAGTCGTATACGACAAGGATTATGAAGTATTTAATCAATTAAAGTTGCTTAGTTTCTCTTTATTGCCACGAACGTGTATCGATAACACGAAGAATTCTGTTTGCTATATATATATATATATATATATATATATATATATATATATATATATATATATATATATATATATATATATATATATATATATATATATATATACTTACCAAATCTGATGGCTTCTTAAACTTCTTTATACAAAACTTGCATTTATGCATCCCATCAAAATTTTTGTGATGTGTATTAGCATGTCTTATATATGCACCTCTACTGTTGAATTCTTTTCCACAATAAACACAGCGAAAATTTTTCTTCGCAGGTTTCTGAGATATGCTTTCGGGTTTTGACGATTTTTTATTATCTTGGTTATCAACAGCCGGTTTCGTACTTTCTGAATCAACAGATTCGTTAAAGTGATTTTTTTTCAAAACTGATTTGAAGCAAGAGTGAGACTCGTAAGATTCCATATTCTCAAATAGTCGTTTGCAAGCTGAGCAATGTATTATATTCAAATTACCAGTACCACCTCCAGATTCTTTGAAGGAAACACTTATGACATTCAAACCTTCTGCAGTATTATTTTCTGCGTTTTCTGTCTCTTTCAAGAATATGTCCTCCTGTGATGTAATTACATTTGATGGAATTGTAGAATTTAGTTCAGAAGATTTATCGAAACCAATTCGTGTATTAGGATATAATGAAATATTATTGGCTAAGAAATTATCGCTGATATCATTCGGTATACAAATTAAATTACTTAAGGCACTTGTCGTAGCTTTCTGTACGTTTTTAAGTAATGATTTAGGTTTTTGAGATTCAGTTGGTCCAGAGGTGTCGTTTATATACAACTCACTATTCATCATATCTACAGCAGGTAACGCCCCTTCGCTGATTATGTTCTGAACATTGAATACAATTGGAGACTGTTGCATTTCATTCACACAGTCCAGATCTATTATATTACTAGGCTGAAATAAAATATCAAATGATTATTCATCTTAATAACATATCAGACTTTATATTTCAGCTTTCATAAAAGAATTAACTCTCAATATTCCATTGTTATTGCATATTTATATATATATATATATATATATATATATATATATATATATATATATATATATATATATATATATATATATATACACACTTTGCCGTTCTTGAAAAAGTGGATGAATCGCAACAGAATTCGGGTGATCTTCTCGAATTCGTTGATAAAGATAGCATAAATGACCAAAGTATTTTTTGAAGAAACGACAGAAAATCCAAATTCATTAAAATAAAATCACGACTTTTTCGTCTGAAAATCAATGCGTTATATTTATGAAAACATATTATATCATGATCTTGATCAAAGTAAATTTTGAGTAACACGAAAGTCAGTGTTGTGGTGATTTTCATCAATTCGCTATGTTGAATAGGCGAAACTCCAAGGTACGAACAGTCCAGTAGCGAATTGTTTAGTCCCCATGGTTAAATTTGAATTTTCTGAAATGATTTATATTATTTAACGTACAATATAATTTCCATTGAGTTCACTTTCATACAAAATTCAAGGTAACAATCAACTTTCAATAATACCTTTTATTCTTCTATAAAAGAATTTTTTTTCCGACAGCCAAATTGATAGTGTTTCAGACCAACCTGTAGATCCAAATGAGAAAAGAAATTATTAGGCAATCCATCTTCCTCGTGATCATCTGTAGAGCAATCCACAAAAAATGTTTGTAAGTCTTCATTTCTTTCAAATTCGAGCGTGTTACTTGTACTAGAAGGTGTGAATTTTTCAACATTTTCAGTGAAATCTACGTTATCACTTTCTACGGTTATTTTTTGGGGATCACTATCAAATAAATTGTCAAGAATTTCATTCGGGTTCACTTCCAATAGGGACGTTGACTCAGAAACATTTGGTGTAGTTTGATGTGTTGGAACTGTATCTTCCACATAACAAATTGATGCCCTCAGTATATCCTAGAAATTGACCCTCAATTTGCATTACTATATTAAACAATAAAAATCAATTAAATGAAATATCAATTTAATGTGATGATTAATGAAATACTTAATACAATAACTTGAAATCAAGAATATGGCATAATTGTAATAACTATGCATAGTTGAATAATAATTTTATCCAATTCGAACTGAAAGCAGAAAGTGGTAGTAAACTTTTAGATAAGAGAACACCTTACCAAAATTAACCAACACCTATGAACGATACGTATGGTCAATGATCAAATAATATCAATATTGTCATAGTTTGTGGTTAAATTACAGATTATATACAAAAAATATTATTTGTTTTATTGGATTGAAATTCATACGTCTAGTTTTCCAAATTTTATTGAATATCCACCTCTTCCAAATAATTCTGAACAATATGGCCATTGTGTCAGATTTCGTACACAAAAAATGGATTATATTCAATAGACCATATGTGTTCAATTGGATTAAGATTCGATCTTCTTGGTGGTCAATTCAATAGATTCAATAACCACCTCTTTTAAATAATCCCAAACAATATGGCCTTTATCAGATTTTGATTAGAGATTCAATTACCACCGCTCTATTGGGTCACTATCTTATTTATAGAGTAATTAATATTACAAAGAAACCACAGAATACTTCATATTATAATATACTGTTGTTGTCAAGTACAGAAAATGTATAATTACCTGTTTAACATTATCACCATTATTTTCATGAGTTCTTATATGTCTACCACACATTAACATATTTTTAAACTTCTTCCTACAGTAAAAACATTCATAAGGCTTCGATGTATTATGTATTGACATATGCCGCTTCAGTAGAGGTTTACTAAAGAAGGTTTTATCACATGTTCCACATTCAAATTTTCGGGCTTCATTGTGTAATTTCATATGTTCTTTAATTGAAAATGGAGTACCAAACGATCTAGAAATATAAATAATGTTTCAGTTCCAAAGGAAAGGATAGAACTACATGAAATAACCAATAATCCACTCAAAACCACATCTATATATTTCCTTATTAATGAACAATCTGAAATATATATATTTTGTTTCATTTGTAAAAATAGGAAGGAACAAAATGAAATAATCAATAACCAATTCAAAATCACACTCTTATATTATTTCCTTATTATCTACCATTTTAAAATCTAGCTAGTGAAAATAATTTTTAGAAAAGTTGTATGTAGTAATGTTCATATATTCCTTTCAACACTTGTATAAAGTAAATTATTCCTTTGAAAGTTAGGTTAGTCTTACTGAAGCTCTGATATATCTAGTAGTATGAAAATCCCATAGTGTAATGAAATTCTAACAGTTACCTTGGAATAATAATATAATAATAATATATTTATTAATCCAATTGGACATCTTCACAAAATATATATGACAAGTCACAAAATATAATAACATACATACAACACCAAGTGAAAAAAATAAAATTATTAAACAATTATACAAGACATTTTCAGAATTACAACTAGACAACCCATAGTGGCCAGTATAGGTCAGTCCAAGTAGTCTGAAATGGCCATCCAAGGGCTCATCACGCAGCATCCTCTATGTAGTCTCGTATAGAGTAGTAATTTTTTTTTATGTTTTCATTGTACAAATTTCTTTAAATTCAGGAGGGAGCCTGTTGTACAGTCAGATGCCCATATGTTTGAAACTTTTCTCAATTTTTAAAGTAGTGTGTAGGG
Source organism: Cynegetis impunctata (assembly GCA_030704885.1). Taxonomy (NCBI): domain Eukaryota; kingdom Metazoa; phylum Arthropoda; class Insecta; order Coleoptera; family Coccinellidae; genus Cynegetis; species Cynegetis impunctata. The sequence continues at coordinate 44,941 of JARQZK010000046.1, forward strand.
GTGTGCGTAAAAATGCATGGTTCCTCGTAGTGTAGTGATGACTATCAGAATTCATTTGAAACTGTGACACATTCGCTGTCACATAGCACTAACAGAAGTAGATATATATATACACCAGAAGGGCAAAATTTTATGTTTAATAAAATGTGGTTTGCAGGTTTCATTAAATTTCAGGCCAAAGATTTTTCTAATAATTTTTTTTTGTGTAATAAAAATGTTATTACTGCCAGTTAAGTTTCCCCATATAATAACATTGTAACACATATGACTGTACATCATACTATAGTAAACACCAATAAAAGCATCAGATGGCAAAGTATCTCTTATTCTTGATGCCGCGTAGTAAGCCTTATTCAATTTGATACCAATGGTATTGACATGTTCACTCCATCTTATACTGGCATGAATATGCAAACCCAAAAATCTTGTAGATGATACAGCAGATATTGTAACCTGATTATATTGAAAGGATATATCAGGAGAACTACATAATATGTGAGAACGAAAACAAATAAATTGCGTTTTTGGTAGATTCAACATTAGCTTATTATCACGGGTCCACTTTGAAAGGCCCCCCAACAACCACTGTCACCAACTCCATTAGTCCCTCAGGCGTTGGTGCTGATACCACCAGCGATGTGTCCGCATAAATAGTAAGAACAAGCGCTTTAAAATGGTCCGGCAGGTCATTCATAAAAAGCAAGAATATTATTGTTCCTATGACGGACCCCTGAGGAACTCCCTTTTGACAAAGTAGGATTCCGATTCACAGCCCCCCATCCTCCTAATAAATAGTTTAACATCTCAATCTCAATATGTTAAACATAATATGTTGAAATAAAAATTGGCACATTAGCGCCTTTAGTTTCAACAACGGCTCTGGAGACCTACAAATTACTAAAGATTTGGGCAGAGAAGTTATAATTATAGCTCTAAGATTATTTTGAAGAATGTTCTACCTTTAATCGTAGCGTAAAATGTGTACGTCCATTTCATCATTAAACTCATTCTTCAGTTTTTGGAGATGAAACTATAGAAAAAATTAATGACGAAATTGATATGAATGTTTTGTGACAAAAATTCCTTATTCTTACAAGAAGTCGAAACAAAGATACAAAAGAAAAAAACTCCTCACACTTTTTGAAGAACTAATTCATTCTTAACTTTATTTGCTCTAATTATTGATTGTGCAAATTCGATATTTAATTAACTAGCACATGAAAAGCTTCAAAATCAATAAACGAAGATCAATTCATGAAAAATATACCAGTTGACCATAGTCAAGTTCATAATCACATAAAGTGAACAAGGAAAATTCTTCAATAATTTAAAAATTATCAAACGATCTCCCATACGCCACTGTTGCAGTGTAGACATCTTCATATCAGGAAGTATTTGTTCTCTTGACGGAAATCTGCATTTTCGATCGAAATAGTGGATTTTTGGTTCCCAATATATTTGGCGGAGGGCGCTATGGGTTTAATATACATGTAGAAGTTCAGCCGCGATTTGTATTAAGGAACAATGAGAAATATGTTAATTCACTCCGAGTCAAGTAAGCTGCACTGAATTGAGTCAGTGAACTTGACATTTTCTATAATAGGCCAAGCTACAGAGATTTAGAGTGAGCATTTTGTGCAAAAAGTGTTAGAAGAAAACCAGCTCCGCCATTGTTTGTCAAATAGTTCCACATGATATAGTGATATGTTTTTCACTCGACTTTATTATTTATATCTTTGTTATTAACAATTTTATGCAAAAAAATTTTTTAGTTTTTTGCTTATAAAATTGAAACTATCAGAGTAATCGTGATAATGTCAATAGACTTATTGTAGAAAATGAAAAGACGAAAAAAATGAGAGGTCGGACGACTCAATCAGACCCTCAGTCTAAGGGAAAATTGGAAAAAACCGTCCAAAATGCAGTTTTTTCAAAAGTTCATAACTCGGTTATTTTTTGAGCTGTAGCGTAGATCCTCCGGCCAGTATTAGCTATTGATATGAACTTCATTTGTGCGAAGATCAGGAACTGTCCGATGCATAGTTTTTGATCTGTGGCCATTTGATTATGTTACTATGCAATTTTCCAGCAGACCCGAATGCGACAGGTATGGTCCGATTTCAATTTACTGAAAAGATTTTGAAAGTAGAATTCTCATAGTTCAAAACGTTCATCTTGGTTTTTCATAAAAACGCTGAGAAATATGTCAAAAATAAAGCTGAACATGACAAAAAACGGCCGAGCGCGTGAGAGTAGTTGAAGAGTGGGGGTTTACAATTATTATCTGACAACGTTTAGAAATTACTGTCACGTTTAAAATGCCGACGCTTTCGAATGTCATACTTCTCCTTGCCTGCTGCTCTACCCCCACTCTTCAACTACTCTTACGCACTCGGCCGTTTTTCGTCATGTTCAGCTTTATTTTTAACATATTTCTCAGCGTTTTTATGGAAAACCAAGATGAACGTTTTGAACTATGAGAATTCTACTTTCAAAATCTTTTTAGTAAATTGAAATCAGACCATATCTGTCGCATTCAGGTCTGCTGGAAAATTGCATAGTAACATAATCAAATGGCCACAGATCAAAAACTATGCATCGGACAATTCCTGCTCTTCGCACAAATAAAGTTTATATTGATAAATAATACTAACCGGAGGATCTACGCTACAACTCAAAAAATAACCGAGTTATGAACTTTTGAAAAAACTGCATTTTGGACGATTTTTTCCAATTTTTACCTTAGACTAAGGGTCTGATCGAGTCGTCCGACCTCTCATTTTTTTCGTCTTTTCATTTTCTACAATAAGTCTATTGACATCATCACGATTACTCTGATAGTTTCAATTTTATAAGCAATTTTTTGCATAAAATTGTTAATAACAAAGACATAAATAATAAAGTCGAGTGAAAAACATATCACTATATCATGTGGAACTATTTTACACACAATGGCGGAGCTGGTTTTCTTCTAACACTTTTTACATGAAAAAATCTCTGTAGCTTGGCCTATTATTCTCTGTTGCATCGTGAATGCAAATTTCGCGTCGCGGATTACATATACACTAGCTTCCTTGAAAGAGTGTTTGATAATTTTTAAATTAGGGAAGAATTTTCCTTGTTCACTTTTTGTGATACAATGAACAAAGACCTATTTAAAGATTATTCAAAAGAGACATTGCACTTCCTCATAAATATGGTATGTTCAAAGTCATAAATAATAACTACCCAAATTTGTAAGAATTCGTATTTTTTTGTATCATGTTTTAACTATAAAGCTATCTTTATTAAACAAAAACTTTTTACCTATGACATACACGACACTTATATTTTCTCTCCCCAGGATGCAACTGAGTACGTTTCACTTTCTTCAGAAATGACACTGATGACTCATTTGAAGATTTTTCTGATTCATTTAGCTGTTCTTTAGTTCCATGGAAATCTGAAAATTTTTGGCATAATTCAAATTCAATAAATAAATTACAGAAATAACTTACTTCGGTGATTGTGAGACTTCAAAATAGAAGTTTGTAAAGATGTATCATGTTTTCTGTAAAATTGAATGAAATAATAATTTTTCTACATATACGAAAAATTATCAGTGTTATACCTCAAATGTGCATTCCATGCTTTTTGTGAAAAGAGCACTTTTGAACACTTGGAACATTTCTTCCCAATATTTCCTTTATGAATCTGCATGTGTGTCAAAAGTGTTGATTTTATAGAGAATGAATTGCCACAAAAACACTAAAATATAAAATAATTTTTTAGTAACGTTTCATATAATTTTGTTTTTCGATATAGCATCACTCTAATGGGATAATAACGGAAAATTTACCACAAGCAAAATTTCAAGTTTAAAACTGCTGAAATTTTGGTTGTAACAGAAGTAGATAAGTTCATAATTTGAAATGCTACTTTTTGCACTGATATCAATAAATGTTTGTGTTGCATATATTTTCAACAGACTGTCTACTTGTTAACTTTCAAAAAACACGAACAGATAATTTACAGAATTCATAACTTGGACAAATAACTAACTTTCATGTTGACAAATTTCATTTGTTGTATATTACTGTTAAAGGAATACAGATGTATAACTTTATAAAGAAATAAAAAACTAACTTTTCACAGGTTGATATAAAAATCTATTGAGTAAACGCGTTTCGTCATAACATTGACTTCATCTCGTACTGAATTTCTTTATTTCTTTATAAAGTTATGAATATGAACTTTCACCAAGTAAATGCCAATTCCATTCAATGAATACAGATGTATAATATTGTTGGAATTAATACACACTATAATAAAAGATAAATACACTTACCTTAAACGGTCTTTCTTTTGTATGTGTTCTTAAATGCCTTATCAAATCTGAAGGTTTCTTAATTTCTTTATCACAATAAGAGCATATATAGACCTTAGATGTGCCTAGAAATTTTTGTTTCAATGAATAGATTTTAGAAATTTTATCACTCTGAGGTAATTCATCTGCAACATCTACTTCCAACTTATTATCAGTGGATTGTGGAATGATCGAATTTGGCAAATCTGAATTCCCAACCAATCGCTTATTATTCTTTGGTTGATCAATTATGGATGCTATGCTTATTTCTGCAGTATCAGTTGCATGAATTTTAGTCATATGACCATTCAATGACGCTACCTTCTTGAAAATGCAATCACATTGGGAACACTTAAATATTTTTTCATCTTCTGTTGTTGCAGTGTGCGTTTTTTGAACATGTACTTTCAGGTTACCTTTTTGGTTGAATTTTGCCGGACATAAAGTACAACAAAATGGTTTTATACCAGAATGTTTTGTCATGTGTATCTGAAGAGTTCCTTTCTGTGTGAATCCTTTATCGCATATCGTGCACTGAAAAAAATATAACCTCATATATATATATATATATATATATATATATATATATATATATATATATATATATATATATATATATATATATATATATATATATATATACATACTAATTCCCTATTTATTACTCATAAAATGACGTTGAGGTCGATGTTAAGACTACCTTTTCGGGAATCGTGTAGAGGTTTATTTAAAAAGCATAATATTTTGACCGTACCTAGATTGTTTGTTTTAAGATCTTTGCTATTCATTTATAAACATAAAGAACTTTTTTCTAGCTTCAAGAATCAGAATAACACAAGACAAATGATTCCTTATCAACTGCCAAAGCTATCACTCACACTTAGTCAAAAAAGCACAATGTACACTTGTATGAAATTATATAATGCTCTCCCAAAACATTTCTGGGCTATTGATAGTGTGAGTCTCTATGTAGCAAAAGTTCGTAAGCTTATCCTGGATGTAGAGCCTTATCATCTAAATGAATATTATAATTACTGTTCCATCCAGCATTAAACTGTGGTTTCGTCTGACATGTTTCAATTTTATCATTTGTACCTGATCTATCTGTGATAATTTTTGAAATAAATATTATTATTATTATACATATATATATATATATATATATATATATATATATATATATATATATATATATATATATATATATATATTATATATATATATATATATATTATATATATATATATATATATATATATATATATATATATATATATATATATATATATATATATTTATATATATATATATATATATATATCTTATATAAACATGTAATATTTAGATATTATAGATATTAGATAATAAGGTTTATTATAATTAATAATAATAATAATAATAATAGACTTTATTGATACCCTTTCATACAGACTGCGATAAACATAGTTACAATTATTAGATATACATATATAATACAAACTTATCAATATCACTATAACGATTCATCTGTAATCTTAGGTACCAAAAGGTGGGATACAGCATTGCTGATTAATCCTACCGAGAAGCATACTTGATTTTGCTATAGAACCACCAATTGAAGAAAAACAATGACAGAAAAAAACAAAACTAAAAAAGCAGCAAAAAAAACTCCAGAACCATACAGAATAAAGGAAATATACAAAACATACTAGTCACCAAGAACCGGATGCTGATATAATAGTTAATAATGCAAAAATACGGAATATAGGCCATTGTTATTTCTGGTCTAAAAGTAACTGTCTCATCCTTTTCTTAAAAGAAACGAATTTACAACAAAAAAGTTCTCTGGTATACTATTCATTGTAGCTACTGAAATGTATGAGAAGGAACGTATAAAAAGAGAAATGTTGAAACGAGGAATAGCAAGTCTGTTCTTAAATCTTATATTTGAATTGTGAATATCAGATCTGAATCTAATTTTCCTATGGAGGTGCACCGGCTTTTTTTCAGTTAAAAGTTTGAATGTAAAACATGACACATGTAAACGCCTCCTATTTTTCATATTCAGCCACCTCAATTCAGCGAGTTTGTGAGACATGTGATCTCTTCTTTTGAGACCATATATCACTCGGATACAACTATTCTGAATCCTTTGTACTCTCATTTCATCAGTCTTCAAGAGGCAAGGGCCATATACAATATCAGCAAAGTTGAAGTGTGACAACACCAAGGCATCACAAAGTAATTTCAATTGCCTTTGGTTCAAGAGTTCCCTACATCCATATATTAACTTAAGGTTCACGAAAGTTCTCTTCAGAAGCATATTTATATGTCCCGTAAACCTCAAATTTACATCTAACATCAGTCCCAGGTTTTTGGACCCCGATGCCCATGGAATAATTTTGTCCCCCATAATGATGCGAGTGCTCTCCTCACATATCTGTCTACCCTTAAAACTTAAATTAGTTATAGGATGAACTACATGACAATGTAACCATTTGTTTTAGTTCAATAAAGAAAACATTTAACAAAAAAATATATATATATATATATATATATATACATATATTGGCAATCAGCCAATATATGTAGCCTTCCTCGATTATAACAAAGCTTTCTTCAAAGTCCGCCATAATCATCTCATAAAACTCATGAGAGATAAAAACATTGACAGGAATGATATCAGGATAATAACATATCTCTATTTTAACCAGACTGCCAAAGTTTCTGTGCAAAATGAACTTTCAGAAGTGATAAAAATAAAACGTGGAGTAAGACAAGGATGCGTGCTCTCACCATTACTCTTCAATTTGTATTCAGAAGATATATTACAAGAAGCACTGGAAAATCAAAAAACAACGGGAGTGAAAGTTAATGGGAAGGTTATAAACAACATCAGATACGCGGATGACACAGTACTGATAGCAGAAACCCTGGAATAACTGCAAAGGCTAATAGATCTAGTAGTACGGATCAGCGAAGAAAGGGGGCTCAAACTTAACACCAAAAAGACTAAATTCATGACAATCACAAAACACCAACAACAGCGAGAAACATTATGGATCAAAGGGGAGCCAGTGGAGAAAGTCTGCAAATACAAGTACTTGGGAACAATTGTAAATGACAATAATGATTATTCACAGGAAATAAGATCAAGAATCGGAAAGGCTAGAACAGTGTTTAATAAAATGAGGAATGCATTAACCAGAACAGATCTTAGTCTACATCTTAAAATCAGAATGCTTAAATGCTACTTATTTCCAGTACTATTATATGGAAGCTTGGACGCTTAAGAAGTGCGACACTGACCGGCTGGAAGCATTCGAGATCAAATTCTTCATTAATGTTAAAACAATGGTTTGTTTACATAAGTCAATCAAATGTTAGAAAAGAAAATCAATGAAATCTCAAATTTAACATATGTGGGCATATCGAAGAATCCTCAGAATAAGCTGGGTGAGCAGAACAACGAACAAGGAGGTATTGAGAAGAATGGGAAAGAAGAAGGAAAAAATCAACACAATCAAAATCAGAAAATTGCAATATCTGGGCCACGTGATGAGAGGGGAGAGGTATACACTGTTGCAAACTATTATACAAGGAAAAATACAGGGTAAAAGAAGTATAGGAAGAAGACGCATCTACTGCTTGAACAACCTAAGGCAGTGGTACAACAGTAGCTCTGTTGATTTGTTCAGATCCGCAACTTCAAAGATAAAAATCGCCATGATGATAGCCAACCTTCTTAAAGGAGACGGCACGTAAAGAAGAAGAAGATATATATATATATATATATATATATATATATATATATATATATATATATATATATATATATATATATATATATATATATATATATATATATATATATATATATATATATATATATATATATATTCTAAAAGAAAATTTTTCTTCTTCTCGCCAGTATAATTACAGAAAGTGAGATGCTTCATAGCTTAACATTTTCTATTGAGGGAATTAATTTTCGTTTTTTCCACATAAGACACACCACACCTTAAGTAAATAAAATTTTGTACCTTTATAGCGTTGAAGGTTGTACAGGAATGTAATATTAAGGTAACATGTATTTGGAACTTCTGTCTTGTTGCAGAAGTACCTACGAGCAGTTGTTTGAACAATAGCCCTGGATTGAATTTTAATATGGTTCATCCAAATCCAAAGATAGTATATTCGCTGTCAAAACTGATGCAATGTTTCTATTATATTGAATTATCAGATTGGAGGTTAAACTCTTCTTGTGATAGTCTTTCTGAATAAGATTGTGAATTGTATTTTACTCACATTAAACTTGATTAAGTATTTGGTGCCCTACCTTTAAATTTGGATATCCTAGCATGTAATAAAGCATGCATTACCAAAAAAAAATAAATTAAAAAATGACAAAGGATGCCTTCTTGTAGTTAATCTGTTTCACGATACAATGTGAGACTTTCAATTTATGACACTTAACCCTGTGCTTGTAAAATGAAATGGAGGGTGTTCCCTATAATCTATATATTAAGAAATGAAAAATGTTGGAATATTTTCGAATCATGGCGTCTGCCAATAGATTACAATTGAATCAGAAATATCAAGCCCTATTCGAACAAAGCAAAACCTTTACTAAAACTTCTTAATTAACATCAATATTAGATAGTGGTTTAAATTTCCCAAAAATGAATAATTTTGTTCATTCTTACTAGGGTGCATATATGGAGTATTATCAATGGTGCTGAGTTGAAATGAGTTTTTACTAAGAGGTAATGTTAATGTAAATAAAATTTAGAAATCTCATTTCTAATTTAAATTAATCTACTGCACGTAATGCCCCCCCATTAATTAATTAAAAGATAATATATAATTTTAAAATGTCCAGTAATTTCATCTGTAACAAAATAACTTGGAAGAAGGATAATTAGAAAAACTTACCACATAAGGTCGTTCTCCACTGTGAATTCGGATATGTCTTTCTAACAAAGAAAATTTAGGAAAAGTTTTACTGCATATTGCACATTTATGTTTATGCTCTTTGTTGCCTATTTGAGTTTTATTTCTTTTTCCATTGAGTACAAGTTTTTTGACCTATAATGATAATAAGATACTCAAAATAATGATCCTCACTTTTTCTCAAACCTACCTTTATATGAGATGCAATATGATGCTTCAATAAAATAGGTGTTTCAAACTTTACCTTACAAATATTGCAAGTCAGGTCATTCTGATGATCAATTATATCCAGTGTATGTGTTTTGATGTGTTTCCTAAGATCGGCCTGAAATAATACATTAGGAACCTTAAAATTAGATATTCCTAAATCCAAAATATACCTACATCAAAACATACAAAAGATATATACATCTTCTGTATCACATTTTAGAAAATACAAAATTTCAGAAAATGTAATTATTCAGCATAGGTCATTTTTAGAATAAAAATGGAATTTAAAAATAATCAAAGAAAGTTCAAATTTGTTGAACATAATGAATATCTAAAATCAAATAAACTATTGTATTATAATTACAAAATTATTCACAAAAATCTGAACGGTGCTCAATTGAATTATTCAGAAACATTAGAAATTTTCTAACTCAATCATAATACAAACGGTAATGTCTTGCTGAACGACCAGATTGACTTGATTTATTCTTCCAACTTTTGTTTGTGTTCATCCTAATGAATTATCACGTAGTAACAATAGATTCAATCAACTATATAAAGTGAATGTTTTTAAAGAAATTATGTTCATTGGCATATCTTCAATCTTTATTTGCCCAACTTCTAATTACTTCAGCTATTTATCATTCAAACTGACAGTGTAGGAAATTGTTCAATTTGTTTACATCTGAAGGGCCTCCAGTTTTTGATTTGTTACTAGAGTATTTCCTCTTGGCATTTAACACACCCATTCAATGAAATTTATGATAAAAATTGATTACTCACCACATTTTCAAATTCAGAAGAACATTCAGAACAAATATGAAGTTCCTCCACCTGATGTATAGCTAAATGGGACTTCAAACTAGCCATTCTTTGAAATGATAGATCACATATAGGACAAACTAAAGAATTTCCATGCAATGCCATATGAATCTTGAAATTATTTTCAAAATTGAACCCATTGTGACATAACGAACATGTGAAGAGCTTATCCTCTTGATGGTTCATTATATGATTGTGATAAGCACTCATTTTATCAAAAGTTTTTTTACATGTTTTACACTGAAAGAAAGTCTTATTTTCATGAGACTGCAAGTGATCCAAATAGTGTTCATATTTATTATATTTTGCTTCACAACTGGTGCACTTATAGATGATATCATTTGTTGTTTCAGTAATATCTACAAAACCTTTGCTGATAAAATGACCAGATTGCCTAAAATCAAATTGGAATAAATCCGAAATTCCAAAATATTCACTGAAAATACTTACATTTCTGAAGAGTTTGTAGTGTTGACGTAAACATTTTCAATTCCAGTAGTAGGTGAAATATAGTATTCAATATTTGTATACACCTGAGAAGAAAATTTATACTTCTCAAAATTTACTCTGTATTAGAAAACACTGCTGTTTTGGTTCATCAAGAAGTATATTTATAAATACAACTCAAATAGAAGTACCTAGTGCAATGCACCATTTAATCAACTGAAGCTGTATGAAAAATGTTTGTCTCGCAGATATATGATATGTACATCAATTTCAAATTCATTCTAGGGAAAAAGCACAAGATGATAAATTTTATTAAAAACATACCACACACTAATTAGGCTCAAAAATGGTAGATAGCATGAAATGTCTAATGCAATTTTTACTATTATAAAAAGTCAAAACAATTGAAGCTTTTGTCTTATATTCAAATTCAAGTAGTTCTTTCATCCATTTATAATGTATGATTTATGTATCAGAGGATGGATAATAATTTGAGCAAAATAATGATGATATAAATCATGTGTAAAAAGTTATAGTGAGGAAAATTCATATTCAGCCACAAAGTTTTTTAAAAAGACAAACTAAGTGTAGAAATTGTGTGATAAATTGATTACAGCCAACAAAAATTACTGAAATATATCAGTTCCTAAAAACTATTCTACAAACTGCAGATTTTGTGCCAGAACTACAACTCACAGTCCAACATTGTAATAAAGATAAAAATTAACTTTCAAGAAGTTCTGTTGGACCAGTCAGTTACTTTGTCAAGACATCATCAAAAATAAATTTACATCTTTAAAATAATGAGCAAAAAGTATGAATTAATCAATTATCTCTAAAGTAATAACATCAACAAGTAGTTGTCCCACTTTTGACAGAATTATATTAAGTAATACTTAATATCTCAATAAGTAGAAAGTATATTAAATTTTTAGAAATTAAATGAATATATGACGTATTTAATCTATTTGCCACAAGTACAGTTTCTGTATTAAGTGCTGAACTTATCACTTATGACGATATATTACTTGTTGTTGAACATCAGACTACCAGCATATTGGAAAACTACAGTAATGTTCATGATTCACTTATAAATAATTTGATATAAATAGTTGTCCCACTCTTGACAGAATTATATTAAGTAATAATATCACAATAAGTAGAAAGTATATTAAATTTTTACAAATTAAATGAATATATGACGTATTTAATCTATTTAAAAGTACAGTTTCTATATTAAGTGCTTAACTCATCACTTATGATGATATATTACTTGTTGTTGAATATCAGACTACCTGCATATTGGAAAACTAGTGATTTTCATGATTTACTTCTAAATAATTTGATATAAATGTATCTATTTATCAATATAAATATAAATGTATCTATTTATTAATATAAATCTATTTGACAGCCATACTCTTGCCATTGTATTTAATGTTTAAAATTCTACAGATCTTACATTTAGATATTGGTAATTTATTCAAATTCAATGTAAGTGAAACTTCATCTACCACATTCAGCAAAAGCCACAATACAAGGACAAGAATTTTCAGCATTAAAAATTAGACTGATTTATTTAGAAGAGAGTAGGTAGGTATATTTGAGCTCAGCTTCAAAGGTTTATAAATTCAATGAGACCCACAAGTGACATACTTTCTATGCAAAACATCACTTTCTAGATCGTTTACTTAAAACTAAATTTGATAAATAAAAGTACAATTGCCTTGTTATTCAAGCGCCACATAAATATTGTGAAAAAATTTTCAAAAATATTAATATTATTTCAATCAAAAGCCTCAGAAGAGATAAAATGTAACACCACTTCATTTATTTTCTACTATTATATATTCATTAAACAATAATATTTCCAATTTTTTCTTCAACACAGCTGCTGCATGTGAAGTGTGATGGAAATAACATTGAGCTATATTAGTGTGGCTCCTGAACAAAGTACAGGAGAAGTGCACCAAGGAATTTGTGGTATCACAACCATTTAATAAGCAGTATATCCAATTATAATTTTGTGACAAAACCAAAACTGCAGTGCTCCATAGAATTATTGGTTACCGAATTATTGATTATATCTCTAAATACCTTATCATTTGTTGAAGCAATGTCAGATTCATTAGCGATATGTGGCCCAGAAACAATATTTGGAAGTAGGTGAGTGTTTATTGGTAATATAATATAGGAGCTCAAATCATCCATGGTATATTTCCTATGGTAGAATTTTCAGAATATTATGCACATAAAAATTTCGAAATAGATTACCTTATTCAAATCAGGAAAAGTTATAAACCCTCTTTAAATAATTATAATTTCCGACACACAACAGCTGACTCTAGTATTTGCATATAACCTCATTCCTCTTCAAACATTGACACATATTTTTGTGATCTTGTATTTCATAGAAAAACCGACCGTGGTTTAACAGTTTTTGAGCTCTACTAGAGTACTCAAAGTACTTTTAGTACCTTAGCTCTACTTGATCAAATTTGTAAAAACCCATTTTACAAGAGTGTAAGAGTGAAGTTTTTATTTTTTTTCGTGAAGATATTTTTTCTTTACAGATTTCGGTAAATTATCCACATTCAAGCAAATTTTTGAATTATATATTTTTAAGATCATCTTTTTTATTAATCCTCCAGAATATAAAAAAAGAAACTCGCTAAACTCTATTCTAGATCAGCAGACATCAAAGGCTGTTGACTTGGGTGGATTTTGAGATGTGTTTTGAGCGTCCTCCCCAGGCGGCCGACTGCTGTTAAGTCTGCCTTCATGATTTGACTTACTAGCATGTATGCTACCATTAAGAAAAGTCAGAATATAGATAGTCAAATTACCAACGCCAACTTACATCATTTACCTACAGCAGCATAGTTTAAAAGCTCTCACTCCAGTTTCTTTCTTAAAATTTTATACATTTGAGTACAGTTGAGTAAAAATTATTGATTTGCTGGTCTCCTCTGTACAGTGTAGCCAACAGTTAAATAAGTCTGCACCAGATTCATCTTCTGAATCCTCCAGAATACCACTAACAAAAAGTTACGCTACTTTGACAATCCTAAAATTATCCATTCAACAAATAATTGATTAATACGAAAGAATATAATCGGTATATTGGTGGAACAAATACTATCATTATTATATATTATGTAACAAAATATTGAATTTTCAATTAAATATTCAGTGAATCAACATGCAATAAGTGAAACTACGAGTCATCAACATTAATAGGCGTGACGAAAGATTTTGAAATACTCTTCCTTAATGTGGGTACACATTTACTATTCACAAAAAAACCTTCATTTCAGTAATCAACTTAAGTTTAACGAAGTTTAAAGCCATTCTTCTAATATTATTTCGAAAGCGCGCGAAAACAACTCGCATGTGTCATGGCGTCGGTCTGACGTCACGCTTAGGTAAACATATCATTCTGTCTATGCGTAGTGAAGAAAGTAAACAAAACATCAAATTAATTCGTGTGATAAAAATTAATTCCAAAAATTATGAGTGGCGTGCAGTACCGCAGTGTAAAAACACATCAATAAGAACACCCAACAAAGTATTTGTACATGTTCCAAACAAGAAAATAATAAGAAATAAGTGATTTAAGCTCGCACCGTTGACACCCGAATGATATATATATATATATATATATATATATATATATATATATATATATATATATATATATATATATATATATTATATATATATATATATATATATATATGTATATATATATATATATATATATATATATTTGCTCTGGGCAATCTTGCACTTTACTGTACAAATGTTTCCTTCCCGTTTAAGTTGCACACAACTGATTGCATCATCCCCATATGACCGAAATTAATAAGAACAAATACTACAAGTACTAGTAGGTGCTTATTGATTACAGAAATGTAGTTGTTTTATCGGGTCTTAACATGTTATTAACTCTGAAATGACAACTTACAAGCTGTTAGGGAAAGTAAAATAAACTCGCACGAGTTCAAAACGGGCTTGATTATATCTAAATTGGATGTATCCAGGGTAAAGACAAATACAATTTACTTACAAGGAAGTTCTCACGTTTCTTAACTCAGACGAGCAAAATTCTTCATTTGTTGGGAGGAAATCGCCCAACATTAATACATCAATCCTGGGCAAATTTGAGCTATTTGCCTTAACAAAGCTATTATAACATTGTCATAATAGAATGGAGTCGATGAATCACACGTAAAATAATGAAAAAATCAATCCAAATGCGTAATCAGTAGTATTCACAACAACAAAACACAGTGAATGAGAGTACTGACAGCGGAGTTTACCTAAGCGTGACGTCATGCGCTGTGATTGGTGTTTCAGTCAGAATGGTCGATTGCAGTATTTTAATGTTTTATTTTATTGAAAATCTTAGTAATCTGAATTTTTTAAATGAAACTAAAGCATTGTTTTAATTTTTTTTTAGTATGAATTTTCTCCTAAAACCATTAAATCGACAATTTTTTGATACTGTCGTCATGCCTATTATTTAATCAGGTGCTATTCTATATTAAATTGTCTTTCAGTATCTTTGTACCAGCTTCTAACCGCAGCTTACTCTCAACATATTCAATTCCCTTGTGGCGTGTGATTGGAAATACAAAATTCGGTAAAGTGTATTCTGCGTTGTTATCTTCTGCAACAAGAATGTAGAAGTTAGTTTTTGAACATAGCGCAATAATACTGGGGAATTGGGGATGATATCTTATCTTCACGGCTTTATTAATTTTGTGTTTTTCTTCTTGTTCTATATTCATAACCTCAAAATTTGACGTTTCAAGTTTTAGGATTTTACGTAATTATAAAATTATACAGAGTAGGTTCTAGATCCGAAAAATTCTCAAAACTATGTCCGCACATACCATAAGAGCTAGCGTTCGACAAGTTAAACCAATTCTTTCTATAGATTCAGACGAAGCTAAAAAGAGAGTATTGAATTTATATAAAGCTTGGCACAGACAGCTTCCCTATATAGGTTTGTTATCTATTTTTGAAAACAATCTCTACTAACAATGTTCTTTTTGTAGTGAAAAAATATGATATCCCTAAATCAGTTGAACAATGTCGAGTAAAGCTACGAGAAGAATTTATGCAATATAAAGATATAAAAGATATCAGAGTCATAGATATGTTGGTTATAAAGGTAGGTTGTACAATCTGAATCACAATATCTCAATTATTCCAATAATGGTTAGTTCTGTTATAAAGTGCTGAAAATGCTCTTGAATTATTATACAAGCTTTTAAAATGCAATCTTATATTAAATTGTAATTTATAGAACATTAATCTTCAATAAAATACCCATATTAATCTCAGTTTACTTGTTTATAAGTTTTATCAATACGTTATATGAATTAATTACTATTGAAGAATGCATATATTTATATTCATGATTTATAATTGAACAAAGTTTTTAATTGTTTTATAGATATTTATAAACTATTTGGTATTTATTAGGTGTGATCAATTACCTAGTATTGTATACAATTGTATAGAATAATGTTTATGGAAGCGAAGTAGATTATTTGATGAAATATTTTCACTTGATTCCAGGGACAAATGGAACTCAAGGAAACAGTAAATATATGGAAACAAAAGGGGCATATTATGGCCTATTTCAAGGATACAATTGAGCAAAAACCTACTGATTTTCTATCACAATTTTTATCATAATTGAAATTTCTCCTGTAGATCAGTGTATGAATTAGTAAAATAAATATGTTTTGTTGAAAACTAGGTTTGAAATTCTGGTGAAGATGAGCCCTCTCTCTAGCAGTCAATCCTAGATTTGTACATACTATTTTGTAAACTACACAATGCTGATAATTTTCAAATGTATTTTCATTTATCTACACTATTATAAAGAGGCAAAGTTTGGAAGAAGAAGGTATTCTCTGAAAGTACGCATCTGATTTTTTAAAAAGTCATCGAAAAAATATTTAGAATGAACTTTGAGGGTGAATATAGGCTATTTATCATCTCGTTAAAATAAAAGAGCTTTTCGTGGCGACCCATGTATGCTGCCATAACCGTAAGAGATATTCATTTGATTTCTATAGAAAAGTTGTAGAACTCAAAAAGTTCCATATAAATCTACGACGACATATGCCTATATGCTAAGGTTAATACTCAAATTGAAATCCACGCAGGCTGAGCTATAGTATTTTATTCATTTGTGTATTAACCTTAATATATAGCTATATATCGTCGCAGACTTTTTTATAAACCATTTCGAGTTCTACAAATTCTCTATAGAAAGCATTTAAATATCTATTAACGTTAAGGCAGTGTTCGTAAAAAACTCATTCGCTAGACCGTTTTTCGTCGACTTTAGTTGCAAAATTGGTCGCCACGAAAAGTTCTTTTTATTTTAACAGGATAATGTATAGTCTATGTCCACCTAATTTAAGCAGATAATCTCAAATTCTCAACAAAATAAATTTGTATCATTTAGGAAATTTTATGTAAAACAGGCCAACGAATTCGTTTTTATGAAAGGTGCCTGAACAAAAATATATATTCGAATGCTTTCTATAGAAAAATTGTACACTTAGAGGTCCATAAAAAGTCAACGTCTACATATAGAGAGAGAGGGAAAAAAACTTTATTGAATAATGATTCAAAGGGCTATCAACTTAGGTTTTCCTGCCCTGGTATATATGTTTTTTATAATAAATAAATGTCTATTCTGTGAAACAGCAAAAAAGAGTGCTTAAGATATTAGAGTAAGGATAATAAGTTTTCAAATATTGGTTGCGCTGGTAATTTGCTTTTCGGTCTGTGATGGAGGGGAGTTTTGTGTACTAGTGATTCTATCAGGTCGATGTTGTACTGTTGGTGAATGAATTTCTTATTCATTCTGAGGAATCTATCAGCTATCGGTTCAATTTTGGTCTTTTCGTATAAATATTCGTTCGAGGGATTATGCAGGGGATTGTTGGGATGTCTCATTTTAGTAATATTTCGGAGAGCACTGTGCACTGTGCTCACCAACCTCGATCATCTTAAAGCAAGTTTTATTGCTTTGCCCCAGGATTTGATGCCTACTCTAAAAGGGGTCTACAGATCATTATATAAATTTTGCAATACCTTGGTCTTTGTAGGTTAAGGATCGGAAATGATTGGCTCTGCTGATTGTTGCTTGTTTTACTGCTTTTACGTGCATTTGGAAGTTAATTTTGCTATCTCATTCCTAGGTATCTGCAGATAGGTGATGGTTTCAACGTCGCGTTTACAAGGGATATGGTCGGAGAGTGTTGATTGTTTTTATGATGAAAGAGCATGAATTTGGATTTTTTCGGGTTCAGTTTTATTCTTCACTTTCTCAACCATTTTTCAACTTTGTTTTTTATTTCTTCGATCCTGCTTACTGCTTCCGTGATTGTTTTTCCATGAGAGATCAGTGCATCATCTGCAAATTGTAGCATGTATACCTTGTTATCTATGTAGTTGTTATTCCGGGATTTATGAATGTCATAACAATAATTTTTAGAGGATACAAAGACTACAGAATCGAGCACTAAAGGTCATATACAATTTACCACATGATACTCCAACAGCTGAAATCTGAATTATATGATACTCTCGGAATACCCAACATGAAGACCACGAAGGTTGTTGAGCGGTGCAAACTTATGTACGAAATCGAGCATGGCCTGCTCAAATTCAACACTGAAGTAAAGAAAAAACTGAACGTTCATAATTACCAGACTAGACAACTGAACAACTACCATCTAGATAACATAAGAACAAATAGAGCCAAAAATTCACCCTTCTACCAAGCGACAACGGTATACAACAACTTACCACAAGAAATAAAACAGAAAAAATCCTAATAAGTGGTTCACTGGAGCACTCAATAGTTACACAAAGACACATCCAACATAGTGTTCACTTTTCTTTAATATTTTTGTCTAAATTATTTTATTCTGCGGGAACATCATGATTGATGATTTGTAGAATTGTGTTGATAAATAAATAAAATAAAGATTGTATAGGTCCGGCATAACAATAAAGACTGTATAAGTCCGGCGATAAAGGGGAACCTTGTGGAAGTCCTTGTTTTGGGAAAAATTCGGTGGAAAGTGAGTTTTTTACTTTGACCTGTGCTGTTCTTTCTGTGAGAAATTCTCCAATTAATTTCAGCAGATGTGTGGGGCAGCCCAACTGCTTGTAAATGAGGCCGGCGTACCACACTGTCAAACGCTTTTTGTATGTCCATAAATATTGATGTAGTGTTTCTTTCACTGTACGTTTTGTGTTAGTATGATCAGTGGGTGAATTGTTGATCTCTGTTTGAAGCCGAATTGGTATTTTGGAATATTTTGACCAATCAATTTCATCAATCTTGACTTTATTATTTTTTCGAACTGGTAGCAGTGTGATAGGTTCGTAGTTTTCAAGTTTCTTGGTATCTTTTTAAGCTTTAGGTATGGTAATAAGCAGTCCCTTCTTCCAAATCCCGGGGAAATTAGAGGTCTGAATACAGAAGTTAAATATTCTGATTATTTCAAATGCACCGGGAGACCTAATTTTTTCAGAATATTCCTCGGAATGTTGTCATATCCCGGGGCTGTGTTCTTTCCATGATTTAGAGCTTCGAAGTATTCATTCTAGTCTATTAGTGGGATACAATCTTCGCCTTCCAATGCGGGGAAAACGTTCTTGTACCAGTCCTCAATTTGGTTTTTGTGAGTATCATTGAAATCTGGGTCAACACTTTTTTCAAAAATCTTCTGGAAGTGTGATGAAAAGGTATTCGCAATCTCTTGGTTAAGATACAAATTGTATTCCACGCGGGCGACGCAGCGTGCACAGCTAGTTAATATTTTATTCAGTATGAGATACTTTATTTTTTGGATTGATTGGGCCGATACATGGTGTAAATTAATAAACATATTGAAACAATGGTTAATAATAACAATTTGCACATTTTTATTAAAAGAAATAACGCATGACGCACGTTTCGGTGGAAACTTCACCTTCTCCAGATGCTAATGGCAAACTAATATATGTTTCTCTGTTATATCGAAAACAAGAAATAAAGAGATGACAAGTTGTGTAGAAAGGGTAAATAGAAACATGGTTGCGAATAATTATTAGAATAGGAAAAACCAATTCTGAACTGCTAGTCAGGTACCAGTTCGGTAATTTTGAAAAGATTGAGAAAGGGGTTTTGAAGTATGATCGATTTGGCTATTCAATAGGAGACCGGAATGCTTGTATTTATTTATCTGTAATGATTCTGAAAAATTAAGTTTAATTCCCTTACATTCAGCATTTAATATTTAAAAATCGAAATTGAATGTGTGATTTTCTTAGATTAAATGGTTTGCATAATGTGAATCCGACTTTTGCTTAACAAAAGCTACGTTTGTGTTCTGAAATTCTAGTTTGAAATCTTCTGAAAGTTCTACCAATGTAAAACTTATCACAATAACTCCTGATTTATTATCTTTATGAACTTTGGATTTATTGTTTTCTATATGATTTCCTAAATTATTACCGTTACGATAAGCAATGTTAATGTTGTGCTTAGATAAGAGAGATTTAAGTTTTCTACTTGAATTTTCGATGAAAGTGAGGCTGTTACATTTGATATTATTTTTAGTAAGGGGGTACACCTATGGCTAATCGCATTTTTGAACAACTTTTTATCTATCATATATTGTCGCTGTTATTATGGGATCATAATTATTATTTACGGCAATTTGTTTAATTATATTATTCTCTATGTTAAAATTGGCGTTTGAAAGTGGAATATTTACATAACGATGTACCATACTATTGAAAGCTGCCATTTTGTGTTGGAATGGATGTAGGGGAGTACTATGTATGACGCTATCAGTGTGTGATGGTTTGCGAAAAATTATGTTTATCTACTTTTCTTATTTTCAAATCCAAATAGTTAATTGAGTTATCTTTTTCCATCTCTAAAGTAAATTTTATATTAGGGTGTAAAGTGTTAATGAATGTTTGAAAGCAGTCAAGTTGCCTAAGCTATAGAGTACCAATGAAACAACAAATAATATCATCCACATATCTAAACCAATAAACGAATTGTCGGCGAACAGGATGATTAAGAATTAACTGTTCCAAATTATCCATGAATACTTCAGCCAACAAAGGACTCCGGGGGGTTGCCCATAATCAAGCCTTCAACACTGCTGTAAATCTTATCATTGAAACTAAAATAATTCTGTTCAAGACATTATTCCAAAAGCGACAATATATCTGATTTTATGAAAGGATTAACAAGATTGCTATCAAGGAACTTTTCTATTAGTGTTAAAGGAACCTTGGGTGGTATACTTGGAAAAAGATTAACTATACATCCCAGGACATCAATTTTAAATTAAGTTGCAATTGAATATTTTCAATTTTATTGACTAAATCGTAAGAGTTTTTGATTCAGAATTTAGGCTGAAATTTACAATAATTTTGAATTATTTCTATTTGAAAATACGACAAAAACACTCAAGGCGCCGTAGAGATAGTTTATTTTTAAAACTATCTGACTGATGCAAATAGCACTGATCTTAAAATAAATATTAATAAAAGAAAACAATTAATAATCTAGATATTACAAAAAATTGAATGTTTCTTTAACAATATGAAATAAATTTGAATCAGTGAAAGTTATTAAATAAATATGTGCGTCTTTTTCAATGCTTGGTTTGATATTTTATATATCATTTCATAATTTTTTTATTATGTAATTTCTAATAATCGAATATTTTCTTCATATAATTAAATATTCTTTTTATTTTGAAACAAATAGTTTTTATAGCAAAATTTGCAGCTGTATAGAACAAGATAACTATCACACTAATTTATTGCACACTTATCAAATAATCCTTTTAAAGAGTAAATATCCAAAAAAGTTCCAAGTAGGTTCCATGGGTAGACATGTTGGTCAGGAAAAGAGCTGATGTAGCCAAAATTTTGACCAACACATCGCAGCGCCTGCATATTTATCGGTAAGTTTGAAAAACTATAATGATATCTTTGATTGGCAACTTTGTTATCTTGGCATACAGTAGTTATATAGAAGGGAGATATTTCCGTATACTTTTTATTCAAATAGTTTCATAACAAAACAGTCGTGAATATTTGTTATCGGCCGCTGAAAAATATTTGAGTGATAATTTATATGAGATTTATAAAGCATAATGAAAAATTAAGACAAAATTCAAAAACCAACTTGCGTGTCAACTTTCATATCTAAATGCTACTAAGAAATTCAACAAATGAATTCCAGACCAACATCACTTTATAAATTAAATAAGTAAACCATAATTAGGAACATTTAAGGACTAATGAATTTACCAAGTAGTGAAGTACTACTATTGTATTACATATATATCAAAAGAGAGAGAAGTAATTCAACAATAAATAATAATAAGAAATGAGGATGTAAACCGATTTGATATGATATAGAATCAAAATCATGTTGCTCTGTGAAATGCCATGTTCTTTAGATTAAGTGAAGGGACTTAGGACATTGTTAAGTATCACATTTTAGGATTTGACAGATCGGCACTCTTGTATAGTCACAATATTGTATCCAGACAGAAAATACTATTCTATTGTAAAACATAATTAATGATTCCACATTATTTAATGCGCATTTATTCAAAAATACATATTCGAGCCTAAAATACAAACAAGAAATATAAAAAAATTATTTATAATTATAATGTGACGAAGCTTTTCCTAAAGTTAGGAGGAAAAGGCTTATTTGTAGTAAAACGATTTATTAAATCAAATGCCCATTTTGGTTGATCATGGGGAACCATATGTCCAGCATTACGAACCATAATTTCAGTCAAATTGCCTGCTTGTTTAACATATCCTGCAAGATCTGAATCTACATACCATTTATATCGTTTTGCAGTTTTGTATTCTTCCGACCCACTGAATTTAAGATTTTTTAAGTAGTTCTCTGTTAAAGGATAAGCCACAATAATATCTAATTGCCCATTATAAATCAAAACTCTATAGTAACTCAATAACTCAGAAATCCAAGGAGCCACTGACTGCATAACATCTGACATCAAATTGATCTCAACTTTAGAATTTTCTGTTTGGAAAGGGACATCCCCAACGTGAATTGCTGCACGTATATCATTCCTCTGTACATACCTTGCCATGAGCTCTAATTCATCGCCTAATTCTACTGGATACAAAAAATTAAAATAATTATCAAACCCTGTAACATTCTTAAATAGAGAAGTATGATTATTCTGATCCCCATTCAATAAGTTATCAAACAATTGGAAAGCCTTGATCCATTCTTTATTCTGAATATACTTTATTCCTTCTTGTTCATAACTTTTGATTTCATCAAGAACTTGAGTATCAATCAAGCCTAGTTGATATAAATAATCACCATATTTTAATTGATTTTCTGGGTCACTAAGTCCATTGCCAATAGCTAGACCCTGTAAATTAATTTTTACTTTTCCAATTTGATTATTCTTGTGAATTGTATAAGAAATAGCTGGCACATATTTGCCAGCATATGATTCACCTGTTACAAAAAATGGATTCTTTTGTAATTTGGGAAACAATAGAAAGAACTGCTCTAATGCATTATATAAATCTTGGCCAACTTGAGTTTCATTCTGAGCATATCCTCCTTCATTTGTAAAACTGAATCCTGTACCCACAGGGCTATCAATATATATTACAGAATGTGATTCCGTCCATGAATACTTTCTCTTCTTTAATCCTCTTTTAGAACGCATAGCATAAGGTCCATTTTCTATAAATAATCCAATTAAAGATGAAGCACCAGGGCCACCCTGTAACCACAAAACTACTGGCGCATTGTCAAAATCATATTCGGAGGGAAAAAACCAAAAGAATAAATTTGAGTTATAAGGTTTGTTAACAGTTAAGTATCCTGAATAACTCTTCTTTTCAAGAAATCCATTAAAATGTACTTCAGAAGCATTCAATGCATCCTCTATTTTGTTTTGCTCAATTAATGGTGTTAAAATCACAGGTTTACCTGGATCGTCACCATCTTCAAGACCTATTTGACTCAACCTTGGATAGAAATTTGGGAAAAAGCAATTTACATTTTGACCACATAAAAATAAAATAAATACTTGGAATAACATTTTCAATGAACTGAAACACTTATTCCTGAATGCCAAAACTATAACATAAGATAATATTTTTATTCTATATTCAAACAAAGTTCAAGAAGGAGAATATGTGATTACTTTGACTTTGTTTATATATTAAATATTAATGTATTTCTTGATATGATAATATAAACATTGATATGTTTGTTTGTTGGATCTTTTATCTATGTGCTTGGTTCTTGGTTCATAGACGTTATAAAGGTTAGGTTAAACGTCAATGGCTTGGTTGCGTGACCATCTACACAATAAACAGCCCGATCGACCAGGTCCGTATTACGACGGGTCTTGAATTATCTTCAATACCAGGTGGGGTTGTTCGGTTGCTTATGATTTTCTCTTGTAACTTTTGTTTGTATCTAGTTTAGGTTTTTTTCGGAGGATTTCTTATAGGCTCGTCGAGGAATGGAGGATGATCTTAAGGAAGGTATAACATTTACGGGGAACCCTTTGACAATACAGTGTAGGAATCTGAAATTTTGATTATTATCAGGAGAAAATTATGGGAAAGGATGATGTTAGTATACTGTTTGGAAGCGATTTATATAAATTATTATAATTTAATGTTAATATAAACATTAGTTATTGTTTTTTCGTAATTTCCTCACTACAATCACAGAAAATTTTTGTAGCTATGTTCCGATATCTAGTCAATGGACAACATTTTTTGTAAAAACAAATTTGTTTAACGGCAGTCATATCAAAGATTTTTCATTCGTTTACAATAAACACAATAAAACAGTTTTGGTAATTATTTAGTGTTGTCCAAAAACTCCCAATTTTGATCAAATTTCGGATTCTTACTTAATTTGGCCTGAAAAAGCCGAATATGAACTCAGATTTTGTCGCTTCTTCACATTTTTTTTTAAATATTAAGCTAACCTGACTTATTCTAACCTCACTAACCTAACCTCCGAGTTCAAGAAAGTATCGAATTCATGGGTTAGATGAATTTTAAATTGATAAAAACTGTCTTTTTCAATATAAAATATATCTATTTCATGAATTTGTTACTTTCTTGAACTCGGAGGTTAGGTTAGTGAGGTTAGAATGAGTCAGGTTAACTTAATATTTTCAAAAAAAAATGTGAAGAAGCGACCAAATCTGAGTTCATATTCGGCTTTTTCTGGCCAAAATAAGTAAGAATCCGAAATTTGATCAAAATTGGGAGTTTTGGACAACACTAAATAATTACCACAGTTTTTAACAAGCATACAAATTCAGTGTTTACGACTGAAAATTTTGAATGAAAAATAGGAAATAGTGAGCATAACCAGATGTACTAAACGGCGGTGCCTATGTCTGTTGACAATTTTAGAGGTCAGTCGATCTATTACTAGATAAAACTTGATATTTCTTTTCAGATTGTTTCAGGAAGGTAGAATATACATCCCAGAAATTGCAAAATTGTTGATTTTCGTCGCTATAGCGTGTCTCACTTCAATATATCCTCTTACACATATATAGTCCGAGAGCTGGCGAACAAATTAGGGTAGGTTTTTGAGGCACTATGAAAGTTTTTATATAGTCCTTGAAAGACCCCTGAATAATAAAATCGTGGTCTGCCTGAAGGGTAGCGGCCCCCTATCAACCTTTGAATTTTTTAAAATGGAAATTTTTTATTAATCACAAAGTTCTTGAGGCATTTTGAAATTTTCATATCTTCAAGTTAGATACTTAAGAAACTTAAAAATAAAAAGACCAGATCAATAAGATGGGTCTAAATGTTAACCAGACTTAGTTTCCCAACTCAAACACTGCATTTTTTTGACACTTTTTTCAGCTTTCGGCCATTTATACCATGAAGGAGTAGTATTTCGACCATTATCATCATTACCTATTTTGAACAGGTAAGAATTTGCTGAATTTTGAAATTCTTTTTGTCTCTGTAGACTCAATAGTTTCTAAGATACGGGTTTTCAAAATTTAGTATTTTCAAATTTGCAAAATTTTAGCAATTTCTCTTATTCATGAAATCGCCCTCGTATATAAGAAACGTAAATTTTCACTACATTTTAGAAAGGTGTGAATGAGGGGGGATTTAGATGGTGTGGAGCAGGAATGTTCGAAACAGCCAAACTAGTAGTATTTGCTTCTCAGCCTGTAGGAAATAAGTTCATGAGGATCAAAATCTTGTTTAAGGAAGGCCTTATATCATTTAATTTGTCTAAATACTCATTATTAGTTACATGACTAGTCGACATTTTTATGAATATTTTTATGTTAGAGTTAGAAAATTTTTTCCCCTACGGTCACTTTAAAATTGATGTGGAAAGAGGAGACACAACGTCTAACAAATACATAGTAAAAAAATTGTATTCGACTTCATCAGGAGAAATTACGATTTCATTACAAAGATTGCTGTTATGTGTTGTCGTTATTAGAAAACGAATTCCAAGAAATGGAAATAGACGAACCATTCAAAAGGGGTATTTAATAGAGTGCGACATCCCTCCTTCCCTTTCTGTTCGCTTCAAGAATTTTCCCCTCACTCGGGTAACTGGAGCGTCTGTTGGAGGTCTAAGACGACATCGACGTCCAAGATCACGACGAGTCCCCGTCTGCAGACGAGGCCGATGATTATGTCTCCGATCTCCCCAACACCGTGGTCGACGACATGGGCCCTGACTTTTCCAAGCAGGCGAAGAGTTCTTAATTTCTGAAGGGCTATTTTTCATTGTAAATACTTTAAAAAATGCTATTTGCATTCAAACAAATTTTCAAAATCAAATCAGGAAACATATACAAGTTGGCCATGGTCAATTTAATATACTACATAAAGTGAAACAAGGAAAATTCTTCAATAATTTAAAAAAATTATCAAACAACTTTCCAAGGGAGCGGGTTATATGTATTCCTCGAAGTCAATTCTACATTCACAATCCAACAGTGAATTATAGAAATCATCAAGTCACCCCGACTCAAAATCTGCATACTGCAGATCTTATTTGAATCTGTTAAAGACCAATCAAATAATATTTAGTTACTGTTTCATTTTATAGGCTCTACAATAGCCCTTGTTGGAGATTCAGATTTTAGTACTTCTGACTGGTGTATGGACAGTGCCACTGATCATTATGCGTTTTGACCTGAAACAATTTTTAAACATAGATGAATCCATAAATAAAATAGTTAGGAGTTAGGAGATGGCTCACAAGTAACAGTAAATGGTATTTGAAAAATTCTATTGGAAGCATTGAATGGGAAAGAATTGATTAAAACCGAGTTAAATGATGTTTTGTATATTCCACCGTTCAAAATAAATTTGTTTTCAGTGGGTAAAGCCTTGTTGAATTCACAGTGATTTATGTCGACCCATGGAAATGGATTCACTAGGTGGTGCAAAATATTACCTTCTCTTAAAAGATGATTTTATTGATGAATATATAGGGTTGTATATTTTCTAAAAAATAAATCTGAAGCAAAACATAAAATTGAGATATTTTTAAAACTGGTTGAAACTCAGACGGGATATAGGGTAAAAACACTGAGAACCGATAACGGTTTGGAATTCGTAAATAATGAATTAAAATGCTTAATAGAAAACAATGAAATATGTAATCCACCAAATATCTTGTACATAATATTCTCCTCAGCAGAATGGGCGAGCTGAGAGATATAACAGAACTTTAGTAGAGAATGCGAGAACCATACTTCATAGCATGACCTTAGATAAAAAGTTTTGGGCTGAGGCCTTCAACACGGTTGTATTCATACTAAATAGAGTAGGGTCAAGTAGAAGTTCTGAAAAAAAAACACCTTTCGAGTTACGGCACAAACGAACCTTCGATATTTCTTTTTTAAAAATTTTTGGTCTTCCGGTAGCTGTTCACATACCTAAACAAAAAAGACTGAAACTAGATCCTGACAGTAAGAAAGGAATATTGGTAGGATATAGCGAAGAAACAAAAGGTTATAAGTAGAGTGTATTTCCCATGCAAGAATAATGTGGAAATTCACAGAGATCTTATAGTTCTACCTCAAAGAATAAAAGAAGATGAAAAGATAATTTCGCTAGATCATAATCGATATAATCTAAACGTTACAGAAAATCAAAGTGTAGAAGAAAGGGAAGAAAATAGTATTACCGAAGAAAATTATATCTTTGAAAGTCTAATTCAGAAGAGGATAAAACTACTACAGAAAATAGTTTAGTAGAAAAAAGAGGAAGAGTAATTAAAAAGCCTGTTTGGATGCCAGTTTATAGTACAAATTTTCTCACTACACTAAAAGAACCAATTTTATCTGAAGGGGCATTATCTGGTGAAAACGTAGAAATGTAGGAAGAAGCTATGGACAAAAAATAAGTGTTTCATTGAAAAATAATACTTGGAGTGAAGTGCCATGGCCTAATGACAAAAAGGTTGTTCAAAATTAAAAATGATGGTGAATTTAAAGCCAGGTTAGCAGCCAGGGGTTTTCAACAGGACTGTGAAGATGACGTTTATGATATATATGCACCTGTAGCTAAATTGTGCACATTTAGAATTTTGTTGGCTTTTGCTACCAAATTAAATTTACCTGTACATCAAATGGATGTCCAAAGAGTTTTCTTATATGGACAAATTTCAGATGAGGTATTTATGACATTACCTGGTAAAAACAAAATAATAGCAAAACCGTTTGTAAGTTAATCAAATCCATATACGGTCTTAATAAATCTCTAAAATGTTGGAATCAAAAATTTTATGATCTAATGAAAAGTAAAGGTTTTGTGAGATTAGAAAATGATTTTTGTTTTTACTATAAAATTTCTAAAAATAACAAACTTTATATTTTATTAAATGTGGATTATCTACTTATTCTCGGAACTGATAGCTCAGATGTTGAAAATATTAAAATTATGCTAAATGAAAAACTTTTCTATGAAAGATTTATGTTTCGATTCAAACTACTTAGGCATAAATATAAAACAAATCTTAGTTGAAAACTATACTGAAGTTGATCAGACAAATTACTTAAAAAAGGTTTTAGATAAATATAATATGAGTGAGTGTAACCCAGTAAGTACACCATTTGATCAAAATTTTGATTTCACTTATTTGAAGGAATGTACTAAAAATGAAAATCTAACTAAATCGTAGAAAAATAATAGAGTTTATTATATGCTGTTTCTGGGACAAGGCCTGATTTATGTTATAGTGTGTCATTATTAGGTAGATATCAAATAAGGCAAGTAATAGCTTGTTTAGAGATATAAAAATACTAATTCTTTATGTTAAGGGAACTTTAGACTTTAAATTACTTTTCAAACCTGATAACAAGGACGAAATATTATTTGGATATGTAGACTCAGACTGGGGTGGCGATATTATTTACCGAAAGTCCACTTCTGGATATATTTTAAAGCTATTCAATTGCTCAATACTATGGGCTAGTAAAAAACAACAAATGGCTACAATTTCATCAACGGAGTCTGAGTATGTGGCACTAACAGCTGCAATAAGTCAATTATTGTGGCTAAGAAAAATCATAACTGAATTTAATTTATATTCATTAGATTATCGCGTAACACTTTTCGAAGATAATATATCTACAATCAAAATAGCCTACAATACGAAAATAATAAAAGAA
Source organism: Cynegetis impunctata (assembly GCA_030704885.1). Taxonomy (NCBI): domain Eukaryota; kingdom Metazoa; phylum Arthropoda; class Insecta; order Coleoptera; family Coccinellidae; genus Cynegetis; species Cynegetis impunctata. The sequence goes on from JARQZK010000046.1 coordinate 74,458, forward strand.
TGAAGCAGGTAGACATAAGGACAAGTTTCATTAAAGAAAAAATAGATTTGGGTATTGTTAAAGTGGTTCACCTGAAAACGGATGAATAACTGGCAGATATTTTTACAAAGTTATTGTCAAAACTCAAAGTAGAAAAATTTGTCAGACAGTTAGGTTTAGTTTGATTAGCTGAATAAGAACGTTTTTTTTTGTGTTAGAAAACTGAAAGTTAGAAATAAAAAATGATTTATTTTCTAAAACTTGACCACCCTGTATCTCAAAAACTAGGACTTTAGGACATACGTTCACATGAAGTATTCGTCTTAAAATGGGCCAAAAATTAACCCCCTAAATTATTTAAATTCAATTAAAAAACACCCTGTATATATATATATATATATATATATATATATATATATATAGTGTGCCCAAGAAAGTTCCGGCAATTTTTAGGCTGAAGGCCGAGAGAGGGCACTGTTTCGGATGTGCATTACATTTTGCAACACTGCTCTATGATGTTAATTTCATAAAAACAAAGAAAAAGTTTTGAATTATATTGTTAGAACTGTCATTGTTTGTCATATTTTAATTTCAATGTAAGTAAGCATTTAAGCGTATAGCAAAGGATAGTTATTTTTAAATGGTTTTACATAACAAGGGAAGGACGCACAGAAAATGGTACTATCTTGATTGTTCATGATAAGTGGCGGCAAACTTACAACCGAGAACCACCTAAACGATCATCAATTATGGACATTAACAGTTGAAAGTTATGGTAAAGTGCCGAACCAATATAAGCGAGGTGGAGCGCCAAAGACAGTCACTACTCCAGAAAACTGTGCAGAGGTGCAAAAATTTCTGTTAGATGAACCAACAACATCACAAAAAGAATTAGTCCGTGAATTTGGTTTTTGAAAAGGATCAATTGATGCAATGATCAAGAAAGTAGGTGTAAAGCGTTATATTCCTTGAACGGTTCATCGTTTAAACGAGGGCGATCCTGACAGAAGGCTACAATTTTGTGAAATATTTCAAGCTATGCTGGCTGATTTTTCCTGAGGATAATCCCAATAACTTACTGGATCGGATTTTTTGGAGTAATGAGGCTAAATTCCACTTAAACGGAAAGGTTAATAGACATAAGAATTTATGTCTCCAGGTGTAAATGTTTGGATTGGCATTTGGTATGGTGGAATAATCAGTCCATTTTTCGTTGAAGAAAATATAAATGGAGATATTCATTTAAATTTACTAAGACAAAATATAATACCAGTCATAGAAAATACATGCCTCCGGACATTATATTTCAACAAGACCTCCTCATTATGCTCGACAAGTGCGGGAGTTTTTAGATACAATATTTCCAAATTCCTGGATCGGAAGAATGACCCGCCAGATCCTGCAATCTTACTCCTCCATATTTTTCGGTTTGGGGATACTGTAAACACCTAGTTTATTTAGTTGGCAAAAACCAGACATCCCTATCTTAAAAACGTATATAGAAGAAGTGTTTCAGACAGTGTTCATTCCAGATTTGTGCATAAAAATTTCTAGAGAAGTGGAGCGTCGTGTACAGTTATTTTATGAACACCATGGTACACGATTTGATAATTTTTTATAACTTTTCGAAATGACGTTTTTTAATCTGTTTGACATTTATTTTTTATTTGAGAGTAACAATAAATCATAACGCTTGCGAGTGTAGCCATTTTTCAAAATTAAGAAGTTCTTAACTCAATCTGCCCTATGATGGTCTAGTGACCGAAATTGCAATCGCAGTGTTAAAATTTTTCAAAATATTTTGTGATAATAAACGTAGTAAATTCAAATTTAGTTTTGTTCATCATGTTAAATTATCACGTAGTAACGACGGATTCCATCAACTATATATATATATATATATATATATATATATATATATATATATATATATATATATATATATATATATATATATATATATATATATATATATATATATATATATATATATATATATATATATATATTTGAATTGTTGTTTATTGTGTGTGATTTATTTTTAACTTTTTGATAATTATTAGCAATAACAGGCGCTTGGTGAATCTCAAAAAACTCGATTTTATTAAAAAGTTGACGTTTCGCCACGACGTTCGTGGCTTTATCAAAACTTCACATGAGTTTCTTCTTACGTTCCATATGTACGGATATATATGCATAGATGGTGCAATTTCTTATTCTTTTAGATTGCAATCGAGATTTATCGGTCAGAAAAATTATATTTTGCATGTTTGTATGTTACAAATGTGTTAATTTTATATGACTTCTCCTTTGAGGCGAACTGTAATCGCATAAGCGACATATATGATTTTTGAGATTCAAGTGGATTGATTATATATGCATTAGAAGACTTAAGTTACGCGACGAGCTGTAAGTGAACAGATTCTATATGTCTCTGAAGAATTGACTCAAGTGAACAGCTATCATAGCATCAGTTACATTTATTACTTTTGAGATTCAAATGAATATGCTCATGAAGGGCCGACTTCCGTGACGTGCTATAACTGCATAAACGACATTTTGAGTTCTTCACTTTCTTATGTTCCGATTTAACATGACTCTGAAACACACGTTTATGTTTCGAACGTAATCGCAAAAGTCACATTTTGGGTTTCAAGTGCATAGATTGTATATGCCTCTGAAGTGCTGACTTAAATGACGAGCTGTGATCACATAACTTACATTTATGACTTTTGACTTTCAAGTGAATACTTTCTATATGACTTTGAAGGTCTGCTTTCTTTGATAAGGAATAATCACATACGATGAACCGTATTAATATGCGACTGAAGGTTAGTTTTCCAAGACGAGCTATAATCGCATAAGTTACATTTAAGAGTTTTAAGTTTCAAATGAATAGAATCTACATGACTTTGTAGATTTGACTTGACTGACGAACCGTAATCACAATATTTACATTTATAATTTTTGACTTTCAAGTGAATTGATTTTATATGCCTTTGAAGGTCTTGTTCAATCGACGAGCTGTAATCGCAGAAGTGGCACTTGTGGTTTCTTAGTTTCCAATGAACCGAATTCAAGTGCCTCCGAAGAAGCGTTTTAAGTGACGCACTGTAATCGCATAAATGACATTTATGATTTTTCAGCTTCAAGTGGACCGACTTTATATGCCATTGAATGGCACATTTTTATGAAGACTTGTAATCGCATAAATGACATTTGTGTTTTCTGAATTTCAAATGAACTGATTTTATATGTTCCTTGACGGTTGATTTCCGTGACGAACTGTATTCGCATAAATGACATTTGAAATTCTTCAGTTTCCAATGGACCGATTTAATATGACTTTGAAGGACATGTTTATGTGCCGAACTGTAATCGCACAAATGACATTTATGATATTTGAATTTCAAGTGAATAGATTCTATATGCCTTTGAAGAGCTGACATAAGTGACGTGCTGTAATCGCGCAAACTACAGTGATGAGTTTTGAGTTTCAAGTGAACAGATTTTATATGCATTTGAAGATCTATAATCGCATAAATTACATTTATGATATTTGAGTTACAAGTGAATTGAATGTATATGATTTTGAAGGAAACTTTTAGTTGACGAGCTGTAATCACATACATGACATTTGTGCTTTCTCAGTTTCAAATAGGACAATTTTAGATGCATCTGAAGATCTGAATGAATTGAATCCAAATTTGTCTGAAGTTCTAGTTTTTGTGAGCTTCGCTCCATCTGCATTGAGAAAAGCATCTTACTTGCATGCTTTTTATTACCATGAATACTTTCACTTTCGTTATTAAAATCCTCGCTTCTTTCCTTTTTGACAGAATGGAACTTCCTACAATGAAAAAAAGAATACACTAATTTAAGGTCACAAACTAACACATACTCAATACACTTATTTGAATTTACAATTGGTAATTTATCTCACATCATCTGATTTCTACTAATACAGATATCTTAAATAGTAGGATAGCAACGCAAAAGGGTAGTTCAGTGTGTCGGCGCTTTACTATACTATAAAGGCCACTCAAGTGACCTCCAGGGGTAGGGTTAAATTCCCTAACGGGGTGAAGTCTCAAAGGCTAAATTTATTTCCATGTAATATGTGCTTATTACCAGTTGTACTTATTATTATTATTATTATTATTTGGACCGGGGTCGTTGTGGCTCGGTTAGCCTTCCGGGAACTGCGACCATGTAGATCTTTTGTTCTCTACCCTACCCATTCATTGAAACCCAAGGAGGTCGTCAATGGTGTTGATAAATCCGACAACATCCTTGGGGGCCTTGGCCATTACCTCATGGGTATCCAGAACAGGTTTCCCCATATGAGTGGTTCTTAGTCCCGCCAACTCTGGACACTTGCATACCATGTGTTCAGCTGTTTCTGCTTCTGATCCACAGAGCCTACAAATATCATCTGCCGAATTTCCCATACGGTACAAATGGTACTTGTACCGACAGTGCCCTGTCAGCAGTCCAACCATCGCCCGAAGCTCAGCTCGTGACAGCCTCAGGAGCTTTCGGGCGTAGGCCTGTGAAATCTTTACGAACTTCTTTGACTGCGTGAGTCCAGGAGTGTTTCTCCAGAGGGTTACCCTATTATCCAACTCCCATTGTTGAACCGCTGCCTTATATTGGTCTTTTCCAAGACCACAAAAAGGCTCAGGTCCAGCAGGTGTTAACCTTGATGCACTTTTTGCAAGTTCATCGGCTTTTTCATTTCCTTCAACACCACAGTGCCCTGGCGCCCACAGTAGAGTCACTTTATTGCCTCTGGCCAGTTGCTTTATGGTATTACGGCACTCCCATGTCAGTAGAGATCCCTGGCTTTGTGATTCCAGGGACCTCAGCGTGGCCTGGCTGTCCGTGGTGATGTAGATACCAGTTGTACTTGCAAAGATTTGTTAACAGATTAAGAATAAACAACATGAAATATTAAGTCGAATGTTCATATACATGTATATATATATATATCAGGGCCGGCCCAAGGCGAAAATTGCAAGTGTGCTAGACTCAAATTTTATGCCCCTGCCGGGGGTCTGGAATTTTTTGGAATTTAAGGTCCTAAAACACAGTTTTTATGTACTTTTGTGCCTTGCAGAACATTAAATTTATGTATGACAATTTGATTCATTATTGATTGACTTGATATGTTCATTACTCTTCCTTGTACTGTAACCACTATTATGTCAAATAAACTAATGAAAGATTAACTCTAGGTAACGTTGCAATGATTTTTATGCTTATACTGCAATTACTCTAAGAATAAATACCTAGCTAATGTATGTATATATATATATATATAATTATATATATATATATATATATATATATATATATATTATATATATATATATAAATATATATATATATATATATATATATATATATATATATATATATATATATATATATATATATGAAATTGAATTTTAAGTGCCCAGCATCATATAAAGTCATGAAACGATCTTGGTCCCAGGTCGAACTTTGCTAATTGCACCCATTTTAATAAGCAGGATTGCAGTGAAAAGCTGCTAATAATCAAACAATAACTAATGTAGCTGCACTAGTGAAAATAAGAGAATATACCCGAAAAATTTGTGAATGGGAATGTGAGAAGCAATTCGGAAGAAGTTTAGGTAGGTACCATAACTTTCAGAGACTTAAAAATTGAATTATAGAAACAAAGGAAGTACAAAAAACAAAGAGGACTGTGTATTGAAATAATTGTAAAACATGATGGAAAAAATTCCAAAACTAAAACAAAAACCATATTGAATGTTAATGGAATATAAAGATAAGGAAAATAATGTGAAGAAAAACTAATTATTCCATCGACACATAAAAAAATTGAATAAAGTAAAATAAAATTAATTATCCAAAAAATGGAGACGAGCTTGTTCAATACTTTCATATTACTATGTAACTCATATCTTTAATATTGGAAATGTAATATGAAATTACCACTAACTTCACAAATGAGCGATGGATGAATGCTTTCATATATGGTATGTACGCTTCATAGAAACGAAAAATTTTTTTCAATATTTACTTCCTCCTCGGGGGATCAACCCCCGAACCAATTCGTATCAAAACCAATCACATCCAAGGTATACGAAACTACGTACTCTATTTCTATATAATTGCGCTCTTTATCGTGTGAACAAGATTGCTATTGCTTCAAAATTGCGCCCGTTATCGTGTAAACAATGCTAAAATACATAAGCACATACATACGAACACACATATATATATATATATATATATATATATATATATATACATATATATAAACTTACCATTTTTTTTTTTTACAAAAATTGGTCAATTTCATGCCCCTCCAAAAGGCTTGAGTGTGCGGCTGCATACTTCGCACACCCCTTAGGCCGGCCCTGATATATATATATATATATATATATATATATATATATATATATATATATATATATATATATATATATATATATATATATATATATATATATATATATATATATATATATATATATATATATATATATATATATATATATATATATATATATATATATATATATATATATATATATATATATATATATATATATTTATTTAAAATGTTGTTGCCTGTGAACTATTTTTAACTTTTTGATAATTATTAGCAATAACAGGCTTGGTGAATCTCATAAAACTCGATTTTATTAAAAAGTTGACGTTTCGCCACGACATTCGTGACTTTTTTAAAACGCCACGAATGTCGTGGCGAAATGTCTACTTTTTCATTAAAGCTATTTTTATGAGATTCACCCAGCCTGTTATTGCAAATAATTATCAAATAGGAATATATATATATATATATATATATATATATATATTATATATATATATTTATATATATATATATATATCAGGGGCGGCTAGTCAAAGTAGGCTAAGGAGGCTAAGCCTCCTCAATAATATTCCGTGTATCACTAAAATATTATATTGAATAGTCAGCATTCAGCATATTCATATTAATCAAAATCATATTATTTTACACACTTACCCTCCCTTCCACCTACATTATATAATATAATTTATTAATTACGATAGAAGGTATTTAGATTTACTGCATTTCATTCATTTTCAAGATTTGTCGGCAACGCTGGGGGAGGCATGGAGAGGTATATTCTTCAACGTTCATTATGGCTGCCACAGAAAAGCAAACAACGGTGGTGCAAATACTCCAAATGAAATACTTCATTGCAATAAGAAAAGCAAAAACACATGTAAATGGGCAACACCGATCGAGACCCAGTCTTATACAATGTCGACCAACCACAACTATAGAATTTCGCGTGACATCGAGTGAATTCGTTGGAAATGCGTAGTGTGATCGTATTGTCTAATGGTCGGCGTGTTTACTTATATAGCTCGCGTATTTGTTTTAAAATGAGTTTGGTTACTGGAGTTAATTTCAGAAATGTCAATGGTGACTTAGTGGAATATTTGTTATCCATAACTTTAGTGCACTTAAGATTATGAGGATAAAGTTTTTATAAAAACATTGCGACCTACCCTGAATTAAACAACAATTTGGTTCAGCTTAACAGAAAATAAAACCGCGGTGTGGATTCACGGAATTATGAGAGACATCCTTACCTAACCGGATCTCAGGTAAAAAATAAAATATTTTGTTGGCAGTGTATACATTTTACAAGTGAAAATGTCTCTGTTTTGGATGCTTAGGATTTGAGGATTTTAATTCTATACCTAGTGTGAAAGTGAGGAATTTTTTTCACCGATAAAGTAACTTTAAATACAGCACGCGGATTAATATCTTACAAGATAAGGAAGTTTATATATTTTTTTTTAAATATCTATTAAATTAATTTTTGAACAAACAGAAATAGTTTTTCAAAATCTTACCAGCACAAATTTTCAGATGTAATTTACTCACGAAATCGGCTCAAGTTTTCTTTTGGAAGAAGAATTTCAGAATTTCGTGCAGAGGTTTATTTTAAAAAACTATTTTCTGTATTTTAAAACTACTTACTGATGATACGACTCAATTTAGCCCAAAACGAAAGAAATTCAGTTACGCAGATATGGGAGCTCACTATAAGCAAATATTTTATGAAATTTTGGATACTATTAGGGGTCAAATAGAAATAAGGTTCTCTGATTTGAAAGAACTGAATTTCTTCGACTTACTCAATAAAAATTTGTTAGCCGGATTTTTCGAGCTAATTTTCCAGATAACCTTTTGGAAAATTTATGTCAGAACTACACTTTTTTTGATAAGGTGGCCATAAAAAGTGAACTGTGTGTTGTTTATAATGACAATGAAATTTTGGGGCAAAATGAAAATCATGTGGGGACGACTATTAAATACCTTTTTGATAATGATTTGAATCAAGATTTACCCCAAGTTTATAAACTCTTATGTCTAATTATTTCTATCCCGGTGACATCGGCTTCCGTAGAGCGCTCGTTTTCCACTCTTAAGAGAATTAAAACTTATTCACGAAATTCAATGAGCCAGGATCGTTTGAAAAATATTAGTTTGTTGTCTATTGAAAAGGAATTGGTAAAACTCTTGGCGAAAGACAAAAAATTTTATGAGGATATTATAGATCATTTTGCTAACGTTAAAGATCGCAGAATCCCGCTTATCTTCAAAAATATATAATAACTTTTCATTTGCTCTCACCAGCTGTTAACAAATTCGTTAAGTAGGTAGGTACCTATTTTGTGAAAGAAAAAAAAATTTGATGAATTGATTAATTGGCTGAAAAGAGTTTTTGTGAATATTGTAAATAGGAATTGTAGGTCTCAAGGTAGTCACTCGAAAGTGAAAACAAATTAATAGCTTGTTTTACTTTGATTTTCTTTAAATTATAAGGCGGTTGACCTTGAAATCCTAAAAATTTTCGCCTATGGTGTATTTTTTAACATCTCTTGTAGCCTCCTCAAACCAAAACCTCTGACAAACTGCCGCCATCGATTTCTCAGAAAATAGATTTCGGAAAATTTTGAGAATTTGGCAAAATATTTTCAACATGGTGGTGCTTCCGCTTATACGGCAAGTGTATGTCAACTTTCTTATTTTGAATGAGGCATAATAAAATATAATTTTTTTAATTTAACGATTATACATAAAATTCTGGGCATATTTCATTTATAATGTCCTATACCTAAATCTAAGCGTTTTTGACATCATTTGAATTTTAGTCAATAATGATATTTGTGTGCCTAAACATAACACTATCAATTTATCAAGCATGAAATCTGTTATTATTCAATTTCCTTATAAATGGGGATCTAGTTTTCGGATAATGAATAAATACAGTGTGATCAAAAACATTGAAAATTAAATTGAAAATGGAATGGAAAGTCCATATTTCTGTACCTTTATCATATTAGGCATTTAAAATAATAGACCGTGAGCTAGCGCACATGAATTTGGAGTCATCGATAAATGTCTGGCATTTAGAGGTATGAAAAGTGTGATTCAGTTGATGAAAATAAGGCTGGTTTGAAGGGCCGACCCGTGTTCGAAAATTTGGAAAATTAATTTCCTTTTGCATAGATAAATTAATTTTTCAATGATCTCAAAGTGTCTGGCATTTGATACAGAAATAGACATCAATAAGTAACTCCCAATTTTCAAATGCCAGACGGTTTCAAATAGTCGAAAGGGTGATTCATAGGGGGTGAAGTTGCAGAACGATGAACAAAAATTCATCGTTTTCTTTTTGTCTGGCAATCGAAACAATGAAAATTATCGTCATGAAAATGATAAAAAAAAATTGCCAGACGGTTTCCAGTGTTCGGAGTCGAGTTTTTCTGTGGAAAATTATGTGAAAATTTTTTACATTTTTCAGTGATCACTATTTGTCTGGTATTTTGAATACTTAAAATTGATACACACATTTCCCATCACAAAAAATTTGCCAGACAAATTGGCAAATGGAAAAATGGTGCCAGACGAAAGAAAATTCGTAAAAAAAAAATTGAAATTTCATTGATTTATTTTTGTCTGGCAATTTGCATTTCAATTAGAAATACAACTACAAACACAATATACAAATGCCAGACAAGTTGAGCTGTTCGAAAATGTATAAATTAATTGAAAAGATATAACAAAAAAGAATGAAAAATTTCATTTTTTTGTCTAATTTACACCATTTATTTATGTTCGTTATTTACAATTTTTTATGGAGTAGTATATTTATACCTTGCTTGAAATGCCAGCCTGGTTGGGTTGTTTAAAAAAAAAACAAATTAAATAATTGTAACAAATTTTTGAAAATTTCAGTGCTTTTTTTTGGTCTGGCGACTTGTTTCTCAAAGAAAAATAACTTTAAAACTTAAATTAAAAATGTCAGATAAGTTGGGCTGTTCGAAAGTATATAAATGAATAAAAAAAGTTTGAAAAAATCTAATTTCTCATTTATTTACGCCTTTTCCCCTATATTATAAGCTGTTAGTACTCGGGAAAGTACTTACTACTTACTATTTCCGACCTAAAAAATTTAAAAATGAAAGAATACATGAATAAAAGTTTTTAATAAATCTAGTAAATCCTGAATGAATAGTTTTGCGTTGCAATGTTGATCTATTTTATATTGTTATGTACCGGGTGGCCAGATAAGAATGCAAAGTGCTGTATCTTGTAAACTATTCGTCGTAAATACTTGCGGTAAAAAACATTATAACAAAAGTGGCCAACAGAAAATCCTAGAAATTATTTTCAGGTTTCCAAGATGGCCGCCAGGGAGCATAAACGCCATCAAAAACTTTTAAAGTGATTTTTCTCTGAAATACTCCTCGTAAACCTATCACAAAAATATATGCGTTTTCAAGTTGAGCTTCATTCGAGTAATTTTCGTTCGACACTTTTTGACGTATCTATTGAAATGAAGTGGTGGGGAGTGAATCGATGCTTTTTTAAATAAACAGCTTCTGAATGACTGAACGGATTTTAACAAAGTTGGTCTCGTTGGGACAAGCATTTATTGTTTTCTCAAACTTATCATATCCCTGATATGTCAAGTTTTTAGTGATACCGCTAGACCGCGTTTTTTGATATACTAACAGAAAATTTCCAATTTCTCTGAAAAATTAAATGCAATGACCTGAGTTTTTTTCCACAAAAATGTACTGTTATGACACCAAAAAAGATAGTGAAAACAGTATCTCGATATCTTATTCCCAGACCAAAATATCGAAGAAACAAAATTTAGTTATCATGAAATTCTGGAAACACTCCATTACACCGTTATTTATTTTCATTTATTTGACCTGTTTCAAGAATCAATGATGAAATTACATAATTTTATGATTTTTGAATAATTGTGTTCTTCGTTCAAAAAATTTAAACAAGAACGTGTAGGGGTATGATAGGCTATGAATATAATGTGCAAGTGCAAGGTAGTCAGAATATGGGAGGAAAAATAAATCCCTGAAATAAAAAACAACAAATATAAATAAAAAAATAATAGTGAAATGACAATTTCAATTTAAGTTGTGAGTGTATTTTCAATTATTTGTTATTTTTTGAAAGCACTTTTTAGTTATTTAAAATTCATGTTTCGAAAAATATTCTCCTGCCATTAAATTTCTTCACTCGAATATGATTTAAAATGTGAATATTTTAAATTTAAAGAGATTTTTCTTATTTCTCAGATTTCATTGGCAAATTACTTCCGTTGGCAGCATCAAATTCGGAAAACTTTAGGACAAGAATAGTATCTCGAGTAGCAATAGCTCATAATATAAGGAAAAAGTCGAAAAGAAAAGAGAAATTAGATTGAATAAAAAAAATACTGAAATTTTTCATTATTTTTTTTACCAATTCAATTTTTTATTAATTTTCGAACAAGCCAATTAGTCTAGCATTTCAATCTAAGGTATAAAAATATATTTTCAATCGAAATGCAAAATGCCAGACAAAAATGAATCGTTTGAATTAGGAAAAAAACATGTTTTCATTAATTTTTATTATTAATTATTCAATTAATTATTTATACGTTTTCGAACAGCTCAACTTGTCTGGCATTTATAAATTGTGTTTTTAAGCTTATTTCTAATTCAAATACAGAATGCCAGACAAAAATAAATCAATGAAATTTTTATGAATCATTTAACAACTTTTTTATAGATTTATAAATTTTCGAACCGGCCAATTTGTCTGGCGTTGAAAAATTAATAACATTTTATGATACCGCAAACACAATGGCCCTCTTATTTTGTACATTAAGATCATTGAAAAATGTAAAAATTTTCACATAATTTTCCACAGAAAAACTCGACTCCGAACACTGGAAACCGTCTGGCAATTTTCATGACGATAATTTTCATTGTGCCGATTGCCAGACAAAAAGAAAACGATGAATTTTTGTTCTTCGTTCTGCAACTTCACAGAATCACCCTTTCGACTATTTGAAACCGCCTGGCATTTGAAAATTGGGAGTTACTTATTGATGTCTGTTTCTGTATCAAATGCCAGACACTTTGAGATCAGTGAAAAATTAATTTATTTATGCAGAAGGAAATTAATTTTCCAAATTTTCGAACACGGGTCGGCCCTTCAAACTAGCCTTATTTTCATCAACTGAATCACACTTTTCATACCTCTAAATGCCAGACATTTATCTATGACTCCAAATTCATGTGCGCTAGCTCACGGTCTATAAGGGTGAGTATGTATAAGGTTGTCCATTCCAAAAATTTTGATTTTCGAAATAAAGGTTATTTAACATTTGAGTATTGTAAAAATGAGTTTTGTTATTTGTTGGCCACGACGGGATAAAAAATCAAATGCTACAAATGTCACTATTTCTTGTCATTTGATAATTTTTAATACTAACCATGTGGAGCGATTAAATTATACCCAGGAAAATTATTTATAGCTATTTGCATTACTAGGGAGGAAAGTGCCAAATTTCCTCTCGTAGGATGTAGGCCCTCCGCTTTGCGTCAGGCAGTAAACATCCAAGAGAGGAAAAGGCACTTTTCCCCCCTAGGGAGGGAAGAAGGACTTTCTTTCCTGATGTGAGGGAGGAAAGTGAGTACTTTCTGTAGGGGTAGAAGGAAAACATTTTTTATCGTCTATGGGAATGTAACGACGTTTTGTCAAGAACATGCCAGACATTTGATATATATCCGGATATAAACAGACACCGTCACGGAACAGTGACTAATGAAAATTTTCAAAAATGTTGGCACCGTTAAGGCAATAATGCATGAGAGAAAACCGTTTCTCAATGATGAAAATGCCGGAATTGCAATTCAGGGACCTTTGTGGAATATCCTATGATATCGTTAAGACCCTACAAACAGAAATCTCGAAGAGCTCATTACATAGAATCCTGTTGAAACATAACTCCATCCTTATGTAATATTTTTGGTTCAACAGAGGAATCACAGAACAGCTAGTGCAATCCACAGAAAGTGTATACAGCGAAAGTCTGAATTGCATTGCCTACAAGAATATGAGATCGGAGGGTTTCCAGACCAACGAAGGAATAAGACAAGGAGGAGTTTTCGGCACTTTTTATAGTATTTTTGGATGAGGTCATAAAAGAAACGAAGGATAAAATGAGAACTCTGATGGTTGGACACAGGAAAATGAGAAAAGTGGAGGCTTCAACATTGGCTTTTGCAAATGACATTGTTTTAATGGCAGGTTCGAAAATTGCATTACAGAGGAATGTGGATATTTTGAACGAAACATTGAAGAAGTATCAAATGGAAATAAACAAGAAAAAGACTAAGGTTATGGAGAAAACAGATATAGAGGAGGATGAAGATGTCTAAATAACAGTAGACAATGAACAAATCGAAAAAGTAAATAGCTTCACATATTTAGGAGTGGATATAGATAACAGTGGTAGTCAAGAAAGGGATATTGAAAATAGAATAGAAAAAGGAAATAAATTATTTTTTGCCCTAAACAGAAAATTTTTGAGGAAAAGGGAAATAAAGGAAAAAACCAAGATGACAGTGTACAAGAGCATATTTAGACCGGTACTAACGTACGGTTGTGAAACATGGCTTACTACACAAAGGAGCAGAAGCAAATTACAGGCAATGGAAATGAAGTATCTTCGAAGTGTAAAGGGTATAACAAAATTGGATAGATGGAAAAACGAAGATGTTAGGAAAGAATTGGAGATAGATTCAATGGATGATTATATTGGAGAAAGGCAGATGGGCTGGTGGGGGATGAGAATGGAAGAAGAGAGACCTGCGAGACAGATATGGGAGGCGAGGGTGGACAACAGGAGAAAAAGAGGGAGACCTAAAATGACTTGGGACGATATAGTTGGAAAGGAAATTATAAGAAGGGGGAAGAGCAACGTTGAAGCTAGAGCGTTAGCGGCAAACAGGGAAAAATTTAAGAAAATTATTAAGTTTAAATTGTATAAGTAGAGTATTATGTTATTTTGAGACCCAAACACGCAAAGGTATTATTGGGTATTATATTTATTTGAATTGTTGCTGCCTGTGAACTATTTTTAACTTTTTGATAATTATTAGCAATAACAGGCTTGGTGAATCTCAAAAAACTTGATTTTATTAAAAAATTTACGTTTCGCCACGACATTCGTGGCTTTTTCAAAACTTTTGAAATGTTGAAATTTCTTTGACATTTACCACTGCTTTAAGAATGCACAAACATCGGTGAATCGCCTCCACACGTTGAGAGATGCACGTGTTCATTTGAATGCGCATTCAACAATTCAAGCGATTCAGAAATCATCAACGCGGCGTTCATCCGGAGTGTGCATTCAAAAACGTGGGTATTTTTACAACCACACTAACGTTCTTGGATGCACGTTGATGTGTTAAGACATCAACGTCCGTGTGTAGGGGCCTTTAATCACAATTTTAAGGAGAACGTGGAATAAAAATGAAAAAAAAAACACTTGAAGCAATTATTCACACGGCTACACACGGACGTCGATGAATTAATACATAGACTTTCGGGTAAAATCGAGTGAATTCGTTGGAAAGCATTAATTATTCGTAGTGACTAATGGCCGAAAACAGTTTATTTACTTATTTTGCTCGCGTATTGTTTTAAAATGAGTTTGGTTACTGAAGTTAATTTCAAAAATTTCAATGGTGACTTAGTGGAATATTTTTTATCCCATAACTTTAGTGCACTAAGTTATGAGGATAAAGTTTTGATAAAAACATTGCGACCTACCCCTGAATTAAACAATTTGGTGCAGCGTAACAGACAACAAAATCGCGGTTTTAATATCAGAAATTATGAGAGACATCTTTGCCTAACCGGATCACAGGTAAAAAATAAATTATATTGTTGGCAGTGTTTACTTTTTACTAGGGAAAATGTCTCTGTTTGGGGCCGCTTAGGATTTGACGATTTAAAAAATTTATCACGTTCTTTGGAAAGGCACGAAAAATCCCAGGAACATATCGTGTCGCGGATCAAATTTAAAATGCTTGGAAAAAAAAACATTAATGTTATTGATACAGCACGTGTTCAAGAGTTAGAAAAATACAACGAAAAAGTTAAGGAAAACAGAGAAATATTGGAGAAACTGGTCGACATTATATTATTCTTATGCCGCCAAGATATAGCGTTTAGGGGACACGATGAAACAGACGAATCTAGCAATAAGAGAAATTTTAAGGAACTCCTTGATCTATTTCGCAAATATGACTCGAAACGAAATAAAATTATAAACTCTGCTACCTATGTTTTGGACACTTTTATCGAAAATGAACTTAAAAATGTTACTTTTTTTCCTGGCAAGTAGATGAGACAACTGACATTAGCTGTAAATCGCAGTTGTCGATAATATGCAGGTTCGTAAAAGATGGAACATTATTTGAGCGATTTTTAGGTTTTCATGATGTCAGTTCCGGAAGGTCTGCTACCGATTTATTCGATTTTTTAAATGAGAAATTTTCGAAGTTTAATTTTCTAATCTAAACTTATTATAGCACAAACCTATGACGGCGCAGCGGTTATGGCTGGCCATTTAAACGGTCTACAAACACAAATTAAATCGGTTGCTTCTCAAGCTATTTTTACACATTGTTATGCATATAACATGAATTTGGTTTTAAGTAACGCTTGTAGTTCTATTAGGTTCAACATTTTTTTCAAAATCAACAACGCGCACAAAATTTCTAGATGCAATAGTAGGTAACAGAATTCCAAGTAACGCACCAACTAGGTGAAATTTTACTTCAAGAGCTATCTTTACTATACACAATAATAAGGATAAAATTTTAGAGGCTCTTAATTCTATAGTTGAAAGTGAGGAATTTTTCACCGATAAAGTAACTTTAAATACCGCACGCGGATTAATATCTTACTTACAAGATAAGGAATTTATATATTTTTTAAACATGTTTAAATTAATTTTTGAACAAACAGAAATAGTTTTTCAAATCTTACAGCACAAGTTTTCAGATGTGATTTACTCACGAAATCGGCTCAAGTTTCTTTTGGAAAAAATTTTAGAATTTCCTGCAGAAGTTTATTTTGAAAAACTATTTTCTGTATTTCAAACTACTGATGATACGACTCAATTTAGCCCAAAACGAAAGAAATTCAGTTTCGCAGATATGGAGCTTCACTATAAGCAAATATTTTATGAAATTTTGGATACTATTAGGGGTCAAATAGAAATGAGGTTCTCTGATTTGAAAGAACTGCATTTCTTCGGCTTACTCAATAAAAATTTGTTTACCGGATTTTCGGCTAATTTTCCAGATAACCTTTTGGAAAATTTATGTCAAAAATACTCTTTTTTTGATAAGGTGGCCCTAAAAAGTGAACTGTGTGTTGTTTATAATGACAATGAAATTTTGGGGCAAAATGAAAATCATGTGATGACTATTAAATACCTTTTTGATAATGATTTGAATCAAGATTTACCCCAAGTTTATAAACTCTTATGTCTAATTGTTTCTATCCCGTTGACATCGGCTTCCGTAGAGCGCTCGTTTTCCACTCTTAAGAGAATTAAAACTTATTTACGAAATTCAATGAGCCAGGATCGTTTGAAAAATATTAGTTTGTTCTCTATTGAAAAGGAATTGGTAAAACTTTTGGCGAAAGACAAAAAATTCTATGAGGATATTATAGATCATTTTGCTAACGTTAAAGATCGCAGAATCCCGCTAATCTTCAAATATATATAATAACTTTTTATTTGCTCTCACCAGCTGTCCCACACATATTTTGTACATTTTATTTTTCACAGGTTTTGTTTGTGGTACTAGGTACTTTCTTACTTAGTATTATAACAAATAATTCGTTGTTCCTTGTAAAAATCTTAAAAGAATTTATTTTTTGTTTGATTTTATGTAAACATTATTTTTTATTTAAGGCTTGTGCCTTGGCATTGGCATCTAGGCAGGAATTATAAAAAATAGATGTCTATGCCAAAGAATTTATTTAAATTTTGTTTTTAGGTCTAAATGTATATTTTATTATTTTATTTTGTTGTTATTTCATTTTTATTTTGTTCAGCTTTTATGACAAGAATTTTATTTTAATCTATTTTTGGGAGGGTCCTATTTTATTTTTGGCAAGAAAAAACTCTCACCTCCCCGTTGGTTCTTGCTGGGCAACAATTGATTAATTCCTCGAATAACTAACAAATTCGTTAAGTAGGTAGGTAGGTACCTATTTTGTGAAAGCAAAAAAATTTGATGAAATGATGAATTGATTAATTGGCTGAGAAGAGTTTTTGTGAATATTGTAAATAGGAGTTGTAGGTCTCAAGGTAGACACTCGAAAGTGAAAACAATTTTTTTCCCAAAGAAATTAATATTGTAGGGTGCTTGTTTTACTTTGATTTTCTTTAAATTATAAGACGGTTGACCTTGGAATCTTCGCCTATGGTTATTTTTTAACACCTCTTGTAGCCTCCTTAAACCAAAACCTCACGAGCCGCCACTGATATATATATATATATATATATATATATATATATATTTATATATATATATATATATATATAATATATATAGATATACATTTGGATTGGTTTTGTATCTGTATATTATAGATTGTTGGATTTTTCGTGGTATAACAGATATAAATGACTAATAAAAATAGATTTTAATTTTACTCGACGTTTCGGCTCTATTTTTTGGAGCCTTTTACAAGAGTTTCATCAATGTAGTCTGTTAAGCATAAAATATAATTTTAAAACTAGTTTACCTAATACACATGTAGGTGTAAACTAGTTTATTAAATTATATTTTATCTTACAGACTCTTTGATGAAACTTCTTGTAAAAGGACTCCAAAAATAGAGCCGAAACGTTCGAGTAAATTAAATCTATTTTTATTAGTCATTTAATATCTGTTATACCACGAAAAATCCCAACAATATATATAATATATTTATATATATAAATATATATATAAATATATATATATATATATATATATATAATTATATATATATATAAATATATATATATATATAGATATATATATATATATATATATATATATATATATATATATATATATATATATATATATATATATATATATATGCAGATGAGGAATGGGTAAAAATTGGAGTTTACGATATTTACTTATTAGAACGGCAGTATAACTTTGGTTCTCGGGCACCTATCTAGGTACATTTTCCACAGTCAAATAAAAAGTTTTCCTTCCAGTGTCATAATAGACGTTAGGTGTGCTGAATTTCAAAAATAAGTCTCAAAGCTGTCTTGTCAATTGCGGTAAATTATGGCTTTGTCGTTTAATCTTATGCAAAATTAAAATTTTTTTTTAAGTAGAAATCTATAGTAAAATTCGAGTTGTATAAAGCAAAATCTTTCATTTGACTATTGAAAAATGTTGATAGGTACAACCAAAGTTACGGCTGTTCTACGATGAGTAGCGCAAATTCCAATTTTTTCCCATTTAC
Organism: Cynegetis impunctata; assembly: GCA_030704885.1. Classification (NCBI taxonomy): domain Eukaryota; kingdom Metazoa; phylum Arthropoda; class Insecta; order Coleoptera; family Coccinellidae; genus Cynegetis; species Cynegetis impunctata. The sequence goes on from JARQZK010000046.1 coordinate 93,356, forward strand.
CATTTGCATACGTAGGTATATATTTTCCGGCATTTCAAATTACTGTAATTTCTGACTTCTGTCCATAAGGTATTTGGTCGTACAAGGTTCTATAAGATCGCAAATTGAAGGATATGGTCTCAGAGATTTATGGGATTGATTTAGATTGTTCAATTATTTAGGCAACGTAACCAAGAGAAAATATGGTCTTTTGTTTTAAATTTTCGCCTTATTATTTTCGCTTATTTTTAGGAACAAGACTACGTCAAAACGTTTTTGGAAGTTTCACGAAACCATGTTCGATGTAAAATATTCCGAGGATCCAAACATGTACTTAGATTCACAGAAGACTCAAAGGAGAAGAGAAAAAATTCCTTTAACTAAGCCAAATCATTAGACATCGATTGCAATTGTACTTTTGACGTGAAATAACCTTGTTATTACTCTTTAAATTTGTATTAAATGATCATTTTTAATGCTTCGAATAACTAATCTAGTTTGCCATTTTCAATGGATTCTATAAATTTGAAAAAAAATTTAAAATCTTAATTTTGATTCCACTTGCATAACCAATTCAACCTTAAATCAAACATTTCATCTCATCGTCAATCTACCACTGACTCTTTTAGTCAATCATATTGCAATCACGCAAATGTAGAAACAAATGTGATCAAATTATCGTTTACAATTGAAATATTTTTAGTGATTATTACTAGTACTTTCATTAATTATATTGTGGGTTTTATTCAACATGTAATGCTTCAAAATAAAGTTGATAAATTATTTTATTTTATATAAAAAAATATAATTACACCATTTTGTTGTTTGGCTGAATTATGGATACAGTTTACTTTTCAAAAAAGGGGGCGCCTGGATCCGCCCTTGACTACACTAACCAACAAACTGAATTGAAATATAATAAAGTCTCAGTGATTCAGAATTTATAAACTATCTAAATTCGTCTAAAATGTATGTTTTTATGAATAAGACTTAATAATTATTTTGGTATTTAATATTTGACACTGGAACACATCTTCATGCTATGTCCCTTGTATGAAGATAATAGAAAAGAATTATTCACTGGAATTTATGGATGCCTGAAATCAGGTCCCATAAATTGGTATACAATAATTGCTAGTAATAACATGAACATATATCTGATGACCTACGATTTCCTAAAGAAGACAAATTTGAGAATATAACTTAATATACACCTCAATCGGACCTCCTTGACGTAGAATCACCTTTAGTAGCTCCTGAGTCGCAGAGAAGCTTCATTAATTTCTTATATAATTATTTGTATATTAATTTACGTTGTTGCTGAGCGTATGTTCTAATAGAACGAGAATTTCACCAAATCCAAAAAATGTTGAAGCAATAGCACGGTATCCAATACCTAAGAATGTACATGAAGTACACAGGTTTTTGGGATTGGTTAGTTATTTCTGAAAATTTATTCAATCGTTTTCCACGATTGTCAAACCGTTGTATGATCTGCTTCGGAAGGGCAATGATTTCCATTTAAATTCAGAAAGAATAGATGCTTTTGAATTATTGAAAAGTAAACTCATTAATGCTCCAGTTCTAGCCATTTATTCTGCTTCTTTGCCTACGGAATTGCGTTGTGATGCATGCAGCAAAGGATACGGAGCCATTCTTTTACAAAGACAAGAAGATGGAAAATTTAGACCAGTATTTTATTATAGTAAGCGAACCACAGACACAGAGTCTAAGTATCATAGTTATGAGTTGGAAATGTTAGTTATCATAAATGCATTGAATTGATTTAGAATTTATTTGCAAGGTATTCCTTTTACAATAGAACATCGGAGTAATAGTAGAATGAAACATGTAGACGCTCTTAGAAGATGTAATGTATTTATTTTAGAAGAAAATACATTTGAACAGAATGTTGTTATTGTTCAGAATCTAGATCCTGAAATACAAAGAATTAAGAAAGAATTAGAAGTTAAAGAGTGTAAAGATTTTGAACTCCACAACGGTATTTTATATAAAAAATCTTCCAAGAAATTATTATTTTACGTTCCTTCGGCTATGGAAAATCAAGTAATTAGGGCTAGCCATGATGAAATGGGTCATATTGGAATTAATAAGACAATAGAGTATATGTCTCGAGTATATTATTACAAAAAAGGTTAAAAACTATATACAGAATTGTTTGAAATGTATTTCTTATGCTCCCACATCCGGAAAACCTGAAGGTATTCTCCAGAACATTCCTAAAGGAAATAAACCTTTTATCACACTACACATAGATCATTACGGACCATTAGAAAAATCACCTCGAAATTACAAATATATATTCGAAATCGCAGATGGATTTACCAAGTTTGTTAGGTTTTATGAAGTTAAGACTACAATAAATTGAAAGATTATTTTCAGAATTATAGTAAACCTTTACAAATAGTTTCAGATAGAGGAACTTGCTTTACATCTCACGAATTTGATGATTTTATGCGCCAACAAAATATCACATACATTAAAGTAGCAACTGCCTCCCCACAAGCAAACGGTCAGATTGAAAGATTCAATCAGGATCTAACACCTATGCTTTCTAAGTTAGTCAATTTTAAAAACAAGTGGCCTGATTATTTACCAATAATAGAATAATATGCTATAAATAATTCATATTGTCGTTCAGTAGGTATTAGTCCTGCTAAATTATTATTTGGAGTTACACAAAGAGACCCTTATGACAATTTGAGAGTATATTTAGACAGTTTGAATGAAGATGAATTTGAACTTGATGAGTTACGAGACCAACCTGAACAAGCCAATCTTAAAACACAAGCATATAATAAAAACCCAATATTATATGTGCGCCTCCTGAAGACAAACTCACGAGCCGCCACTGCTTTTCATATGAAAAAAAGTAATTTTAATGTCATATCGTATGGATTTTTAAGATCGTGTTCACAGTAAACACAATAACTTTCGAAAAAATCATTTATTCACTTTAATTTTTTGATGTACTTATTCGACTGGAGAGAGGCCATTGAATAAAAATTGGAGTATTGTTTTATCTTATTATAATTAATTCATTCCGATTGGCATTTTCTGAAAAAGTTGGCTTTGTGGAAAAAATAACAAGTGTACTAATGTAAACATTTAATTTAAATAATTCGTACACGACATGAGCGCTAAAGGACCATTTGGATTTTCCAAACATTTTCTTACGACAAATAAAATAATTAACTGATGAAATTTATCAATTTTCTAATCAGAAAATTGTCTAACTTCATATTTTGTGGATGGAAGTTTTTCATTGTCAAGTTGCAGTCGTTCAAATATCAGTTATTCGATGAATTTAAACCGAAAAACTATATCTCTATAAGATATTGGACTAGTTTTTTATTTAATGAAAATGAGTCAATTTTAGTCAGTATTTTTTACGGATGAAGAAATAACTTTCTGAAATTGAATTTGACAATTTGCAAACTTGCTGCAGCAATCATGATAAGACCATCGATATTATACCGAGATTGAGTTGCGTAAGATCTCATAATTATTAGGTACACGGAGAAAAAATTATAGCAGTAATCAGTGAAGAAAATATGTAAAAATCGAATCCCTATTGCGATATTCTAAAAATTCATGATCATTTATGTATAATTAATGAAGCGTTTAGCAATTGTTTATGTAAAGATGTTGAAATATTTATTACTTAGCACTGTATATAGGACTATATTTCAATTTTTGTACAATATTTTAATTTCTCTCCAATTTTCGAAATTCGTATTTTGTGAGTATATAATAATTTTTTTGTTCAATTTGTAAATCGAAATAAAAAATTTATGAACTAAATTTGTCGCCCCTTAAAATTTGCCGCCCTAGGCTTACTCAGCCTGTTGGTCAATCCGCCACTGGGTCTGGCTGAAGATAGCGGTCACCTACCAAGCCTTGAATGTTTTTAAAATAGAAATGTTTAATTGAAAAATGTTTTTGAGGCATTTTGATATTTTTATATCTTTATGTTAGATATTTAAGAAATTCAAAAATAAAAAAGCCAGATCAATAAGATAAGAATTTTCACCACGTAGGAGTAGTATTCCGACAATGACTATCATGTAATTTTTAGAAACAAGATAGAATTTGCTAAATTTTGAAATTCTTTTTGTCTCTGTAGATTCAATAATTTTCGAGATACGGTTTTTCAAAATTTGGTGTTTAAAATTTGCAAATTTTAACCAATTTCTCTTGTTTAACTTCATAAAATCGTCCTTGTATCATCAGTCATCACAAATCATTTCAGATTCATGGTTCAGAAAAGTAAATGTTTACTAACGTTACATTTAAAAAAAAGTGTGCGTGAGGGGGAAATGAGGTGGTATGGAGCAGGCATGTTCGAAACAGCCAAACTAGAAACACTCAGCCTGTACCAAACAAGTTCATGAGGAGTGATCAAAATCAACTGTATGAAAGTATTAACGTCCTACGAGCAGAATTTATCATGTCCGAAAAATTAGTAAAATTATATTTTTCCGTAAACTATGTACCCGCTTTGAATAAAAATTATCAGAAAACATCATTCATGTAAGGCCTCTTTTAGTTACATTTTCCATAATATATCGAAGTAATAAGAACTACCAATCTCATACATATTAGTGAACCGTAAATTTGTCAAAGTCCGTAATTCAATTCGAAAATTCATAAAATCGCTACTAAAGGTGATTCCACGTCAAGGAGGTCCGATTGAGGTGTATATTAAGTTATATTCTCAAATTGGTCTTCTTTAGGAAATAGTAGATCATCAGATATATGTTCATGTTATTACTAGCAATTATTGTATACCAATTTATGGGGCCTGATTTCAGGCATCCATAAATTCCAGTGAATAATTCTCTTCTATTATCTTCATACAAGGGACATAGCATGAAGATGTGTTCCAGTGTCAAATATTAAATACCAAAATAATTATTAAGTCTTATTCATAAAAGCATACATTGTAGACGAATTTAGATAGTTTATAAATTCTGAATCACTGAGACTTTATTATATTTCAATTCAGTTTGTTGGTAAGTGTAGTCAAGGGCGGATCCAGGCACCCCCTTTTCTGAAAAGTAAACTGTATCCATAATTCAGACAAACAACAAAATGGTGTAATAAATTTTTTTTATATAAAATAAAATAATTTATCAACTTTATTTTGAAGCATTACATGTTGAATAAAACCCACAATATAATTAATGAAAGTATACTAGTAATAATCACTAAAAATATTTCAATTGTAAACGATAATTTGATCACATTTGTTTCTACATTTGCGTGATTGCAATATGATTGACTAAAAGAGTGAGTGGTAGATTGACGACGAGATGAAATGTTTGATTAAAGGTTGAATTGGTTATGCAGGTGGAGTCAAAATTAAGATTTTAATTTTTGTTTCAAATTTATAGGATCCATTTAAAATGGCAAACTAGATTAAGTATTCGAAGCATTAAAAATGATCATTCAATACAAATTTAAAGAGTGTAATAACAAGGTTATTTCACGTCAAAAGTACAATTGCAATCGATATCTAATGATTTGGCTTAGTTAAAGGATTTTTTTCTCTTCTGTGAATCTAAGTACATTTTTGTATCCTCAGAATATTTTACATCGAACATGGTTTCGTGAAACTTCAAAAAACGTTTTTACATGGTCTTGTTCCTAAAAATAAGCGAAGATAATAAGGCGAAAATTTAAAACAAAAGACCATATTGTCTCTTGGTTACGTTGCCAAAATAATTGAACAATCTAAATCAATCCCATAAATCTCTGAGACCATATCCTTCAATTTTCGATCTTATAGAACCTTGTACGACCAAATACCTTATGGACAGAAGTTACAGTGATTTGAAATGCCGGAAAATATATACCTACGTATGCAAATGGTAAATGGTAAAAAATTGGAATTTGCGCTACTCACCGTAGAACAGCCGTAACTTTGGTTGTACCTATCAACATTTTTCAATAGTCAAATGAAAGATTTTGCTTTATACAACTCGCATTTTACTATAGATTTCTACTTAAAAAAAATTTAATTTTGCATAAGATTAAACGACAAAGCCATAATTTACCGCAATTGTTGACAAGACAGCTTTGAGACTTATTTTTGAAATTCAGCACACCTAACGTCTATTATGACACTGTAAGGAAAACTCTTAATTTGACTGTGGAAACATGTACCTAGATAGGTGCCCGAGAACCAAAGTTATACTACCGTTCGTATAAGTAAATATCGTAAACTCCAATTTATATATATATATATATATATATATATATATATATATATATATATATATATATATATATATATATATATATATATATATAAGCTCAAAAATCGAAGGTTTTGCTCTCAGATATTTAACGGATTAACTTATAGATGATTTAATTGTTAATGCAACGTAACTAAGAGATAATGTACACTGCCTTTTTTAATTTTTAATTTTTAATTTTAGCATTTTCGCATATTTTCAGTTACAAGAACGCGTTAAAACGTATTTGGAAGTTTCACAAACCCATATTCGATGTAAAATTTTCCGAGGATTCAGATATTTGCTTAGATTTACTGTAGACTTGGAGGTAAAATATTCGTGAAAATTCTCAAAAAATGTCGAAAAAACTGCCAACTACCAGAATGCGTTCTAAAATTTTTATTTCAATGTACATATAATTATAGATCTTTCCTGAGAATTTGAGTGATAAAAAAATGGTGTTTTTGAGATATCAACTTCTAAAGTTATCATTATTTTTACTAACTTTTTCTGACAACTGGTAGAAAAAAACCTCAAAATGATTAAAATTTTATGAGCCTAAAAATTGTATGGACCCCTATGCCCCCCCCTGGATCCGCCCTTGAGTGTAGTGTATTCCCTCCAGATTCGTCTACAATGTATGTTCTTATAAATAAGACTTGGAGATATTTTTCGATCGTTTATTGTTTAAAATAAGTAGTTTAAATGAGGCGATTTTATGAATTTTCGAATTGAATTACGGAATTTACTGTTCACTAATACGTATGATATTGGAAGTTTTTATTACTTTGATATATTATAAAAAATGTAATCAAATAGAGCCTTACATAAATGATATTTTTTGATAATTTTCTTTCAAAGCGTATTCAAAGTATAGTATATATATATATATATATATATATATATATATATATATATATATATATATATATATATATATATATATATATATATATATATATATATACTATCCCGGCCGAACCAACGAATTAATGCAGAGCCACCTTTCGGAAGGCAATGGCAAACCACCATGGCCTCTCTATAAAGACGTTCGCAACCGTCGTGAAACTGTAGGCCCCTTCTATTCGTGTATCACTGTATCACGCACAACACGAACAGTTGTACAAAGGTCGCCTACGCCCGAAACCGGGTACAGCACCGTAAGAAGATATATATATATATATATATATATATATACATAGTTTACGGAAAAATTTAATTTTACTAATTTTTCGGAGATGATAAATTCTGCTCGTAGTACGTTAATACTTTCATACACTTGACGAAATGTAAAATGGGAGGTTACTTTGGAAGTATTTTTTCTTTAAGGTTAATATAAAGCGAGTAGTTTTCGAATTTTAGTGTGTATTCAGATTGATTAATTAATTCAGAAGAATTTGAGTATGTTGTATCGATGAGCGTGCTAGCATTCATATACCAAGTTAATATATTATAGAAAATGTAGCATACCATTTGGTTTTGATATTTCGTTTTATATAATGACTTGAGAGTATCATAATTAGTAGTCTCATTATTTCTATTCTTCAAGAATGTTATTATTTATTCATCTCGTCTATGACTATGAACAACTTTATTATTCGATCATAATCGATATTCGAAATTAAAATATCTATTATCGGGAATAATAGGCATGATGTTCGATGATCTAATATTATTTTACTTATCTTCACCATCTTTTTACAGATAATTGAATTTTGAGACTCAGAGCAACTTGTACTGAATAGGTGAGTTTGTTTTCCATAATACTTAAGAAAATACATGTAAACAATACTCATTTTTTAATTATTTGTTGCTCCATTCTGGCATAAAAGGGATGACCGACTATTTCCTTCACGAAGGCATGAGATACGTATCCCAATAGGGAGAGAGTACTTGCTCTTGATGTCTGTAAGACCTATGTACAAAGTAGGCAGTCATGTTACGTTAATGAGCAGGTATAACCAATGCCTACGTATCTACTGAGATGTTAAAAGCTGCCTAGGTCTTGTCCTGGTTATAGAAGACGTATCCTATTGGCCAATTTTTGGTAACAAGAAAATTAAATGAAAAATGATTCGATTACGGATATCTGATATAAATTTGAGTTATATGAATACTGTTTCTAGTATCTAACCTCTAATTGGTGCTCTGATGGCACAGTTCCGATGCGACACCTCATACCCTCTTTAGAGGTCTACTTGAGGTTTAGGAACTAATTATAATATTTATCAAACTTCAAATTTGATTTTTATACTGTAATCATTACATCGTTTTTAGTGACGGTTATTTCGATTCCTAAATTAAATAGAAAATATACGTTTGCCATCAATATTCTATAAATTATTCAAAATCTGTTGAGTCATTCCTAATTTTTTATTCTCTATCGGAAAGCTATACTCTGAAGTTGAATATTTTATATTCTTTCTATTACACCATGGATATTAAGTACTTATGTATGTCAATGATTTGGTTTGTATTGAATCGTTAAATTCTGTAGTTCTGATATGGTTTCCTGTGATTGTTCGCGAGACTACGATCAACATGTTCACTGTACTGTTGGATAAGATACGAGCATTGCTATGTTTCGTTTTAATAAGCAATGATGAACAAATGGTTAGTGATAAAATTAAAGTATTCATCGGGAATGAGTGAAGAAAATACGAAGCCAGTTGAAAATTTGAAGAAGCATGAGAGCTGGTATGATAACTCGATGAGAAATGGCAAGGAGAAGAGTTCATTGGTATGATTTAACGATAGTTTTTGGTTGTCGTATTACGATAGTAGTTATTTTAAACCTCGGACATAATAATTCACGAGAGTTTTTAGTAAACTGTTGCGCAATATTTATACGACCACTACTTAATAAGTTGTCAATGTTGACGCAGTTTAAGGTGGGGAGCGACAGTCGAGTTTTGAGTTAATTCAAATACGTCATTGGGATCTGACATATCAGCTGGCGAACTCTGGCGGCCAGATGGATGAAGTTTTTTTTCCAACGTCAATATATCTAATTGCATGTCAAGTTTTTGATTTCTTACAAATAAGGTCGCAAAAGGTGAATAATGGAAAGTGTTAATTTTGCGAAACGTAGAATCAGCAAGTCTAGAGAGTGTTGTGGCGTGAAAAATTGTAATTCTAAACCATATACAAATGCAAGTATTACCTAGCTTTCATCGGTTTACGAAGCCAAACAAATATTTTGTATTGAGAGAAAATCATTTTGGAGGAAAGGAAAAGATTGATTTATTGAAGGTATGGAAAATCAATCTGAAAAAGAATCACACAACTCCTAGAATGACGGTGTGTTCTTTGCATTTTACAAAAAAAATCACATTCTTCTAGGTAATTAAGCCTTATGATCGAAATTTAAATTATTTCCCTTTATTAATGACAATTCCAGATGCTGCATCCAAAACATTTAAAATTGTTGGATCTGTGTTGCCTGGAAATTTATTGATATTATTAGAAGAAATTTTTACAGTGATATGTGGTACGATAAATATGTCTTCTCCGATCTTAGAAGATGACAAATTCATGAAAGATTAAGTGAAATGATGAAGTAACAAATTTATATATATATATATATATATATATATATATATATATATATATATATATATATGATGCTCATTAGATTGAAGTTAGTTATAAGAAGAATACACACGGAATGAAAAAGTTTTTCTTTATATATTCATTATTATTAATACATCTTGAGTTGCATTATGGTTGAAGGTGCTTTATTATGAAAACTACATTTTATTATATGAAACATTATGATTTCTCATTGAATCCATGTTTACTATACTAAATAAATGTTTTTCTTGAAATTTCGAATATATTTTGCCCAAAGTTCTTCAGAAATAATTAAATTGTAGAGTGTGATAAAGAATCATCAATAAAAAGTTTTGAAATATGTTTATTGATAATTGCCCATCATATCTGGCCGATTATAAACTTCCTGCATAAAAAGCTCGAATTAATAGTTTCATATCACTTAAACAAATACAGTTGATTTTGACTAGGTATTTTACACTTCAAATTAATCAAATCAGAATAGATAAGCAGAAAGCAGTAAAGTTCACGATACCAGGCCTCGAATTCTCTTCATTTTTCCCACATTGTTTTATGAATTTATGAATTTGGATCTTTCCAGTCTACATTTTCGCTGGAGTGAATTTTCACCTTCATAAAGCTGCACACTTTCGCTCGAAACTAACATTGTTATAGGAAAAACTCAAAACACTATCAAATCTCTCATATAATTCGTGTTGAAAGTTGGTTTAGAGACGCCATGTTTTGACGTCTCACCTAAGCTCCGCCTCCATGTCAGATCCCAATATACAGAGATGCTGATCTTAACTCTTAGTTCGATGAGAACATTGAAGAACCTTCACTGAGAAAGTTGGAATAGTTTCACTAGTGAGGCTCTGGATAGGCTTTGAAGCAAGTTGTTAATTTGGGTCTTAATATTAATAAATTCAGGCCTCAATTTGGATCATCTTACATTGAACTACCTGAAAGAAATAAGGAAAACACATGCTTTAGCTAATTTGAAGAATAATGACAACGCGCGTTTTGCGTGGGCTGTAGTGGCTACATTATTTACTGTTGAGATGATTTTATCGTAGAGCACAACGTGTTTGGAATGCATTCAGTTAGAGTAGCTTGGGAGAATATATTGACCTATACGTAAAGACAGATATTCTTCTTCTAACTGATGTATTTGAAGCATTTCAATCGAGCTGTATTGAAACCTATAAGATTGAATCTGCCCATTATTTTACATTACCTACCTGGATGCACTTGGGCTGTGATGATGAAATATACAAAGCAAGATGTAGAGCTTCTCACAGATCTTGATGTGTTTATCTTCGTTGAACAGGACATACGTGGAGGTCTCACTCAAGTTTTATGGGACCTACTGCGAACTACGTTTATTTTAACAGTTACGATCCTACAAAACGTTCGAAATATTTCATGTACTTTTACATTGAAAGCTGGCGATTGAATATGGTCTGGTTTTAAAAAAAATTAATAGATCCCTTAAGTTTGATGAAGCACCTTGGCTTAAAAGTTATACCGATTTGAACATTGAAGTTTGAATGAATGCAAAGAATAAGTTCGAGAAAAAATTGTCCAAAATTATGAAGATATAGAAAAAAAAGAGCAGTGGGTTGATAAAAGATAAGATGATGATGAGATAGATAACATCATCAAAAATGTAGGTGCTATGAAGAAACCCAAAGGAGTCAAATCGTCATTCGTGAGGATGAAGATTACTTTGAAGATTATGAAGAATTTCTTGATACATGGAAGGAAATTACTATAACTTATGCTTTCGCAAGTTAAACATAATATATAATTATTGTACCTAATATTGATATGTGTAAGGCCCGCATAAAAATTATGATTTTAGTTCTTGTAGTTTTTTATTAAGTTTCCAAATAATGATCACATAATGGATGCCTTCTAAACCTTATGTACTAACCACCTAAGGAAATATAATTATTCATTCTACAAATTACCAACCAAATGTATGTTCCATTTTACAATGATCAGTTAGATATTAAAATATGGATTAAGATGAATTTGTCTTCCAAACTAACACTGATGATTTTTAGATGCCGTGAATAGATTACTTGAGAACTGGATCATTACCAGTTCGTATGTAACAATAGATCCTGCAATCTAAAAAAATAAGTGACCATCACAATAACTTTTCGTTACAAAGCTGATTTACCTTGAGTATCAAGTCTCTGGTTATGTCGAAATAGTTATTTCCTGATAGAACCATTGGCGATGAGTTTACATGCAGAATGAACCGTTTTATCTGAAAATAAATAGTATTATTGAACTTAAAATGTAATACAAATTATAGGAAAAATTTAAGGGCTCGGCTTAAAGCAGAATCTTCATGAGAAATTTGGTTATTTGTCAGATATACTGAGTACTGAATCAATTATATCTTCTTGTTCGAATATGCGCAGAAGGCTCTATTGTAAGCCGACTTTGGAAAAATGAATAACACATCCGTTTTTCGAAAATTTAGTTTCCAGAATACTCCAAATTTAGATTCATATTTTTGTTAATATAAAAATATTCCCAAATTGATGTTTCCATGAGAATATGTATTGTGACTAGAAATTGTGAACTACCGATTGAACGATCGTCAGTACACTTGGAGCTATTGCTAGCACTTGACAAATGCAACTTTTCAGTCAAGGTATAGAAGAGTAAGATTCTGAAGTAAAAATTGTTGAAAATATGGTTGAAATTTCGAAACATATTTTAAGGTCTCTGAATGCTGAATAATAACTGAAGGAGATCTAGTGTTTAATCTTATTTTTTCACTCAACTTCCTCAATTCTATTTGTGAAAAACATGTTATGATGCATAAACACGGCAAAAACTTATTTTTAGGCTAATGAACAATGAGATAAGTTGAAATGTGACAATAATTAAATTTTGATGTACTTCTATACCTGAATATTATTATCATCATAATAACTAAAAACTTACCATACTTTCATACCACTTATACAACTGCAAAAAAAAAGGAAAGGGCTACATGTTTCTTTAATCGCTTAAGTATCTGTGAGCGAGGCGGGCTGCTTGAGTTATGGGTATGAACTCCTTCAGCCAGATCATAGAATACATAGATATATATTTACAAGTGCACTAAGGATGAGTGGGACAGGATAATTTACGGAAAGAAGAAGTGATGAATACTGGCCCAGCGTTCGCTTTTGTAAGTTTGCAATGCGATAGGGCTTTGCAAGACCAAGACCATGACCAAGATTGGCCAATCTAGGTCTGGTCTTGGTTTTGCGAATATTCATCAAGTCTTGGTCTTGTAGCCAAGACAAAGACTAGTTGACTCGTATTGATCTTGGTATTGAGAATATTCATAAAGTCTTGGTTTTTGTGCTAAGACCAATACAAGACTAGTCTTGTGGTCTTGCGAATCCCTAGCAGTGACTCACCTAACTCATGAGGTAAACTGTGAGATAAACTCATAAGCTCGGTGACACTAGATTAAGTAAAGTACCCAACCAGAGAAGATAGTACATCTGTCTTCTCCGATCCAGCACATTTGTAATTGTTTCATAGAATATTAGGAAGATATGGCAAATACTAAGTCTACCGGAAAAGAATATTAATTTGTATTTGTTTTTTCTGGTTTCCAAATTGTTCATATAATATTCCTCTGAATTTACAACAAATTTGTACAAGGCTTCACAATCAGTGAAGTTAAGTAGAAATAATATAGCTCTTTCTCTGTGAAGAATACAACTAATGGCTATACTATATATTGAATTTTTGAATAATGTATTGGCATCCGACAAAACTTGAATTTTTGGTACAAAACTTTACTTCATTGGGCGCTTCTTTTCTATGCATGAAGATATAATTTTAAATAAAAAATTTTGGATTGATTGGGCCGATACTTGGTGTAAATTAATAAACATTATAAAACAATGGTTAAAAATAACAATTTACACATTTATTATAAGAAATAACGCATGACGCACGTTTCGGTGGAACTTCACCTTCTTCAGATGCTAATGGCAAACTAACTATGATTCTCTGTTATATCGAAAACAAGAAATGACAAAATATGTATAAGGGGTAAACACAAAGATGGTTACAAATAATTATTAGAAAAGGAAAAACCAATTCTGAACTGCTAGTCAGGTAGTTCGGTAATTTTGAAAAGATTAAGAAGGGGGCTTGAAGTATGATCGATTTGGCTATTCAATAGGAGACCGGAATGCTTGTATTTATTTATCTGTAATGATTCTAAAAAATTAAGTTTAATTCCCTTACTTTCAGTATTTAATATTTTAAAATCGAAATTGAATGTGTGGTTTTCTTGGTTTAAATGGTTTGCATAATGTGAATCCGACTTCTGATTAACAAAGCTACGTTTGTGTTCTGAAATTCTAGTTTGAAAACTTCTGAAAGTTCTACCAATGTAAAACTTATCACAATCGCCACAATTAATTTTATAAACTCCTGATTTATTATCTTTATGAACTTTGGATTTATTATTTTTTATATGGTTTCCTAAATTATTACCGGTACGATAAGCAATGTTAATGTTGTGCTTAGATAAGAGAGATTTAAGTTTTTTACTTGAATTTCCGATGAAAGTGAGGCTGTTGTATTTGATATTATTTTTAGTAAGGGGGTACACCTGGTTAATCGCATTTTTGAAAAACTTTTTATCTATCATATTGTCTATAATATTGGGATCATAATTATTATTTACGGCAATTTGTTTAATTATATTTTTCTCGATGTTAAAATTGGCATTTGAAAGTGGAATATTTACTAAACGATGTACCATACTATTGAAAGCTGCCATTTTGTGTTGGAAAGGATGTAGGGAAGTACTATGTATGACGCTATCAGTGTGCGATGGTTTGCGAAAAATTGAAAAATTATGTTTGTTATCTACTTTTGTTATTTTCAAATCCCAATAGTTAATCGAGTTATCTTTTTCCATCTCTAAAGTGAATTTTATATTAGGGTGTAAAGTATTAATGAATGTTTGAAAGCAGTCTATAGTTGTCTAAGAGTACCAGTGAAACAACAATTAATATCATCCACATATCTAAACCAATAAACGAATTGTCGACTAACAGGATGATTATGAATTAACTGTTCCAAATTATCCATGAATACTTCCGCCAACAAAGGGCTCAGCGGGTTTCCCATAATTAAGCCTTCAGTACTGCTTATCATTGAAACTAAAATAATTCTGTTCCAGGCATAATTCCAAAAGTGACAATATATCTGATTTTATGAAAGGATTAACAAGATTGCTATTAAGTAACTTTTCTATTAGGGTTAAAGGAACCTTGGGTGGTATATTTGGAAAAAGATTAACTACATCCCAGGACATAAATTTAGAATTAAGTGGCAATTGAATATTTTCAATTTAGTCAATAAAATTGAAAATATTCAATTGCCACTTAATTCTAAATTTATGTCCTGGGATGTAGTTAATCTTTTTCCAAGTATACCACCCAAGGTTCCTTTAACCCTAATAGAAAAGTTACTTTATAGCAATCTTGTTAATCCTTTCATAAAATCAGATATATTGTCACTTTTGGAATTATGCCTGGAACAGAATTATTTTAGTTTCAATGATAAGATTTACAGCAGTACTGAAGGCTTAATTATGGGAAACCCGCTGAGCCCTTTGTTGGCTGAAGTATTCATGGATAATTTGGAACAGTTGATTCATAATCATCCTGTTAGTCGACAATTCGATTATTGGTTTAGATATGTGGATGATATTATTTGTTGTTTCACTGGTACTCTTAGACAACAAGACTGCTTTCAAACATTCATTAATACTTTACACCCTAATATAAAATTCACTTTAGAGATGGAAAAAGATAACTCGATTAACTATTGGGATTTGAAAATAACAAAAGTAGATAACAAACATAATTTTTCAATTTTTCGCAAACCATCGCACACTGATAGCGTCATACATAGTACTTCCCTACATCCTTTCCAACACAAAATGGCAGCTTTCAATAGTATGGTACATCGTTTAGTAAATATTCCACTTTCAAATGCCAATTATAACATCGAGAAAAATATAATTGAACAAATTGCCGTAAATAATAATTATGATCCCAATATTATAGACAATATGATAGATAAAAAGTTTTTCAAAAATGCGATTAACCAGGTGTACCCCCTTACTAAAAATAATATCAAATACAACAGCCTCACTTTCATCGGAAATTCAAGTAAAAAACTTAAATCTCTCTTATCTAAGCACAACATTAAGATTGCTTATCGTACCGGTAATAATTTAGGAAATCATATAAAAAATAATAAATCCAAAGTTCATAAAGATAATAAATCAGGAGTTTATAAAATTAATTGTGGCGATTGTGATAAGTTTTACATTGGTAGAACTTTCAGAAGTTTTCAAACTAGAATTTCAGAACACAAACGTAGCTTTGTTAATCAGAAGTCGGATTCACATTATGCAAACCATTTAATCCAAGAAAATCACACATTCAATTTCGATTTTAAAATATTAAATACTGAAAGTAAGGGAATTAAACTTGATTTTTTAGAATCATTACAGATAAATAAATACAAGCATTCCGGTCTCCTATTGAATAGCCAAATCGATCATACTTCAAGCCCCCTTCTTAATCTTTTCAAAATTACCGAACTACCTGACTAGCAGTTCAGAATTGGTTTTTCCTTTTCTAATAATTATTTGTAACCATCTTTGTATTTACCCCTTCTACATAATTTGTCATTTCTTGTTTTCGATATAACAGAGAATCATAGTTAGTTTGCCATTAGCATCTGAAGAAGGTGAAGTTCCACCGAAACGTGCGTCATGCGTTATTTCTTATAATAAATGTGTAAATTGTTATTTTTAACCATTGTTTTAATATATTTAAATAAAAAACTTTGAATATCTTACTTCAGACATTGATATTTATTTTGATGACCTCAAAAGGTAAATAGTCGATATATATTTTCAGCGTTGAAAAATTGAATATTGGGGACTAGTTGAATTCTTTTTCAATTCTCGAAAATTTGATGTTTTCATAGAAAATGAGTTTTTGGTAGGTATTAAGTTTGACTGCAAACAGTTTAATTTGACACACCTCACAATCGAAACAAGCCCACTGAAATATAGTCATTCCGTTTTTCTTAATTAAGAAAAAGTTTTACACAAAAATTTTTACACAACCTCGTCATTATATAAGGTGGATGGTATCGTAATTAGGGCCTTTTTGATATTCATGGACTCTTCGTTTATACTCGCGCCATAATAACAGACGAACGCCGTTCTAGAAACCAAGAGTGAAATAGAGAAGGCGTGGTAGATATGATGAAGTGTAGTTTCTGATCCATTTGTACTTATCCAGACGAAAAGTTGAGTTATTAAAAAGTAGATATTGCTTGCGAAAGATACTAAAATGATGTTGTTCATTTTCTCGTTGAATGATCTGAACAAAATAAGAATGACCGTATAGTGTTCTCGCAACTTGTTCCATGAATCAGAAGAATTTATCTGCAAAAAATACACTTTATAAATACCTAGTTGCGTTAAGTTTCCAGTAGTATTTTCCCCGAAAATAATAGTGTAAGTTACACAAACCTTCTTATTAGCAGTTAGAGAAATTTGATTTCTGAGCTGAACTAATTTTTCGGCAAAATTGGTACTCGCATGAACGATGAAGATATCAATGAATGCCCAACCAAAGGCCGCGGAAAAATTCAAGAACTGAAAATAAATTCTTTAGTCAAAATGAAACAACAATCTGTAAACTTACCTGTAAAGTAATTGCGACAAATAAGTTGTATGATACGTAACTGAATACTTGATGGTAGGATATATATGCAAAAAATCTGTGCAATGTATCCCATATATTATTTTCGCATTTGTATGATACAATAAAATTCATAAATTGCACTGTGAAATGTTCAACTGAAATACAATAATTGTATAGAATAATAGCAATAAAAAAAAAGTAATTGTTACCTGCTGCACAGAAGAAGATAGTGAATGTGAATATCTTCAATTCAGCATTCCGAAGTTTTGAGGGTGAATACTGTTGCGAATAAGTTTCGACATAATCGAAATCCTTCATCAGGAGTGGCCAATTTAGGGCAAGTTCCAGGAAGATTAAACATATGATGCCCCCACGGCAGTAAAAAAAGATAACATCTGGAAGAATTTTGAGATGAGATAACTCATTCAGCTGACTTACACTATTAGTCCAGTCAATAACCATTTTCCCGTGTATTTGTCCCATACAGCACCGATTTTCATAAAAAATTGGATTTAGGTTCTACTTACCATCTGTCTCAAAGTCTACCCTATGGCAGGGCTTGCTTTTTCCCTGGGGCTGGATGCCATCCTTTCTTGGGGATGAAAAATTTTTCATTGAAAATAAGTACGTAAATCAATAAATTGACTAATTCGTAGCAACTTTTTTATCATGAAGTTTTTTCTGAAAGTCAATACTTTTCCACATATTCGCGGGTGAAATTGTCGGTTTTCAGGCAAAAAAACACGTTTTCAGATTCTTTTTCGCGAATAACTGGAAAAATATGCATTCTATCGAAAAAAATGTAAAGAGCAAATTTATAGCTTATAAAAAAACAAAGAAAATTGTGTATTTGTGATGTATGCGTATCCAATACAAACGGAATTATTGCTTGTTGAAAGTTGACTGGTATTTTCAATCGCCAAAATGGAAAGTTTCTAGGTACAATAACCAAAAACCAACGCATTTTTCGAAAACTCATGAAACTTTTTTTAAAGTCCTTTAGAAAACCTTCATTCTCATTTTTCATAAAAGTTCCTAGCATCAAAACTAAGCGTGCTATGAAGAGAATAATGTCGATTCCTATTTTTTCGTTGGAAAAAATCTCACCCTCTCTTCCACCCTATTTGAAAAAAATCGTTGCCACTTTACAATTCACTTCATTCACGTTTTTGTAATACGTTCTGAGTGTTTGACCTATTTAAAAAACTTCTTTTTGAAAAAAATTTAGTTTGTAGATATAAAATCATTTTCGTTATTTAGCGAAAAATCGCCTTTTCTTCAAAATCACTCAAAAACTATTATAGATACGCAAAATTTTGTGGAGTACGAAATTGTATGTTTTTCTTATTTGAAAATGTTGGTGCTTCATTTTTTTTATAGGATAAAAATTAAGTAAGATATGGCCATTTAAAACTTGCGTATGTTCGCGCAAAGTACCTGTTTTAGCCCTTTTAGCATGAACCTTTTTAAAAATAAGATCTGAAAAAAAAATTTATTTAGATGAGCTTATAGCTCTTAAAAAAACATACAAAATGCTTTTTTGAAAGACTCGAATGCTTGAAAACTAAGCGAGTTATGGGGAAAAACCAAAAGCACATTTTTGTAGAAATTAGAATATGTATTAGTATATTGATGAGTACACATAGTGGTAAATACCAATCAACTTTCGACAATCAATAATTCCGTTTATATTGGGTCAGAATACATTATAAATACACGATTTTCTTTGTTTTTTTATAAGCTATAATTTTGCTTTCAACAGGTTCTTCGATAGAATGCATATTTTTCCAGTTATTCGCGAAAAAGAATCTGAAAACGTGGTTTTTTTGCCTGAAAACCGACAATTTCAGTCGTGAATAAGTCGGAAAGTATTGACTTTCAGAATAAACTTCATTGAACAAAAGTTGCTTAGAATTAGTCAATTCATTGATTTCCGAACTTATTTTCAATGGAAAATTTTTCATCCTCAATAAGGGGTGGCATCCACCCCCAAAGAAAAAGCAACCCCCGACACAGGGTAGACTTTCAATTAGATGTTAAGTAGAACCTTAATCCAAATGTGCATACAAATCGGTGCTGTATGGGATAAATACACAGTTTATACTTTTTTTACCGTCATTGACTGGACTATATGAGTTAAGTAGATACTGACTATTATTTCCAATCGGCTGATTCAAATTTTTTTCATAATACAAAGATATATTTGGCTCCTTTAATTTTATAAAAGTTATTTTTTATCTATAATATAGATAGTTGTAGGAGTAATCATTTGTTCTCTTACTTTCGAATTTGCAAAACAAAGATCCAATTCAACAGAAATTTAGTATGTTTGTGTACTATATATTAGTTCAACAGGAGATATACACAGGTACATATAATACGCGTAGCTGCCCAAAGTATAAATTATATTACTAAACAGAGTGTCCCGGATACTAATTTTCACCTGAATGATACCTAATAATGATTCAAGAAACATCAATTTACATTATTACTTGTAGATCTAGATATCAATTTTGAACACCGTATGAAGTTCTTTAGGCACTGATTCTGAATTAATTTAAGAAAATTTGAATCTGCGAAATACTTCCCCACATTTACAGAAACTTCAGTAGTGAACTCCGATATGCTTCCACAATACGTTGTCACAAAACTTCTTGAAAATATTCAATTTTCTTACAAATTCAGAGTCAGTGGTTTCATCAAATGTAGGTACTATAGTGATATTTGGAATTTAAAAGCTAGATCTACGAAGGGGTAGTAACTACAACACAAGTAGGTAATATCACTGTGTTTGGATTATTTTCTTATAGGATCGACCTGTATATTATGATACCATTGACAATTATAATACTGACCCAAAATTGGAACAATTTGACTAGCAATATGGTCAAATTGAACGAAGTCATCGTCATAAGTTGTACTTTGGGGGTTATAATTCGATGTGAGCTTACTCGGATGAAGGGTAATACCCTCGTATCACAGGGTATGCGGGAAGTAGAAGTATTACCTCTTCGAGGCAACTTATGTTTAAATGTATTAAATGGGTACATATAAAATCAGTGGTCTATTTTCACAGAGTATTAATGATATTCATGAATTCAAAGTATATTTGATTAGATATATCCATTTACTGAATGATTCCAGAATTGAGACATTGGTCTTTAATTTACAATATTAATATTCACATATAAAATCGAGGCTATTGTAGGTGCAGAACTAGAAATCTTATGTATTATATTTTATGGTATATTTTATTGGAACACTTGAGACGTGTCATCTAAAATTAATATAAACGTATTTTCAAATATATTTTCATTAATATGAACTCTGATTTTACTCAGCGTAAGTTCATGTCGCTATATTTAAAAAACCAACTTGATAAGTTTCATTGATATGTTAGGCCAAGCTACAGAGATTTTTTCATGTAAAAAGTGTTCATAAGAAAACCAGCTCCGCCATTGTTTGTAAAATAGTTCCATATGATATAGTGATATGTTTTTCACTCGACTTTATTTTTTATAACTTTGTTATTAACAATTTTATGCAAAAAATCGCGTTTTTTTAGTTTTTTGCTTATCAAACTGAAACTATCACAGTAATCGTGATGGTGTCATATACTAATTATAGAAAATGAAAAGACGAAGAAAATGAGAGGTCGGACGACTAGATAAGACCCTTAGTTTAAGAGAAAATTGGAAAAAACCGCCAAAAATGCAGTTTTTTCAAAAATTCATAACTCGGTTATTTTTTGAGTTGTAGCGGAGATCCTCCGGTCAGTATTAGTTATTAATATAAACTTTATTTATGCGAAGAGCAGGAACTGTCCGATGTATGGTTTTCGATCTGTGGCCATTTGTATATTTTACAATGCAATTTTCTGACCTGAATGCGACAGGTATGGTCGATTTCAATTTGCAAAAAAAGAATTTGAAAGTAGAATTCTCATAGTTCAAAACGTTCATCTTGGTTTGACATGAAAACGCTGAGAAATATGTTTAAAATAAAGCTGAACATGACAAAAAACGGCCGAGAAATGACCGTCATGTTCAAAATGCCGACGCTTTCGAATGTCATGCTTATCCTTGCCTACTGCTCTACCCCCACTCTTCAACTTCTCTCACGCGCTCGGCATGTTTCGTCATGTTCAGCTTCATTTTTAACATATTTTTCAGCGTTTTCATGTAAAACCAAGATGAACGTTTTGAACTATGAGTATTTTACTTTCAAAATCTTTTTTGAAAATTGAAATCGGACCATACCTGTCGCATTCAGGTCTGCTGGAAAATTGCATAGTAAAATATACAAATGGCCACAGATCAAGAACTATACGTCGGACAGTTCCTGCTCTTCGCACAAATAAAGTTTATATTAATAACTAATACTGACCGGAGGATCTAAGCTACAACTCAAAAAATAACCGACTTATGAATTTTTGAAAAAACTGCATTTTTGGCAAAAACTGCAATTTTCTCTTAAACTAAGGGTCTTATCTAGTCGTCTGTCATCTCATTTTCTTCGTCTTTTCATTTTCTACAATTAGTCTATTGACACCATCACGATTTCTCTGATAGTTTCAGTTTGATAAGCAAAAAACTAAAAAAACGCGATTTTTTGCATAAAATTGTTAATAACAAAGTTATAAATAATAAAGTCGAGTGAAAAACATATCACTATATCATATGGAACTACGAGTATTTTACAAACAATGGCGGAGCTGGTGTTTTCTTCTAACACTTTTTACGCAATATGCTCACTCTAAATCTCTGTAGCTTGGCCTATGTAGGAAATTGATTGCTCTTTGGCAACACATACTGGAATTTTTTTTTATAATCATATACTGTAGGGGAGTTTAATTTTCCTTGGAAATTGTGACAAGTAGGTATGTTGATAACGTCAAAATCGAAAAAATTCAGATTAAAATTCGTGTATTCACTATTGGGTACAATTTTGAGTAAATTTAGCATTCTTCTGTTTTTTTTCAGTTCATGAAAGATATTAATATATAAATAAAATCTCAGCGGCATTTGAATAATAAATTTTTAAGGATTTGAAAAATTGATCTAGACTATATAGTAGCCCAAATATTCGAATTTTGATTTATAATAACTTTTTATATTCAACTGTTGTTCATGATAATAATAATTTGAGCTTTGATATAGGTATACCGAAAAATAACTGTCACGGATAAATGCATTCCGTTGAATTCAAACCATATTCATTCACATAAATTTTTAGCTTTTAACTTTATGATTCATAGAATACTTTCAATTACAATGTTCGTGCTAAAATTGTTGGAAAAAATTTCCACAATGAAAACAGTAGCATTAAATAATAGATGCAATACAAGAATCATAGATAAAATACTTGAAAAAAAACCTATTCAACTAGCGTACGATATTATATATCCTTATAATAAAATAAAGAAATCTGAAAAATTCATATCTAATGTCTAACTTGTAATATCAAAATTGTTTTCAAACCTAATAGCCCAGGCGCCGCGTATTTTTTTCCTGCAATCTTCTACAGAATTGATTTGACTTTTGGAATATGTTCAGGGGTGTCTTCTGAATATAAATCCACGCAGCCGTCATGCGGGGGTGGTCGCGTCAGCCGCCATCTTGGAAAACACGTTTCATCAAATATCTCGTGAACCGATCATCATACGGCAAAAATATACAATTCATTTTCGTAGATAATGACATTCTCTTCAATTTGTATTTATAACTTCTTTCTGTAAAATGCATAGATTTTTATTTATGGAGCTCTAACCTTTTTTAGATTTGTTTATTGCTAAATATATAGTTAACGGTTGATGATACATGAAAAATGGTAATAACCAAATTTGTGGAGCTTGAAATTTACTATGAATTTTATTTAAATTTTTTTTCTGTGAAATGTATACTTTAAGAGCTATAGCTTGATAAAACTTGCACCTCGTAAATTATCATACAAAATGTTGCTCGTTTACTAACGAGCGGAACACCATAAAATGGCCTAAGGTGTGCAGAAATTATTAATTCTACTATTATTAATAGTAATTTATGTTAAAATAATATTATATTTTTATTACATTATTTTATTTTATATTATATTATTTATAATATGAATTAATTTATTAATTTTTTTTTATGGTAAGGGAGTGACGGACTCCCAAATCCGTGATTATTATATTGATTGAGTTGAATGATAAAAATAATAATAATAATAATGAGAAGGAAAAGCTGGAGAAGGGGATAACAGAGTAAAATTGATGCAAATTATTTTTTTGAAAAAAATACGGACTAAACATTTATTTTTAAAAAAAAAAGTAGCACGTTATTTTATAAAGGAAGTCTCATTTGTTTCGAAGACTCATCGCCTTGCAGATCTCCGTCTTCTGCCTCCGTTATAATAAGTGCAGGAGATGGATCGAAATTTGAGTCTTCGATGGCATCCACTGCATCAGGCACATTGTAGCATGTTTGTCCACTACAATAAAAACAAATAATTGAACATTTTAAGCCAGCTTTTCGGCATCCACAGGCAGCTCCGTAATTTTTAGCGTATTTGCAAGAAATTATTATTATCGAAGGCTATGGAGTTGTTCTCCGAAAAGAAAGTTGATCCAAACATTATTGCTAATCCCGGAGAACGTTTTTTTATTGCGCTGTATGGAGGTAACGAATCGGAAGAGTCTATTAACTCTCTTCGACACAAATGCTTCGGGAAATTGGCAAGTGAGACGAAGCTCAATCTATCACTACTACCTCCAACTCAAGAAACGGCACGTTACCATTCCTTCAGAGTGTATCATCAAGTTCAAACTTGGCTTGAATTTTACCATGAACCGGGAAAATGGGGTTGGAAGCGGACTTCAATCGGACTTGAACCTGTTCGAATTATTAGTCTCCCGCACCGTCAAGTTTACTAAAAATGATTTCTTGCAAATGCGCTAAAAATTGCGGAGCTGCCTGTGGATGCCGAAAAGCTGGCTTAAAATGTTCTATTATTTGTTCTTATTGTAGTGGACAAATATGCTACAATGTGCCTGATGTAGTGGATGCCATCGAAGACGAAATTGATGAAGACTCAAATTTCGATCCATCTCCTGCACTTATTATAACGGAGGCAGAAGACGGAGATCTGCAAGGCGATGAGTCTTCGAAACAAATGAGACTTCCTTTATAAAATAACGTGCTACTTTTTTTATAAAAATAAATGTTTTAGTCCGTTTTTTTTTAAATAATTTGCATCAATTTAACTCTGTTATCCCCTTCTCCAGCTTTTCCTTCTAATTATTATTATTATTATTTTTATTATTCAAACCAATCAATCTAATCACGGATTTGGGATTCCGTCACTCCATTACCATAAAAAAATTAATAAATAAATTCATAATATAAATAATATAAAATAAAATAATATAATGAAAATATAATATTATTTTAACATTAATTATTATTAATAATAGTAGAATTAATATTTTCTGCACACCTTATGCCATTTTATGGTGTTCCGCTCGTAATAACGAGCAACATTTCGTATGATAATTTACGAGGTGCAAGCTTTATCAAGCTATAGCTCCTAAAGTATACATTTCACGTAAAAAAGTTTCAAATAAAATTTATAGTAAATTTTAAGCTCTACAAATTTGGTAATTACCATTTTTCATGTATCATCAACCGTTAACTATATATTTAGCAATAAACAAATTTAAAAAGTTTAGAGCGCCATAAATAAAAATCTATACATTGTACAGAAAGAAGTTATGAATAAAAATTGAAGAGAATGTTATTATCTACGAAAATGAATTGTATATTTTTGCTGTATGATGCACGGTTCACGAGATATTTGATGAAATGTGTTTCCAAGATGGCGGCTGACGCGACCACTCCCGCATGACGCCAACGTGGATTTATATTCAGAAGACACCCCTGAACATATTCCAAGAGTCTGTAGCGACAGAGAATATTTGTGAACAGATTTCTATGCTACAAATCTGTGGTTTTGTGAAATCTTCTTTCATTGTTATTTTCGATGGTTCAGCTTATATAAAGAAACAACAACTGTTTTCTCACTCTCTCTCAATTATATTTCTACGAAAAGCTAACGATCGGAACTGAACCAGTAGTCTAGGTTAGCATAGTTTTGTTATTTTTGTTATGTTATATGTTATTTTGTTGTGGTTGCAATGAATCATCAACACACAAGTGTAAATTAATTAATATTACGTTAAGTAAGGTGCAGATAGCTGAATTAACGTAATAATTGGTGACCCCGACGTGATTGACGCCAACAGGTAAATACATTTTACAAAATGGCTAACGAAGAAACTCCACAACAATTGCAAGTCGATAGGGTTGGAATCAAGTCTCCTCCGTTCTGGAAAAAGGACCCTAAAATATGGTTCATTCAATTGGAGGCACAATTCGAATTGGCCAAAGTAACTCTCGACGTAACAAAATATTACCACGTGCTGAGTGCAATAGACACGGAAATTCTACAAGAGGTATCCGATTTTATAATTAATCCTCCTCCACAAAACAAATACCAAGAAATTAAGACCAGATTAATCAACATTTTTTCTGACTCTCAAGAGAAAAATATTAAAAAGTTACTCTCCGAATTAGAGCTAGGAGATACACGACCATCCCAATTACTAAGTGAAATGCTCAGGCTCGGAGGTAATGCAGTTCCTATTGAATTAGTCAAAACACTTTGGTTGCAAAGGCTACCTACTCAGATGCAGTCTGTCCTAACTACAAGCAATGACACAATCGACAATCTTGGTAAAATGGCAGACAAAATTGCTGACATAGAGGAACCTAGAACTTATGAAGTAGTCCGGAGCAGTTCTAACAACAGTGATGTGGTTCAAAAGCTTATCGAAGAAGTGAATGAACTTAAATTGGAACTCCGAAGAGGTAGGCAAAGAAGTAGATCGCGTTCCAGGCCAAAAATCCAACATGAAACTTGTTGGTATCATTACAAATTTAAAGAGAACGCCACAAAATGCACACCTCCCTGTAAGTTTTCTTCAAACCAGGAAAACTCCAGTCCGCATCAGCATTAGCGGCTAATGATGTGGATAAGGAGAGCCGCAATACTTGCTCCTTTGTAAAATTGAAAAGACTGATGATCAAGGATTTACTTTCTAAAATCCAATTTTTAATTGGTTCTGGATCTGATATTTCATTGCTTCCCAAAACATCAAAACACAGAAAGGTTACTGATTTTGTGCTTTATGCTGCTAATGGTTCCAAAATAAATACATATGGTCTAGAGAGGAAGTCAGTGAGCCTTGGCTTAAGAAGAAATTTTTCCTGGAATTTTTACATAGCTGATGTTAATAAAGCCATTCTTGGAACAGATTTCTTACACCATTTTGATTTACTCGTTGATGTTCGAAGAAAGAAATTGATTGATCAGACAACGAAGCTACATTCCAGAGGTACTCAAGCATCTAACCTAGTGTCATCAGTCCTGGCTATATCTCCAAAACAAAGGTTTCATGAAATTCTATCAGATTTTCCTCAAGTTATTCACATGTCAGGCAGCTCAGAATGCCAGAAGCATACCACAGAACATCTTATAGAAACCAGAGGCCCTCCAATATTTGCACGACCAAGAAGATTACCCCCTGATAAGCTGCTAGCTGCCAAACAGGAATTCAATTTCATGTTGGAGAAAGGTATTTGCAGACCTTCAAACAGCCAGTGGGCTAGTCCTCTTCACATGGTAATGAAAAAGGATGGTTCCTGGAGACCTGTGGGTGAATATCGGAAACTCAACGCAGCAACCATAGAAGATCGTTATCCAGTCCCACATATTCAAGATTTTGCTAATAATCTTCATGGTGAGAAACTATTCACAACCCTCGATCTTGTAAGAGCCTATCACCAGATCCCTGTAGAGAAACTTTCTATCCCTAAAACTGCAATAACTACCCCTTTTGGATTATTTGAATTTCTAAAAATGCCTTTTGGTTTAAGAAACGCTAGTCAGACTTTCCAGAGATTCATTAATGAAGTCCTAGGTGACCTTAAATTTTGTTTTCCTTATTTGGATGATATCCTTATTGCATCTGATTCCTTAGAAGAGCATAAGAAGCATCTTCGATTAACTTTTCAAAAACTTCAAGCTTACGGTTTAGTAATCAATCCAAACAAATGTGTATTTGGGGCTACCAAAATCAAATTTTTAGGCTACGAAATTTCAGAACAAGGTGTTAGACCCTTGCCTGAAAAGGTTGAGGCAATTTCAAATTTTCCGTTGCCGGAAACAAAAAAATCTCTTGGAAGATTTCTAGGTATGATAAATTTTTATCGCCGATTCATTCCACAGGCAGCATCGAAACAGGGTATACTTAACAATTTTTTAAAAAATAGTTCCAAGAATGATAATTCAAAAATCCCTTGGACAGCAGATTCAATTCAAGCCTTTGAACAATCCAAACAGGATTTATTTGAAGCAACTTTACTTGTTCACCCTATCGCTAATGCTCAGCTATCCTTAACGGTCGATGCATCAAACATGGCAGTAGGTGCTGTTATTGAGCAGAATGATGATGGTATTTGGAAAACACTCAGTTTTTTCTCCAAAAAATTGTCCGCTGCTCAACTCAAATACAGTACTTATGATAGGAAACTACTAGCAATTTACTTAGCTATCAAATATTTCAGATTCATGCTTGAAGGTAGAAGTTTTGTTATATTCACTGATCACTTACCATTAACATTTGCTTTTCAACAAAATCTTGATAAAGCTTCGCCAAGGCAAGCTAGACATTTGGATTTCATTTCCCAATTTTCCACCAATATTTGTCACATTAATGGGAAGTCAAACATAGTTGCTGATACTTTAAGTAGGATTGAAGCAATTGATTGCCCTGATCCTATTAATTACTCAACTTTCCAAAATCACCAACAATCAGATGAAGAACTTTTAAATATACTGAATAATCCTGATTCCAGTGCCTTAAATCTTAAAAAAATTAAACTTCCACCTACAGCCATACAGGTGTATTGTGATGTTCAGGATAACAAGTTCAGACCGTTTGTACCTAAATCCTACCGTTTTGTCATTTTCAAACAATTCCACAATTTATCTCATCCAAGTATCAGAGGCACTACAAAACTAATTTCAGAAAAATTTGTATGGCCTGGTATGAATAAGAATATTCGTACTTGGACTAAATGTTGCATAAGTTGTCAAAAGTCTAAAGTTGGCAGACATACTAAAACTAATTTCCAGAATTTTGAACTTCCCCAAAGTCGTTTTCAGGAAATAAATATATATATCATTGGTCCTCTTCCACCATCAAATGGATTTTCTTATTGCCTGACTTGCATAGACCGTTATACGTGTTGGGCTGAGGCAATTCCACTTCTAGATATTACAGCTGATACAGTTGCTGAGGCTTTCTATTCTGGTTGGATATCAAGATTTGGTTGCCCAACAAAAATTATCACTGATCAAGGCAGACAATTTGAAAGCTCGCTATTTCAATCTCTTGCTAGTCTTCTAGGTATAAAAAGGGTTCGTTCAACACCTTACCATCCGCAGACTAATGGAAAAATCGAAAGGTGGCACAGAACCCTCAAAAACTCTATCAAATGCCATAACACTAATAAATGGACAGAAGTCCTACCCACAGTGCTGTTAGGATTGAGATGTGTACTAAGACATGACTGCAAGGTGACTCCTGCAGAAATGGTTTATGGATCTCCTTTAAGGTTGCCTGGCGAGTTTCTTAATCCAAATAGGGACTTTCTCCGTTCTGACGATTATAACTTTGTATCTACATTAAAATGTCCTCACTAAGCCCTATCCAATCCAGAAATTCACAGACAAAAATTTTCATTCCACAAGAGCTCAATTCCTGCACTCATGTTTTTATCAGAACAGATTCAGTAAAAAAAACCTCTCCAACGAGGGACCTTATAATGTAATCGATAGGAATGATAAATTTTTTAAAATTAATGTTCAAGGCAAATTGTTGAATATATCCAAAGATCGCCTTAAACCCGCATTCTTAATGAATGATGATGTTGTAGCTCACGATCATAATTATGTATTGTCAGTTAATACCAAAGAATTACCAAGGGGAAATGTAAAATTTGTAATTTAAGCTTTACTGTTAGTTTAGTATATAAATATAATAAATATTTGTTATTTTTGTAATTCCCGGCTCCGCCTTTCGGGGGGGAGTAATGTAGCGACAGAGAATATTTGTGAACAGATTGCTATGCTACAAATCTGTGGTTTTGTGAAATCTTCTTTCATTGTTATTTTCGATGGTTCAGCTTATATAAAGAAACAACAACTGTTTTCTCACTCTCTCTCAATTATATTTCTACGAAAAGCTAACGATCGGAACTGAACCAGTAGTCTAGGTTAGCATAGTTTTGTTATTTTTGTTATGTTATATGTTATTTTGTTGTGGTTGCAATAAATCATCAACACACAAGTGTAAATTAATTAATATTACGTTAAGTAAGGTGCAGATAGCTGAATTAACGTAATAAGTCAAATCAATTCTGTAGAAGATTGCATTAAGAACCGTGTTTTTTCTCTGGCGCCTGGCCTATAAAACAAAACTCTCAGGATTTTTAATCAATGTCAAAGATTTCACTCCAATCTTTGAAAGTTCAGTAGTTTATAGAAGTTTATTTGTCCTGTATGTAAAGGAGTGTATATAGATCGTTTAAAAAAAGATTCAAAGAACAACAACAAACTTCTTTGAAAAATTAAACATATTCAACATTTTGAAACCATTACAAAAAGAAACCAAATTGAATTATTTAGAATCATTGGAAATTTTCAAATTGAATCATAATACAAATGGTAATATCTTTCGGAACGAATAGATTGACTTGATTTATTCTCCTATATTTGATATATTCACACTATAATGTATTCCAAAAGCTTTTAAATTATCAAGTTGAGAAATCCATTCTAATAACCTGCCCTTAATGTATTTTCTTCGAAAGCTATTATCTCTAATAACTCTACCAGAATGTCCTGTACACGTGAGAGACAACAATTTTTTTGTATTTAGTCCTAAACTCAATCCGCCCGATGATGGTTGTGTGACCGAAATTGAAATAGCAGTATATTTTTCAAACTATTTTATGATACTAGACATAGTAAAATCAAGTTTTGTTTTTGTTCATGTGTAATAACGTTACATAATCGTTCTGAGAAAAAAAATAGCAACTTACTCAATTCACAAATTTCGAATGTTGTCCCACTGTTCAAAAAAAAAAGTGCACACCAGACTCCATGAATAATTGCAGCTGAAGCAAGGAGAATAGTGTAAAAGGTCCTAAAACTGAACCATGAGAAATACATATCTTTATAGCTGGAATTAGATGCTCCATGCAGTGGGAACAACCCAAAAAATTGGGAAATCACAAACAAAAATTTCATTGAATCATGAAAGTTCGTTTTTTCCTCAACGTAATTATTCTTCCTTTTATATTGATTCATAGCTATCACTGGAATAGAGTCGTCGTCAAGAAGTGTCCCCATGTTTCGACTTGATTTTGATACACCACCTGGAACTTTTCAAATCATAAACGATCACAAAATAATTTTCAAGTGGAGAGTGTTACTATTATAAATCTTTTAGCAGGTTTTCACTTTGAAAGCCTGCTTATTAAAATTAGTGCGATTAGCAAAGTTGGACCTAGGACCAAGCTAGTTTTTCGTTTCATGACTTTTTATGATGCTTGGCACCAAAAACTCATTTTCATATATATATATATCTCTCTCTCTCTCTCTCTATATATATATATATATATATATATATATATATATATATATATATATATAAATATATATATATATATATATATATATATATATATATATATATATATATATATAATAATATATATTTATCCTTTAGATATTACACAAATATATATGACATGTCAGTATACAAAATACAAAAAAGTTAACGAGATGGAAATTTAACAAATATCAGTAGAGAAATATTCTTTCAAACTATAAAAACAAAAAGTAGACAATATTTTTTCAATTTCCTTTTTGAAACTACTCGGATTCAAGTTCATTATCCGGTTTGGTAGGTGATTATACAGCTTTATACCTACATATGTCGGAGATAATTCAAACTTGGTTGTTCTGTGCAATGGAATACATATTGTGTTAGTATGTCGCGTTTCGTAACCGTGGAAACTGGAAAGCGTATTAAGATCCGACAGCTTTTGGCGAACCAATAACAAACAGTTCAAAATGTAGATACAAGGTAATGGTAAAATCTTGTGACGCTCAAATATTGGACAACAAGTTTCATGAGGTTTCAAGTTGAAAATGAGGCGAATAATTCTCTTCTGTGCAGCAAAAACTCGAACAGATCCAGATGAGCCACCCCATAGAACTAAATTGTAGCTAAGGTGACTGTAGACTAATGCGTAATAAATTGAGAGTAAGCTCTCCAGAGAAAGCATGTGTTTTAGGCGACTGACTGCAAAGAAAGATTTGTTGAGCTTCTTGGATGGTTGCTCGACATGACTGTCCCATTTGAGATTGCTATCAACATGAAGTCCCAGTAACCTTGCACTTGCTGTCGGCCTCAGTTGGCGGTCGTGAAACTTGACAACAAGTGGAACATCTGAGCTGAATTCACATAGTTGAAAGTGGATTAATTCAGTTTTGGTGAGATTAAGCATGAGTGAGTTTCTGTAACACCAGTCCGAGAATCCCTGCACCAGCCTCTCACATTCCGTCCTGAGCCCATCAATACTCTTAGCCGATACGACCAATGATGTGTCATCGGCGAATAGGGTGACTGAGTCAGTATTAACAAATTCAGGAACATCATTAACAAATAGTTATAAAACTAGAGGACCCAAAACAGAACCCGGTGGAACCCCAATAGATACTGGATAGTTTCGAGATCTACAATTTTTGTTTTCGACAAACTGGAGATCCAGTCAAGAAAAACCCCTCTAAACCCCATACTGTACAGCTTATTTGTAATAAAATTGAATTGCAGACAATCGAATGCCTGTGATTCATCAAAGAACAGTTCCGCAACATATAAGCCATCGTCAAAGTAGGTATAAATCACCTCAAAGAATTGGCAAATAGCACTTTGCGTTGATTTTCCACGTAGAAAATCATGTTGGCAGTTAGATATTATAGAATATTTGTTCAAATAATTTATCATTCTACTATGAACGATCCTCTCAAATACTATATATATATATATATATATATATATATATATATATATATATATATATATATATATATATATATATATATATATACATATGTTCGTATGTATGTGCTTATGTATTTTAGCGATATTTACACGACAACGGGATCAATTTTGAAGCAATAGGGTTGAAAGTTTGTAAATAGGTAGTTTCGCATGATATCTTGGATGGAATTATTTTTGGTTCGAATTGATCGGGGAGTTCACCCCCCTGGGGGCAAAATAAATCTTGTGTACACGATAGCGGGCGCAATTTTGAAGCAATAGGGTTGAAAGTTTGTAAATAAGTTGTAAATATAGTTTAGTACGATATCTTGGACGAGATTGTTTTTGGTTCGAATTGGTTGGGGGATTGACCCTCCTGGGGGGAAAATAAATCTTTTTTACACGATAAAGGTCGCAATTTTGCAGCAATAGGGTTGAAAATTTGTATCTAGGTAGTTTTGTATGATATCTTGAATGGGACTGATTTTGGTTTGAATTTGTTGGGGGGTTGACCCCCTGGGGGAAGAAATAAACCTTGTTTACATGATAAAGGGCGTAATTTTGGAGCAATAGGATTGAAAGTTTGTGAGTAGGTAGTTTCGTATGATATATTAGATATGATTGGTTTTGGTAAGAATTTCTTGGGGACTTGACCCCCCAGGGGAGGAAATAAATCTTGTTTACACGATAGAAGTAATTTTGGTACCATAGGGTTGAAACTTTGTAGGTAGGTAGTTTCGTACGATATCTTGGATCCTATTTATTTCTATATAAATTGGTTGGAGGGTTGACCCCCTGGAGGAAAAAATCAATCTTGTTTGCACGATAAAATTTTATAGAAACAGAGTTGAAAGTTTGTAAGTACCAAGTATGATACCTTGGATGTGATTGGTTTTGGTACGAATTGGTTGAGGGGTTGATCTCCCGGGGAGGAAATAAATATTGTTTACACATTAGTGGGCGCATTTTTTTTAAATTTGGGAATATATTTTTTAAACTGGATACTTTATGAAAACCTGCTATTCTAATGCAGGTCGCTGAGATAAAGTTGTTTCATTATTCATCTATTTTTTTTTTAAACTGAGTGATATCGCTTATTCACCGCTGCATACTTAATGATTTCTATGCTACGCTTATGTGGCTGTTTCATCAATTTTTATGAGCCTGTCAAAATTTATTTTCACTGATATTACTGCAGCATATATTCGCCCTATATGCTACACTTAAACACATAATGACTTTCATCAATAGGAGAAATTCTACCTTTATTTAAGCGATCAATATAAATTTTCATAAATAGAACCACATTTGAAAAAAATTTCTAGTTCATTTAACATAACATTTCCATCAAGCTTATATTCCTTATGAGTAAATACTTACTACTAAATTATTCATTCCATTGATCAATTAGGTATTCTAAAAATAGAATCATTTCTTCATTTCATTTTCATCTCGTCAACTACATTTGAATCTTTCGATTTTTAATAAGATATAACTCTCATAATATCAACAGCAAGAAAACTCATTGTGAAACTTTGTATTTAAGAACCAGGAGAAGAAATCTTTAAACTTTTGTAAACTTGCATGATAGTTAATTAATGAACCAAAATAAGTCTAAGGAGATCTTTACCACTAATATTGGGTGTGTAGCTATACTGAAATAGTTATTAACGTAACAAGGCCGATATGTAGCAAATAACGGATGAGGTTGGATATTGTAATCCGAGGCGCAGCCGAGGATTATAACTAACCGAATCCGTTATTTGCGTATCGGCCGTGTGTCGTTAAAAATTTTTCGTAATCCCGTTGAAAGATTATATTTTGATTCCGAAGAAAGAAAAAACCCCATACCTCGCAATTCTAAAGAAAAATCCCAACGTGCACTGTGTTGTCATGGAACAGTTTGACAGTTTTATAAACAACGTCAGTTTTTTGTGTTCTCAAGTTCGCTTTAACGACGACCATGGACGAAATTGATCAAATTGAGGAACAAAATCAAATTCTTTTAGAAATATTGGGAGAATCATGTGCAGTGCAGCGAGTGTTGATTAACTGCCGAAAATAACTCAAGAGCGATATCAAAAAGAATATGAAAATTTTGAAATGTGGCGTAAAAGCAAGAATGTAAAGGTGGTTAATGAAGATGTATTATTAGCCTATGCGAAATGAAAATCAGAGGTTTATTCTCCCAACTCGATGTGGACCAAGATTTCAATTTTGTTATTGTAAGCAGAATGATGTTTTGAAATAAATATTTGAACAAGTGATTTCTTAACGGCCGCCGGCCGTTATAAAATTATAACGACCGGCGGCCGTTAACACTGACTTTTCAATTGTCATCTGAATACCGTTAAATCAAAATAACAGTATGGGATTACGAAAATGAGGTTAACAGATCCATTCACATATAATCATGAGTTTTAAAAAATAAACCTACTCACAACCAAACAGTGTAAGATGTGATAGAATGATAGTTAAGTTTTTGACAATGCACCGCATCACTATGAAAACATGATAGAACATAGGAAGAGCTGTAACTCCATATTTGACCAACCAGAAGTCACCAATTCTAAAAGAGGAGAAACATGCCTAAAAAACTGAAATGATAGTTCTGTAGCCACCTCCTCTCTTCCATAAATCATCCGGACTCAATCATACTTATTGCAATTGAACATTCAAGTGTATCCTATGATCTGCCTGTATGAATAATTCCCAATTCAAGCAGCCCGTCTCTTTAACACAAACTTGAGAAAGCACGTAACCATATACTTCTAGACACAATTACACTAAATATCGTAGAATCTTCGACGGTAGCTAATGTTCTTAACTTTGTTACGATACTCCTGAAGATGTTTTTGGCAGTTGAAAACAAAACTTTTGGAAGTATTTTAGTTGACATTCAGGTCCATTGCACTGGAAACGTTTTTTCACTGTATTTGCTAAAAGAAACTTGTTACTTAAATACTTAAACGTCAACTAATTTTCAAATTTTTCGGTTAAACTCTTATTATATAATATATAGTAGTAGAAGAGCGGCACTTGAAGCCATTAAAAATGATTGATGGTGACAGCTCAAGGTCATAAATCATGGCCGGTCTATTGTTCCTATTGTTTGGGTGCAGGTGTGCGGTCTATTGTTATGCCAGATGTTCCTATTGTGGGGGCCGGTCTATTGTTCCTATTGTTCGAGCCGGTCTATTGTTCCTATTGTGCGGTGCAGTCTTTTGTTCCTATTGTTCGACCAGCTCTTTTGTTAGGGCAGGTGTTCGGGACAGGACCGTATTAACTAATGATTAATGGTCGTTGAGAATTGAATATTTTTTACAAATTTAGACCAAAATTCGTAAATCGTATGAAATCCACCCCTGACATTCAACGTGGCCAGGTATTTCTAAGAAAACACACAAAAGGTTGACGCACACAAAAGCGTCGCTGAGTTATTCAACGTGGGGTGGGCTGGTCTTTACAAAATCGTGTGATTTTTACCAGGTATTGCCCAATTGATTATTTTGCCGATTTCATCCTCACTGAAATGCGTAAGCAACATTTACGTGTATTCGATATAAAAACTTGTGCTGAATTCATAAAATTGAGTTACAATGACTCACCTCATATGTATGAATTGCTTGTGAAATATTATTACAATATTGAGAATATTGTATTGGATAGTGTAAGCTGGTAGTTATATTATTGTATATAAATATGATTAAATGTATTATATAAAAATAAACTTAATCAGAAAATTTATTTATCTAATTACAAACCTTTTTATTTGAAACACTAAATTATTTAAAAAAATGTAATTTGTACATTCGTTTACAAGCATTATAACAGGTCTCTCATACTAGAGGAAAAAAAGAGTACACATATAAATTTTTAAAAAACCTAAATCCCATGTGTGATAAATCAGTTGTAAATATCGTATATTATTACGATGAATGACGGACAGCTTTTTGAATAAGAAAACTTTTCATATAAAATATAGACAAAACCTCCTAGTGTTTAAAAATTATGATACTAATACGATCAGTATTATATAAAATAAATTGATAGGAAGTTTAAGTATTATGTATTTAATTCAACTTAGATTTATAAATTATAACCCATACTTTGTATGAAGTAGTAATAAAGTTAAATTATTAATTCATTCTATTAATTCAATTCTATTATTCTACATTGAAAATTTAATAATTTTATAATTGTATACATACTTTAAACAATCACATACCTTGCCATGACAAAAAAAAAAGCCCACAATATCTATACTAAACGGATAAAATTGAATATATGATCATGCATTCATTGTATAAATGATTTAATCCATGCGTTCAATTTGGTGAACATCGAAATTAAATAACTTATGCAATTTTTATAAGATTTATGAAATTTTTTCATGAATAACATCTGGAATATTTAATTTTTTTTTTTGTAAAAACACGTTCGTACAATACGTTTTGTGAATAGGATTTGCATATCCTACCTCTCTTGTGGGTGTCTACGTAGCCAAATTTCAAGTTAATCGGGTGTATAATATATATATATATATATTATATAAATTATATATATATATATATATATGTTAACGGTATCCTATACACTTCCTTTACGCTCCCCCATCATTGATGTAAATATCGTATATTATTACGATGAACGACGGCCAGCTTTTGAATAAGAAACTTTTCATATAAAATATAGACAAAATCTCCTAGTGTTTAAAAATTATGATGCTAATACGATACTTAGAATGTTTCACTGTAGAAATAGAAAGAAAATAATAATAAACACTGTCTGAAATTGCATATTGGTTTGAAATATGGGATAAGAAGATTGCTTTTCAATATAAATAATAGTATTCGACTTTGAAACTATGCCAAATGATCAGTGTAAATATCGTATATTATTACGATGAATGACGGACAGCTTTTTGAATAAGAAAAACTTTTCATATGAAATATAGACTAAACCTCCTAGTGTTTAAAATTATGATACTAATACGATCAATATTATATAAATAAATGATAGGAAGTTAAGTATTATGTATTTAATTCAACATAGATTATAAATTATAAACCCATACTTTGTTATGAGTAGTAAATAAGTTAAATATTAATTCATTCTATTATTTCTACATTGAAAATTTAATAATTTTATAATTGTATATGCATACTTTTAAAACAATCACATACCTTGCCGAGCCAAAAAAAAGCCACACACATCTTATACTAAACGGATAAAATTGTTATTGAATATATGATTTATGCATTCATTGTATAAATGATTTATCCCATGCGTTCAATTTGGTGAACATCGAAATTAAATAACTTATGAATTTTTTTTATAAGATTTATGAAATTTTTTCATGAATATCATGGGGAATATTTAATTTTTTTGTAAAAACACGTTCGAAAAAATTTTTTTGAATAGGATTTGCATATCCTACCTCTCTTGGGGCCCCGTCTACGTACCAAAAAATTTCAAGAATCGGGTGTATAATATTTATATTATATTTAAATTATTTTTTAATCCCAAAACCCCCTTTACGCTCCCCATCATTGATGTGAATATCGTATATTATTACATGAAAAAAGGACATTTTTTTTGAATAAGAAAAACTTTTCAAATAAAATATAGACAAAATCTCCTAGTGTTTAAAAATTATGATGCTTATACGATACTTTGAATGTTTCACTGAAAAAAATAGAAAGAAAAATTTTAATAACACTCTCTTGAAATTCATTTGGGTTTTTTGAAATAGGGAAAAAAAGAGATTGCTTTTCAAATATAAATAACAGTATTCGACTTTAGAACTATGCAAATGAAAAACGCTATAAAAATATCGAACGAACATAAATTTAAAAAATTTTTCATAGGGGAAAAAAACCCACATTTTTTAACTTTCCACGACCCCCACCATTCCTCTATGTTTCCCCTGTTATTGTGCAATCTCCGAAAATTACCAAAAAAAACCCAAAACTTCTACGCACCAATTGGGGAATAAAAAGCGTCTAAAAAAAATAGAAATAAAAATAATCCAATAATTAATAAAACATACTAATTATACCTATCCGCTCCAAAATGCAATTGATGCAATTTCATATTGTTCCTTAATCATTCTATACTGGCCAACCATTCATAACCAACTTATCACCATCAAAAACTGCTTATTCAATCAAAATCTTTTTACGCATGTAATCTACGAACAAAAAATCTGATCAACTTCACCGAAAACCTAAATTATGATAAATTATGATCGAGCTATAAATCAATCTAATTCAATAGAATCCCCTGATTCCTGCACCTAAAACCCTTTACTAATCATTATTGAATATATTCCCAATTGGTGCAGAACTTGAATAAATTTATGACACCATATTCCTAATATTCAAAGATCTTCAACCAAAATTTTTTTCTATGAAAGAAACAAAATAAATTACAGCTAAACTATCTTCCTATAACAATGCCAATGAAATTCACAACATCCTACCATCAGGATATTTAATTTCTTTGATTGAGCCCAGCAATGCACGAACATTTTTTATTATCAGTTCGCATATTTTCCTTTTTAGACAAAAACCTCCTCTAGTCACCCTGTTTAAAAATTATTGATACTAATACGTATCAACATCTATATTAAATAAATCTATCATAGGAAGTTAACTATTATGTATTTAATTCAAACTTAGATTATAAATCTATAACCCATACTTTAGTCATGATAGTAGCTAATAAAGTTAACATTATTAATTCATTCATATTATATCTAACATTGAAAGCATTTAATAATTTAATATAAATTGTATCGCCCAATCAAACTATATAAACAATCACATAACCTTTGTCATTCAAAAAAAATCCCAACCACCACATCTCATACTAAACGAATTAAAAAATTGTTAATTGGAATTTATATTAGTACCTACCCATCATAGTATGACATGATCATTGTCCATGCATTCAAAACTGCCCGTGAACATCGAAAATCTAAAATAACTTATGCCAATTTTTATAAGATTCATGAAGACAACAAAATTAACTTAGAGGAACTTTCATTACCAGACAAAATTACCTATTTTAATCTACAATTACAAACTCGTTTTATTTAAACCACTAATTTATTTAAAAAATGGTCAAATATTAGAGAGTAAAAATAAAAACAAAAAACCGCCTCTTTATTAGCATCAGCGGGCCGAAAATAAAAAAAAAAATGTATACGATTGCCATGCAATTATCTGCAAAATCATAACATTACTAGAAACACTCACCTGTTTTAAAAAATATAAACATGCTATTCATTATAGGAAAGAATAACAAAAATATAGCAGATAAACCATATCCAAAACGATAAGATATATTTATTGAAATAAAACACAATTCTTTCCTTGCAAGCATACTAAATTTTTATATATCAACACTACGTTTGTGATTACTGTTATTACATGGAGCACTTGCATTTCTTTCTTAAGCTACTCTAAACACATTTATCATAATGAAACTATTACTTTGCAACAAAAAATTAACCATATTGCATAGTTTAACCTGCTATGCCAATGATTACAAACATCATCTTATAATCACGAAGAAATAAGTTAGAACTCAAAAAAATTGTTATCCCACATGCCCTGAGACCATTTCTAGCCGTCGTCCGCCGATGATAGATCAGTCCCGTAGCCGAAAATACGAACATGAGACGCTACCAGCCAGACAGTAAACCAAGACGGTTCAATATCTTTAGTCCACCCTTGCTGTATATCATCATCTCACATTTTAACAAATACAAATATATATCTACAATAACACCATGCTGTATATCTATAAAAAAACGTACCATATACAAGGCCACAACTCTATAACACGCTCAACAATTTGGTCAATCGATACGGATATTGATCAACTAAATCCGACATTAATCGGCCACTCACCGATGACCACATCAAAACCGATAACGTAAGCATAAGTGCCATCAATTCATTCGTCTTGTGCATCGACCCAGAAACGAATGCATATCTCGAGTAGAACAGTGCGTAAGCTCTTAGTTCAAAACCTTTACATCGCTATAACCGAAAAAAATTTCATATCCATTGATTTTTCAAGAAACAAAAGCACGGGTTATTTGCAGAATACGTAAAATTCAATTTTTGAAATTAAAACTAGAAAATAGCTGATGCGCTCATCTATAATTGTAGTAATGATCAAAAACTAAATATATGAAAATCTTAGTACTTTCAAAGGTTATGTAATGATATTTCGGAAAAATCTTTTTCAAACAGTTTTTGCGATCAACGGGGCGAGAAAAACTTTCCTAAAAATTCAAGAGTTTTGTGAACGAATTTCAGATCCCTAGAAAAAATACGGCACCGTTATCAAAATTTCATCATATAGTGTTAAAAAACCAGAATCTAAAACTTTTATTCGCGTACAGTTTAATAAAAGACGTCTGCTTCCTGAAAATTTCGATAGCCTACCCAACTTTTCAAGTTTGGTTGAAAAATATATTTTTTATGAAACTTTCTGCCAAATTTGGTAATAAAGTTTTCATATCTTTCAAAAAGTAGTTTTTAATGTTTCACAAGCAAGTTATGTTATTCATATGTTTTTTTAACCGATTTAATAATTGCGTAAGTAAATTGAAACAAAATTTCTCAGAAAAAAACATTGAGCCACCAATTTTATACAGCGTTTTCATATGTAGAGTTCCTTGAATTCAAATAAAAATTATAATTCAAAAAGAATTCTTTTTATTTCATAACAAATATACTCATCGTTGGATATGTTTTATCCTCTTTATTTTATTCTTTCCTATCGAAATACATGTTTATATTTTCTAAAACAGTATTTCTAGTAATGTTATGATTTAAGATATTCATCAATCGTATACATTTATCGTCTACGTTTTATTTACTCCTAATATTTGACATTTTTTAAAATAAATTAGTTGTTTAAAATAAAAAGGTTTTGTAATTAGATAAATAAATTTTCTGTAATAAAGCTTCCCTAAGTTATTTTGTTCTTCATGAATCTTATAAAAATTGCATAAGTTATTTAATTTCCGATGTTCACCAAATTGAATGCATGGACAAATCATTTCATACTATGAATGTAGGACTCATATATTCAATAACAATTTTATTCGTTGTAGTATAGATGTGTGTGGGATGTTTTTTGACATGGGACAAGGTATGTGATTGTTTATAAAGTATGCATACAATTATAAAATTATTAAATATTCAATGTAGGGAATAATAGAATGAATTAATAATTTAACTTTATTACTACTTCATACAAAAGTATGGGTTATTAATTTATAATCTAAGTTGAATTAAATACATAATACTTAACTCCTATCAATTTATTTATATAATGTTGATCGTATAGTATCATAATTTTTAAACACTAGGAGGTTTTTGTCTAAAAAAGAAAATATGCGAACTATAATAAAAAATTTCGCATTCTGCCCAATCAAAGAAATAAAATCTGATGGATCTTGATGAATTTCATGCATTTTATAGGAAAATAGTTACTTAAATTATTTTTGTTCTTCCATAAAAAAAATTTGTGAATCTTTATAATATTACAAAAGTTCAATAAATTATTCAATCTCACCAAATTGGATATACAAATCATTAGTAAAAGGTACCAGGAATCATAAATTCAATTAATTATTTTATACTCATATAATTACCTAATAGGTTTTTATGAAATTTCAGATTTTTGTTCGTAATTACACATCTAAAAAGATTTGATTGAATAACAGTTTTGATTGAAAAGTTTATGAGTTTGGCCAATATAAATGATTTAAAGCAAATATGAAATGCATCAATTGCATTTTGGAGGACTAGTGTACTATTATTATGTTTATAATTACCGGATATCTTTATTTCTAATATTTTAGACGCTTTTATTCACAACAATCGTGTACAGAAGTTCGGTTTCTTCGGTAATTTTTCGGAGATTGCACAATAACAGGTAAGCATAGAGGAATGGTGGGGTCGTGGAAAGTAAAGTAATGTGGGTTTCTTACCTATATGAAAAAGTTTTAACATTTATGTTCGTTCGATATTTTATATAGCGTTTTTTCATTTGCATAGTTCTAAAGTCGAATACTGTTATTTTATATTTGAAAAGCAATCTCTTATTCCATATTTCAAACCAAATATGCAATTTCAAGAGAGTGTTATTATTATTTCTTTCTATTTCTTACAGTTTGAACACATTCTAAAGTATCGTATAAGCCATCATAATTTTTAAACACTAGGAGATTTTGTCTATATTTTATTTGAAATGTTTTTCTTATTCAATAAGCTGTCCGTCGTTCATCGTAATAATATACGATATTCACATCTATGATGGGGAGCGTAAAGGGGTTGTATAGGGATACCGTTAACATATATATATATTATACACCCGATTAACTTGAAATTTGGCTACGTAGACGGCCACAAGAGAGGTAGGATATGCAAATCCTATTCCAAAAAGTATTGTACGAACGTGTTTTTACAAAAAAAATTAATATTCCAGATGATATTCATGAAAAAAAATTTCATAAATCTTATAAAAATTGCATAAGTTATTTAATTTCGATGTTCACCAAAAATTGAACGCATGGATAAATCATTT
Organism: Cynegetis impunctata; assembly: GCA_030704885.1. NCBI lineage: Eukaryota > Metazoa > Arthropoda > Insecta > Coleoptera > Coccinellidae > Cynegetis > Cynegetis impunctata. The sequence goes on from JARQZK010000046.1 coordinate 136,747, forward strand.
ATACAATGAATGCATGAATCATATATTCAATAAACAATTTTATCCGTTTAGTATAGATGTGTGTGGGCTTTTTTGGCACGGCAAGGTATGGTGATTGTTTGAAAAGTATGCATACAATTATAAAATTATTAAATTTTCAATGTAGAATAATAGAAATGAATTAATAATTTAACTTTATTACTACTTCATACAAAGTATGGGTTATAATTTATAATCTATGTTGAATTAAATACATTAATACTTAACTTCCTATCAATTTATTTAATATAATATTGATCGTATTAGTATCATTAATTTTTAAACACTAGGAGGTTTTGTCTATATTTCATATGAAAAGTTTTTTCTTATTCAAAAAGCTGTCCGTCATTCATCGTAATAATATACGATATTTACAACTGATCATTTGCATAGTTTTCAAAGTCGAATACTATTATTTATATTTTGAAAAGCAATCTCTTATCCCATATTTCAAACCCAATATGCAATTTCAAGACAGTGTTTATTATTATTTCTTCTATTTCTACAGTGAAACATTCTAAAGTATCGTATTTAGCATCATAATTTTAAACACTAGGAGATTTTGTCTATATTTTATATGAAAAGTTTCTTATTCAAAAAGCTGGCCGTCGTTCATTCGTAATAATATACGATATTTACATCAATGATGGGGAGCGTAAAGGAAGTGTATAGGGATAACCGTTTAACATATATATATATATATATACTATATATATATATATATATATATATATATATATATATATATATATATATATATATATATATATATATATATATATATATATATATATATATATATATTATACACCCGATTAACTTTGAAATTTGGCTACGTAGCGACACCCCACAAGAGAGGTAGGATATGCAAATCCTATTCAAAAACGTATTGTACGAAACGTGTTTTTACAAAAAAAATTAAATATTCCAGATGTTATTTCATGAAAAAATTTCATAAATCTTATAAAAATTGCATAAGTTATTTAATTTACGATGTTCACCAAATTGAACGCATGGATAAATCATTTATACAATGAATGCAATGAATCATATATTCAATTTTATCCGTTTAGTATAGATATTGTGGGCTTTTTTTGTCATGGCAAGGTATGTGATTGTTTAAAAGTATGTATACAATTATAAAATTATTAAATTTTCAATGTAGAATAATAGAATGAATTAATAGAATGAATTAATAATTTAACTTTATTACTACTTCATACAAAGTATGGGTTATAATTTATAATCTAAGTTTAATTAAATACATAATACTTAACTTCCTATCAATTTATTTTATATAATACTGATCCTATTAGTATCATAATTTTTATACACTAGGAGGTTTTGTCTATATTTTATATGAAAAGTTTTCTTATTCAAAAAGCTGTCCGTCATTCATCGTAATAATATACGATATTTACAACTGATTTATCCACACATGGGATTTAGGTTTTTTAAAAATTTATATGTGTACTCTTTTTTTCCTCTAGTATGAGAGACCTGTTATAATGCTTGTAAACGAATGTACAAATTACATTTTTTTAAATAATTTAGTGTTTCAAATAAAAAGGTTTGTAATTAGATAAATAAATTTTCTGATTAAGTTTATTTTTATATAATACATTTAATCATATTTATATACAATAATATAACTACCAGCTTACACTATCCAATACAATATTCTCAATATTGTAATAATATTTCACAAGCAATTCATACATATGAGGTGAGTCATTGTAACTCAATTTTATGAATTCAGCACAAGTTTTTATATCGAATACACGTAAATGTTGCTTACGCATTTCAGTGAGGATGAAATCGGCAAAATAATCAATTGGGCAATACCTGGTAAAAATCACACGATTTTGTAAAGACCAGCCCACCCCACGTTGAATAACTCAGCGACGCTTTTGTGTGCGTCAACCTTTTGTGTGTTTTCTTAGAAATACCTGGCCACGTTGAATGTCAGGGGTGGATTTCATACGATTTACGAATTTTGGTCTAAATTTGTAAAAAATATTCAATTCTCAACGACCATTAATCATTAGTTAATACGGTCCTGTCCCGAACACCTGCCCTAACAAAAGAGCTGGTCGAACAATATGAACAAAAGACTGCACCGCACAATAGGAACAATAGACCGGCTCGAACAATAGGAACAATAGACCGGCCCCCACAATAGGAACATCTGGCATAACAATAGACCGCACACCTGCACCCAAACAATAGGAACAATAGACCGGCCATGATTTATGACCTTGAGCTGTCACCATCAATCATTTTTAATGGCTTCAAGTGCCGCTCTTCTACTTATAGTGTTTCAAGTGATTTCTATAGTTATTGAAAATATAAGAACTGTTTACAGTAATTCAATTTATTAACTATATTGAAGATGGGTAAGTTCCTGTAGTTTGCCGACGTAATCTTTTAAGCTTCTAAAAGGTCCATCGTATTTTTTTCAGTAAATACAGTATCTGGGCAATGTTCCAAAATATAGCATACCAGAATGTTCGAAGACTCAATGTTTGTCCTCATTATTGACCAATTTTAGTGAAATCAAACCATATTTTTCACTGTAGTTTATTTATAATTTGATTTATAGTTTTAAGCCAGCAGTCAACCAGTTTTTTAATTTTCACTTATTTTTTGTACAAAGGAATACAAACAGGCAACGCTCAGAAACAGTATTCACTAAAGTTAAATAACATATTGTGCAAATGATACATAAAAATAATAAACAACTTTCAATTTAAAATATATGCAATAACAATAAACAATCTCCAACCTAAAAAAAGCAAAAGATGTGTAAATAGCATCAAACTGAACAAAACGCTTCAGCACAATTACAGAAATGTTTCTTCTAATAAGCGCCTGAGGGCATTTAAGGATGTATTGAACTTATCTATCCCAGCAAAAGACGCATTATAACTGTTCAACATTCTGCAAGATCATTTTCTCGAAGCCTTTACCCAGAAAGTTTAAATGGTATATTTCGCAAAATATCTGGAACTATGTGTAAGCTATTCAATATTTTATGAAGCAAAATTATGTCTTTTACTTTTCTGCGATATTCCAAATTAATTAATTTAAAATAACTGCGAACATCTGTATAATCGTGATTACTAACAAGGAAATGATTCTTGAAGCGAACAAATTTATTTTGGACACCTTCAATCCTCTTAATATAGTAGTGTACTGTGGGTTCCATATTTTAGATGCAAAGTTCACTTTGTTAAATATAAAAGAATAATACAAAGTTAGCAATGTTATATTATCATTAAAAAGTTTACTATGACGAAGTTTAAAACCAAGCATTTTATTGGCGTTGTTAATAATGTTTTCAATCATGTTGATGAATGAGGAGCTTTCTGTCAAATATCACCCCAAGATCAAGAACGCTGTCCACCTCTTGAAGAGGCTGATTGCTATCAGCTGAATATTGGAAACCGATTAAATTTACATTTTTACTGAACGAGATCTTGCTACACTCTGATAAAACCACTCTGAACCTAATTTTTCTGAAAAACTTAAGTTGACGTTATTTTGAAATTTTAAGTTGAAGTTGGTTATTTCTCGAACTAAATTTTACCAGAACTTTTCTGAAAAACTTTTTGACATTAATTTGAAATTTTAAGTTGAAGTTGGTTATTTCTCGAACTAAATTTTACCTGAACTAAGGGTTCTTAGTTGAAGCAGTACAAAGTACACGAAAGAATGATAAATACTTGAAGTGTCCATGATATACTCTATTGGAGTTAGTGACGTACTTTTACTGCAATAAATCCTGAGAATGACGTTCAGGTTTCTAGATAAATAAACCTCATTTAAAAACGGACCGTTCCCAAAAAGAGGATATGGTGAGTTGTTGTTCTTCGTTATGGAACATACATACATAAATAACGTTGCTTAGTTCCATAGAAGTATGTTCGGTACCGAACCGAAATACTTATATTTTCAAGCGATGTCTTTGCAATTATGTATTCAGTCTTGATAATGCTGTAACAGGCGAAACTAGTCGAATAAAAAGTTATTTTCATTTTGTGGTTTTTAGACAAGTTGTTTTCTTATTATTTGATTTTTAATATATTAAGTAGAACGCAAACATGAATTTTGCACCAAGGGAGTAATTCTCTTATTCATATAATTAAGCGTTAATCGTCTCTTCTTTATTTCTCGATTTTAATTACATCGTTCTATATTAATTATAGAACGATTGAGACTTCACTGCTATTAATATATGACGAATCAAGCGTGCGTGATTTATGTAAAAATATAAAATTTTACAACTAGTTCATTAAATCATGTTCCATAAATATCCCGTCTCACCTATCCTTAATGTACATACAAGTGTATCCCCTGATCTGGCTGAAAAAGTTAATCCCAAACTCAAGCTGCCCGTCTCCCTGACACATACTTCAGGGAGGAATGAAAAACGTGTGTTTCCTTTCGTTCCTTTTCCGCGTCTATCGCACTTCACCGTAAAACGCATCGATCACAGAACCCCAACTAGTTTTTGGTTGAAAATTTGAAGTTCTATTAGTAATATTCTCTCTCGATATGGAGGTTAACTGTCATAGTCTGTAGATGTTTGATTTTGCTATCTTTAATATATTAATTGGGTCTAAAATGATAATTAAGTATAAATACTCCTTTTGTTGTGTGAGTCAATAGACCATTTTAGGTCACGTGACTTTGACAGGTCCGCCATTTTCACTGTAGGGCAAAAAAACTTTGTGTTTTTTTTGTCCTTCGACCCTCGTTATTAATAGATGCATTTGTTTGTTTTTGTTGAGTTTTGTAGTGTTTTCAGAGTGAATATTCAACATATTCTTGAGTTATGTCTCGCAGTGAAAATTATTCAACTCTTACTGTTGATGTAAAAGCCCGCTACGACAAGAAATTGGAGGTAATAGACGATATAGACCCATATTAACTTGGGGAAAGTGGGTTGTCCAAGGATCTGGAGTTGATCCCTTCATTATCTTTGATGGATTTGGTAAATGATCTAATCCTTAGTCATAGCTGCTACACTGGACAGCAGCTTAAAGCCTATAAATCTTTATTGGCCTACAAAGATTATGAGGCTGGGTATGTCCAAGATGTTTTGGCTCGACAAACGAATGATAATGCCTACATTGTTGTTGGAAAGGTAGGCATATCAAACAATTTTATTATTTATAGTTGTTGTATATCCCTATTATATTTTTTATCAATAACTTTCTTATTGTTACAGATTAGACATTCTCAAAAAGCAAGGGAAAAACTCCTAAAGTTTTGGATAATCCTGTTATCAGATGGGGCTGTTTCCAGTGGACATTGCACATACATGGCAGGTTTGGGGGAAGTTTGTAGTCATGTGGCATATTGTTGTTTTGTTTACAAGCTGAAAAAGAATAATCTGTTTCCTGCACACAAAGGCTTGCACAGTGGCCTGTGCCTTCTACGAAATCCATCGACATGGTAAGGATACGAGATATTGACTGGCACAGAAAGGAAAAAGACAAAGTACCGGTGAAACTAGTTGTACCTGGAATTTAGAGAGAAAATTTCATTCGAATGTTGAGAAGTATTGAAAATATTGGTTTCTCTCCAGGAATTGCAAGAGTGACTGAACCTTTTGTCAGTGAAAATTTAAGAAATCTGTCAGAAGACTTGCCAATTAGTTTTTATTCCCTTGTCGACAAGGTTTTAGTAGGATCCACTTATTATTAGGTACTTGCTAAAAAAGGCTCAAATGACAAAAATATCAATTACATCAATTGAGATACAGTCTGTCGAATCTGAGACATGCAACCAGGCTTCAAGCAATTTGTGGTACAAATACCGAAGTGGCAAGATAACTGCATCAAGATTCAAGATGGTATGTAGAACTGAAGTAAACAAATCGTCATATTGAATGGTATCATTTGAAGTTTGTTGGATTGGTTGGTGTACCTGAAATCTGGCAGTATCCATCATGATCAAATAATTTAGTTTGTTGTTAAAAATGAATGAATAATTTTACATTAACTGTTTTTAATTTGTCAACAACATTACATAGGGTTGAAAATAGGCAACATCTTGTTTTCAAATAGCTTTATTATCTCCAAGAAAATACAAAGTGATCATAAATTAGATGTCACCTTACTCTAAACAATTGATTAACTATTACAATCTTTGGCACTCTTATTGTGAGAAATACTGAAACAAGAATAAGTGTTACTTGATTATAAACATAAATAACTACTTACTAACCTTTTTGAATCGTTTTTCTGATCTCACTGAACTTCTTTCGTGTCGATTCTGGGACTGTACATCTTTTTTTTCACCAACTATATATCCCATGTTTTGAATGGGTACCCAATATAGGTTATTCTTATCCTCTAGTGAGGCTGGTTGTCCTAAATATATAAGAGCATTACTTTCATTTAGCTTTTTGCATCATTGTTTTGTTGTTTTTTTTCTACCGAGTTTTGTACCTTTGTTTAGGATATTATTTTGAACAATCAAGGAACCAAACTCAATTATAATCAAAATACTCACCCAATAGGAAATGTCTTGAACAAATTCTAACATTTCTCAGCATACTTTCGCTCAGAGGACCCCTTTTTAAAGCCCTAACCCATAAGTCACGTCGTTGTTTTGTCAATGCATCTCCACGGTTTTTGAGCGCGGTGGGAATCCTGAAGAATCGAACTTGGTCTCTTTCCGATCTCATTGAGCACTTAACAACATAACAAAACATTGGAACTTTCATAATATATTGAAAACTCCGTAACAACTTTCACACTGTAAACATAGGCCGAAATGTTATGTTTGCCCTCCAAGCAACATGGCGGATTTGTTGTGACGTCATCCTAAAATTATCTATTTAACGGTGAATCACTTTCCAAGCTGATATACTCTAAATTTGAAATAGTGAACACGTGAACATAGCTTACCTCAATATAAGAGGCGCATGGTGGGAACTTCGGGGAGAGTCTTGAGCTCCCTCAGTATATTCACTCAACTCAACCCTACATCTGAAAGAACACATAATAAAAATTTCAGTCCAGATCATAAAATATTAAAATCCCGTGTCAACTTTTCCAATGCTGATCTAACCCTACTTTCAAAAGAAATTAATCAAATAACATCACAATTTCATGCAGATCCGGAAATCATAGAGCAAGCTAATTATCTGTCTCAATCAATGCAACAATTATCGAAAAATAATATATCACACTCGTCAACTCAGAATATAGGTAAAAGAAATAAAATATACTCAGTGGCGTAGATAGCTTTTTGCGATGGGGGGGGGGGATATGACTTAGTATGAAATTCCAAGTTTTTCCACTAAAGTTCTAATTTTGTTAGTAAAAATAATCTTTCATGTAGTACAAAATAAGTGAAAAAATTAAATTAAATTGTGAAAAATTTATATAAATTGAATTGGAAAAACTTAATTAAAAATTAGTAGAAAATTGAATTAAATTAAATTGGATTTTTACATCTTTGAAAATATTTTTGGGAAAACTAGAGCAGAAAATCGAGGTTTCGGCGGTTTTTTGACAATTCATTTATGACTTCGTCAGCTGTGATTCCAAGGTCATGATGAATTGCCAGAGCAGCCAAATCATTCAATAACAAAAATATTGTAAATAAAACTTCACAGTTTTTGATTTTCACTATATTTTGTTAACATGACAATTATTTCGCCAATACACAGTGGCTTCTTCAGATGTATAATACATAATGATACTGATACTGATAGTATGTATTATACATCTGAAGAAGCCACTGTGTATTGGCGAAACAATTGTCATGTTAACAAAATAAAGTGAAAATCAAAAACTGTGAAGTTTAATTTACAATATTATAATCAATTAGTTATTCAATAACAAAAAATTAGAAAAACATGAGTTTTTAATTTGCAATGAATTTTTCATAGTCAGAAGGGTCATTACAAACTCACTTCTTCTATCGTGCTCCTTTGAATCGTTTTTATTAGGGTTCCGTACCCAAAAGGTAAAAACGGAACCCTATTACTATAACTTCGCTGTCTGTTCGTCCGTCCGTCTGTCTGTCACCAAGCTGTATCTCAAGAACCGCGATGGACCAGGGCCGGCCTAAGGCGAAAATTGCAAGTGTGCTAGACTCAAATTTTATGCCGGGGGGTCTGGGGGGTATGGAATTTTTTGAAATTTAAGGTCCAAAAACACGGTTTTTGTTCACTTTTTGCGTATATATATATATATATATATATATATATATCTATAGATATATGAAATTGAATTTTTGGTGCCAAGCATCATATAAAGTCATGAAACTATATTGGTCCCAGGTCGAACTTTACTAATCGCACCCATTTTAATAAGCAGGATTGCAAAGTGAAAAGCTGCTAATAATCAAACAAGAACTAACGTAGCTACACTAGTGAAAATAAGAGAATATACCCGAAAAATTTGTGAATGGGAATGTGAGAAGAAATTCGGAAGAAGTTTAGGTAGGTACTATAATTTTCAGAGACGTATAAATTGAATTATAGAAACAAAGGAAGTACAAAAAACAAAGAGGACTATGTATTGGAATAATAAGAAAAACTAATAATTCAATCGACAAATAAAAAAATTGAATAAAGTAAAACAAAATTAATTATCCAAAAGAAGGAGAAAGGACTTGTTCAATACTTTCATATTACTATGTAACTCATATCTTCAATATTGGAAATGTAATATGAAATTACCACTAACTTCACAAATGAGCGATGAATGAATGCTTTCATATATGGTGTGTACGTTTCATAGAAACGAAAAAAAAACTCTATCGCAGCGAGCTGCATTAGAATAGCAGGTTCTCATAACGTATCCAGTTTAAAAAATTTATTTCCAAATTTAAAGAAAAATGCGCTCTCTAATGTGTAAACAATATTCATTTCCTCCCCGGGGGATCAACCCCTCAACCAATTCGTACCAAAACCAATCACATCCAAGGTATACGAAACTACGTACTCTATTTCTATAAAATTGCGCCCTTTATCGTGTGAAAAAGATTGATTTCCTCCTCCGGGGGGTCAACCCTCCAACCAATTTATATAGAAATAAATACCATTTAAGATATCGTACGAAACTACCTACCTACAAAGTTTCAACCCTATGCTACCAAAATTGCGCCTTCTATCGTGTGAACAAGATTTATTCCCCTGGGAGGTCAACCCCGCAACCAATTCGCATTGAAACCGTAAATAAGATTTATTTTCCCCCCAGGGGGGTCAACCCACCAACCTATTCGAACCAAGATATCGTACGAAACTACTTAATTACAAACTTTCAACCCTATTGCTTGAAAATTGCGCTCGTTATCGTATAAACAAGATTTATTTTTCCCCCAGGGGGTCAACTCCCCAACGAATTCGAACCAAAAACAATCACATCTGAGATATCATACTAAACTACCTATTTACAAACTTTCAACCCTATTGCTTCAAAATTGCGCCCGTTATAGTGTAAACAAGATTTATTTTCCCCCAGGGGGGTCAACTCCCGAACAAATTCAAACCAAAAACAATCCCATTCAAGATATTAATAATAATAACAATAATAATAATTTCATTTCTCTATAGTACAACATGATACATAAACAAGAGATTCAAGATATTACGCGAAACTACCTATTTACAAACCTTCAACCCTATTGCTTCAAAATTGCGCCCGTTATCGTGTAGACAACGCTAAAATACATAAGCACATACATACGAACATATATATATATATATATATATATATATATATATATATATATATATATATATATATATATATATATATGTATATATATATATATATATATATATATATATATATATATATATATATATATATATATATATATTATATATATTTATATATATATATATAAAAAATTTTTTTTTTTACAAAAAACAATTTAATGCCCCTCTAAAAGGCTTGAGTGTGCGGCTGCATACTTCGCACACCCCTTAGGCTGGCCCTCCGATGGACAGTTGAAATTTTCACAATGTATGTATTTCTGTTGCCGCTATAACTTCAATTACTAAAAACGAAATAAAATGAATATTTAAGGGGGGCTCCCATGCAACAAACGCGATTTTTTTCCCTTTTTTGCTCGATATCAATAATGGTAACAGGTAGACACTTGAAATATTCACAAAATACTCTATTGTATTTTTACTTTAATAATAAATAATAAAATTAGAATAAAATAAACATTCAAGGGGGGCTTCTATACAAAAAACGCCATTTTTTGCCTATTTTTGCTCGATATCAATGAAAGGTAACAGGTAGGCACTTGAAATACTCACAAAATACTTAATTGTATATTTACTTTAATAATAAATAATAAAATCAAAATGAATAAATTATTAAGGGGGCATAGTCAATGGTACGGAACCCTTCGTACGCGAGTCCGACTCGCACTTTTTTTCGCCGATTTTTCCCTTCAAACGTCGATACCGGAAACGTAGCTAATATTGATATCGGCTCTTTTAATGAACTTTGGCTCCGTAGTTCAGTGGTCAGTGCGTTGGGCTACTGAACAGATGGTCGCTGGATCGAATCCCGGCCGGAACAACGAATTTATGCGGAGCCACCTCTCGGAAGGCAATGGCAAACCATCGAGCAGTATTCTGCCTAGTAAAGCCTCTCTGTAAAGATGTTCGGAACCGTCGTAAAACTGTAGGTCCCTTCTATTCGTGTATCACGCACAGCACGAGTAGTTGTAGAGAGGTCGCCACACCCTAAACCGGGTACGGCACCACAAGAAGAATGAACTTTTAGGCCTAACATCACCTCTACGAATTAAATATGTTTTCCACACTTTCAAGTCGACGAGAACAGCAGATGTGGTACTAAGAACGTTTTGATGAATTTATCAGCTGCTTTGTCAATTTCGTATGAATCATACTTGAAAAGTACATAAAATCCTTCTAATATATTCTCATGATGGATAAATCTGCCTTCAAGATCCATGATGTAAAAGTCCAGAAATGGATTGAACACCATCACGCGAAACTTTTAGTGGCTCGACAATTTTTATCAACTTCAAAATATTAAGGAGGAAATAAATTGACAATCAAAGCTAAGATTTAGTCCTATTTTTTAAGAAGCTCATATTTTGATATTAAATATTGATTGAAAATTTTCAATGAGTAGGAGTTACGCTACTCGAATGTGAACAGGAAGTTTAGTCGGTTACTAGGACCAAAAAAAAGAACTCAAATGGATGAAATGAAAAATATCAATTACGAACTAAGAAGTCAACCAAAACTTCCTTGCACTTCTTCTCTTTCTAAATTTTATACTACACTATTAAACAAAACTGCTCGAGCTTTAGATATAATTATACACTATTGAAAAAACCTTCTCGAGCTTTTGTTAAAATTCAGAAAGAGAATAGGTGCGAGGAGATTTTGGTTGACTTCTTCTTTCGAAATAAAAATTGTCCATTAGAGACATATGAACTTTTTTGCGTGTTTTGCTAATAGTGACCGATTAAACTCACTAATTAAACATTGAATGAAATATTCTCAGAACTACTAGTACCTAACCCAAAATTAGAAAAACGATTCAATTTCTTGATATATTATAATGTTCAAATTATGAGTATTTATTTACATGTGTCTCAATTGCACAGCCGTCACAAAAACATATCTAGATGATTTTTAAATAATTTCACATACATTATGCCCAAAGAATTGCTAGTGCTTAATAAATTTCATGTAGGTATACATGTAGGTATACTTTAATTCAATTCTATTATAATTTTCGTAGTTACATGGGGGAGGGATTGATCCCCTTGATCCCCACCCCCTTATCTACGCCACCGAATATACTTCTATTTAGGTCATTTTCTGGCAATCATTGAGTCTTCTGGAAAAAATTCAGGAAAAATTCCACCGTATGAATTTAGGAAAAATCTTTTCAACAAAGGTATTGCTATTGAATTCATTCTGCTAAATCAGCTAATCAATTTATATCACAAAATGGCATCCTAATCATGAAATATACATTCCTTCTAGGCTTATCTCTTGTAGAGATCTGATCAAATATGTAGGTAATGATGATATCAGCTAAGAAGATGTTCTTCTAGCAGATCCTAAAGTTAAAGTTTTACAGGCTAAAAGATTAAATAGGCGTTCTTACGTTTAAGGGTGAAATGGTTCTAAAAAAAATAGCTATTTATTAAAACAATGGTTTATAAAAACAATTATTAAATAAATGTGCATGACGCACGTTTCAGAGAAACTTTAACTTCATCAGATGCTAAATGCAAACTAAATATATTTCTGCGTTGTATCGAATACACGAAATAAATAGATGACAAATTGTATAGAATGGGTAAATAGAAAGAAGGTTACAAATAAAGGAGATAAAATAGGAAAAACCAATTATAAACTGCTAGTCAGGTAGGTAGTTCGGTAATTCAGAAGGGGGCTTGTAGTGTTATCAATTTGTTTATTCAATAGGAGAATTAATGTTTGTATTTATTTATCTGTAATGATTCTAGAAAATTAAGTTTAATTTCCTTGCTTTCAGCATTTAATATTTTGAAGTTAAAATTGAATGTGTGATTTTCTTGGATTAAATGTTTTGTATTAGGTGAAACCGAAACTTTTTTTCAATATGTTTACATCATGTATCGGCCCAATCAATCCAAAGTTTGAAAAAATAACTACTAAATGAACAGAAGATCATTTTCAAGAAACGTGACATCTACAATATTAATATTGAGGTAATCTATTCTGAACAGCTATATAGGTTGAATAATGTAGAATTTGATTCGTTTGATTCAGAAAATAGATTTTCAGTTAATAATATTATTCATACAAAAATCACCAAAGAGCTATTTCAATAAAATTATCTTTTCGGTAGCAAACCAGTATCAGAAAAAAGGGAAACACGAACTTAATTTTCACAACACCAGTTCTTTGAAAGATTTACTAATTTATCTGATACTAATGTCGATTGTAAGGAAGTGAATTTATTGCAAAAAGGTTTCAAAAATAATATACAACCAACTCATTCAACACGTCACTTCGAACAACTCGGCGTAGTTATACTGTAAAAGCTGTTAGAAATTTGCCGGATAACCCACTTGTCAAACAGATAGCTTCTAATATCATAAAAAATTAATTTAACAAATACAACGCCAATTTATCAGAAATTTCCATTGTAAATTTCAGAAAAATGTAAAATCAACTGTCGATAACACTAATATTCTCATACAAAGTAAAGGCAATAACTATTCTCATGAAGTTTTGATGAAGTTATTTATTGTATATGGTCAATGTGGTGACCAAATAATAGCAAGAACATGCAGAAAAATCAATAAAATGTATACCTATTGACCACCAATAAACGAGAGAAAATTTGTACGTTTACAAAATAATTTTATCACTTATGTTATGTTATTTTACGTAACGCAAATTGTTTTTTATTAGTTTAGTAAATTTCGTTTCGCTTTCAGTATTGACCCATAAGTGATAAAATTATTTTGTAAACATACAAATTTTCTCCCGTTTATTGGTTCTCAATAGATATACATTTTATTGAATTTTCTGCATGTTCTTGCTATTATATGGTCACATTAACCATGTACAATAAATAACTTCATCAAAACTTCATGAGAATAGTTATTGCCTTCCATTTTGATTGTTTTCAAATCAAATTCTCGTTAATGAACGCGCGAACTTTTTATTGTTGATGGACTAATTGTCAAATTTTCATAATGACATCTTTCTTGACATTTCATAGCTACCTAATACAAAATATGGCTAAATAATCCGATTTTTATAGAAACTTGCTTTTATTTCGGAAACCTGACTTTTTAGGTGTAGGAACATGATTTATCATTTGAAAGAAATTTCAATTTTATTTCGAGATATTTAATAATATACAGGGTAATACATTTTAAAAAATGCACTTTTTACTATTTTTGTATTTATCGTTAAAATCGCAAATTTTGAAGGACCCTGTATAATGGAGAACAAAGTCCTTAGAATATTCCTAATACGTCGAAACTTGGTAAACTACACCTAAAATTTCAGCGTCCTACGAATCTGAATACCTTAGCAATGAACATTTAATTGAAGCTATGTTTTGCACAAAAAAATAAGGAAACCATTTAATTTCTCTAAAACCTCTGGAGATAGGTATAGGGAATTATCATACAAAAACAATTGGAAAATGATAGAGAAGCAAAAAATGAAATAATATATAGGGTATCTCATTTGAAATTTCATAGTTGCTGCTACTTTTTAGTATAAGCGGCAACGTCGCAGCGCCACTATTATTTTAGATCGATAGAGCAAAATAAATTAACCAAGAAACCAAATTTTCAGAATAATCTCATGTCCGGTTCTCCGTAAACGTCTAACCTACCATCCACCGTGAGTGACCCATATATATATATATATGATATATATATATATATATATATATATCTTTATATATATATATATATATATATATATATATATATATATATATATATATATATATATAATATTATATATATATATATTTATATATATATATATATATATATATATATATATATATATATATATATATATATATATATATATATATATAATACATACAGGGTGAGCTAGAGCTAAGTAATCGGTCCATAATTTTTTTGTCATTGAAGATATCGATACGAAATTTTCAAGTCTATTTTTCAAAATTATTTTGAAGAAAATTTCCGGTTTTGCCGGAAGTGATATCAACTTTGTTATTTCAAATGGTATAACCTGTATATCTTTTGATTTTCGAATTTCTTATGTAATTTATAATACAATTGTCATACCATTCTTTATACCTCAAATGATTTTTTTCGGATAATTTTGACAGTTGCGTCTTCAACAAAAATAAGCTATAACTTCTTTGTAAGTAGGTCTATTAGTATGAGGTTTGGATTTTTGTAACCTTGAAACATTGTTTTATTTATTCTTGGTCATAATTTTCCATATTTCTAACTAATTACTTGATAAAATCTAGGGTGAAGTTGGCAAATTTTAAACTTTAATAACTTGGAATGCTATGTATATTTTTGCATTATTAAATTTGCTATCAAATTACCTTTTGATTTGTATTACCATTCCCTATACCTAAAGTTGATAATAACAAAGATATTTCACAATTTTGTAATAATTTATATATCAACACACCTGAGAAATCGACTAGCGAGTTATATGAAACATAAGTACTACAAAGTTACTTCATCGCACTCACGTGTAATATTGTCACAATACATATGTAATATATTACATGGACTATAGTACACTTATCGTTCTTAACTTTAATTCACTTATTACTCATGACTTATAATAAAATTAACTTTTATATAAAAGAATATATATTTCTTACATAGCAATAATACTTATTATGTATATATTACTGGTAGTCTATCAATGTTAGTTATCGGAGATGGTAGTTCTATTTTATAGCTAACACGTGTTATTTCAATAAGACCTATATACTTCATCACAAATCGTATAAATAAAAAAAAGCGTGAGCAGTACATCTCCATCAAGAAGGTCGTCAATCAATCAATCAATCAATCAATCAAAATACGTTTATTAATCTTTCTGGGGGGGTACATTTTTTGTTTTCTAGCTAAATAATTTATTTTGGGAAGTTATAAGGTTTTGCAACCTTCTTCAACCCTGGCTTTACTTAATTAATTCTATAACATTTACAATATTAATAAAAACCTAATTTTTCCTATCTTTGGGGGGAATGCGGCTGCGGCCGACTTTTTTTGCTAATTACGTGCCATTCGGTCCAAGGTCAATATATTTCAACTGACATTAGATGGTAAGGGAAACCACAGAAAACCTTTACCCACGCAATGTACTGATATTCTTAACTTTATTATATACTACTATAAATTAATAAAAAATGGTTTGACAATAGATACATTTGCTGCACTAACCGAACCGCACTCGGTTTTTCGGAGACGGATTGATTTTTCGCGCACTGTCGGCACTACGCGTACTTTCGACACTACTCGCACTTTCGACACTACTCGCACTTTCGGCACTACTCGCACTATCGACGTTACACGCACTTTCGGCAATACGCGCACTTTTTCGGTCAGCGGATTCGGAGTGGTATGTCCTCTAGGTGGTCGAGGACTTCATTAGGAGGGTCCTGAAGCACTTGGAGGATTCTGGAAGGAGGAAAAGAAAACCTTTTATTCGGCCTTCGGCCGAGGACTCTTCGTCGGCGGTGCCACGGCGTCATGAGCGTCGCTCGGGCTTCGATGTTGGGACCGTGCAATGTACGTTGGGCGTATCGAGCTCGGAGATTTTGGAGGTGTACGAAAATGGGGGGAATTTTTACGTGTTCGTGTACTAAGTGTGACGGATAACGTCTGTCTAGACGGAAAATACTACGGCAGATTGCTCTTTCGCAGTTCTCCAACTGTCGGCCGTATCTGTGAGGTAAAGTCGAATAGAGTAACGATCTATATGCTACTACTGGTCTTAAGAACGTTTTGTACGTGTTTAACAGAGTTTGAGGATTTCATCCTCGAATTCTGCCTCTTAGAGCATATAGAATGTTAGATCTGTTTCGGACTTTTTTAAGTGTGTTTTGGAGATCAGATCTCCAATTATTATGTTGATTGAATGTGACTCCCAAGTAAATAATGTCCCCCTGCAGTACGAGGTTTTCATCCCATAACCTTAGTCGGACGTTGTTTTTGTTGAATTTACGTGTTTGAGTGTAATTTGGGTGATGAAAAAGTATTGTTTGTGTTTTACTTGAGTTCGGTGTTATTCTCCATTTGCTCGCCCACGTACTGATCCGGTCTAGGTGGCCCTGCGCTATGCGGTTGCATAGTGTCGACGTCCTCGCCGTGGTCCATATCGCCGTGTCATCTGACGACTGCCCGTGGCATTCTCTGTCGACATAAAGTATGTTCCCTTCATCCCAGGTTGGTTCGATCTTGAATAATGCTCATCACTCCGACCTCGAGATCCAACATCCATTTTCACACTCGTCGTCTGCAACGGCCATTACTCCGACATCGAGATCCAATATCTATCTTCACTCTCGTCGTCTGCAACGAACATCATTCGTCTTCGAACCTGACGATCCGCTTCCATCCCACCGTGCCGTCCTCTGTTGGGCGCTGCGCCTTGAAGAAGGTCGTATTTTTCGCGCGAAAGGAATCCCTTCGAGATGCGATTCTAACGGATTGAATTATACTTTTGAAAATCACGCTTAAATAGCAAATCGAACTGAAAAAATTTGCGGAGTGCATCGTTGTTGAAGAAAAAAGTTGAAAATAACGAAGGAACGTATGTCAACATCAAAATGATCTACGTAGCAAATTTCAACCCTCTATTGTAAAAAAAATTTGCGAAGTGCGCGTACTGATGGTAGATCGAGATGCAATTAGAACGGAAAGTCACCATGAAATGCAGCGCGGTTGAAAAAAAAGAGTTGAAACCAAAAGAGGATTTCCATTCAACATAAACTCAATGCACCTATTAAACTTCAACCCTCTATCTAGTCTAACTCAATCTGAAGAAGCTGTGGAGTTTGGCAATTTTGAAAAACCACGAAAAACAAATCTATAAAAATAGCGGCGGTCGGAAAAATTTAACCAAATTTTTATAGTTTTGTTCTGCAACAAAAACAAACCCAGCTACCAAATTTCAGCTCATTTGATTCGATGGGAGCCGCTGGAAAGGCCAATATGTAGCAAGAAAAAATATATAGATTTACAATATATATAATATAGAGGGTCACTCACGGTGGATGGTAGGTTAGACGTTTACGGAGAACGGGACATGAGATCATTCTGAAAATTTGGTTTCATGGATAATTGATTTTGCTCTATCGATCTAAAATAATAGTGGCGCTGCGGCGTTGCCGCTTATACTAAAAAGTAGCAGCAACTGTGAAATTTCAAATGAGACACCCTATATATTATTCCCTTTTTTGCTTCTCTACTATTTTCCAATTGTTTTTGTATGATACTTCCCTATACCTATTTTCAGAGGTTTTCAAGAAATTAAATGATTTCCTTATTTTTTTGTGCAAAACATAGCTTCAATTAAATGTTCAGTCCTAAGGTATTCAGATTCGTAGGACGCTGAAATTTTAGGTGTAGTTTGCCAAATTCCAACGTATTAGGAATTTTCTAAGGACTTTGTTCTCCATTATACAGGGTCCTTCAAAATTTGCGATTTTAACGATAAATACAAAAATAGTGAAAAATGCATTTTTTCAAATGTCATACCCTGTATATTATTGAATATTTCGAAAGAAAATTGAAATCACATTCAAATGATATATCATGTTCCTATACCTAAAATGTCAGATTTCCGAAATAAAAGCAAGTTTCTATAAAAATCGGATTATTTAGCCATATTTTGTATTAGGTAGCTATGAAATGTCAAGAAAGATGTCATTATGAAATTTTGACAATTAGTCCATCAACAATGAAACATTCGCGCGTTCATTAACGAAAATTTGATTTGAAAACAATCAAAATGGAAGGCAATAACTATTCTCATGAAGTTTTGATGAAGTTATTTATTGTACATGGTCAATGTGACCAAATAATAGCAACTGAACATTTAATTGAAGCTATGTTTTGCACAAAAAAATAAGGAAATCATTTAATTTCTCGAAAACCTCTGGAGATAGGTATAGGGAAGTATCATACAAAAATAATTGGAAAATGATAGAGAAGCAAAAAATGGAATAATATATAGGGTGTCTCATTTGAAATTTCACAGTTGCTGCTACTTTTTAGTATAAGCGGCAACGCCGCACCATCACTATTATTTTAGTTCGATAGAGCAAAATCAATTATCTATGAAACCAAATTTTCAGAATAATCTGATGTCCCGTTCTCCGTAAACGTCTAACCTACCATCCACCGTGGGTGACCCTGTATATATATATATATATATATATATATATATATATATATATATATATATATATATATATATATATATATATATATATATATATATATATATATATATATATATATATACAGGGTGAGTCAGTTTTTTGTAGCAGGACTATACCATCTTGTGAAAGACATTTTTTATGATGAAAATATCATATAAACATATATGCTTAGGAGCTTCGTTTCAGATATACAGGGTGTATATTTTTCTGTTTTTTTCTAAGTTTCCTCCTATAATTTTCAAAATAATTGAACGGAATTTGGCACACCCATTTCACTTCAATATCTAAATATTTGGGGCTATTAAGCATTTTTGAATACCTACAGAGTGATACACTCTTAGGGGTCGTACCCAATTCAACCCTCTCGAACTTTTATGCGTGCCACCTCTGCTTCCAATGAATCATCAATTTTAATTTTCTCCTTAATTTGGATACTTTTTGCTCTTTTGTATATTTCTCGAAAACTGCATGTATGTCGAGATAAATGCCAAAAATCTGAAGAAAGTGCCGATTTTTTTTCGGTTCATTCAATATGGAGACTGGCACAAAGCGAGAAAAATTGTGCATTTTGCATTTCAAATACCTATTAACTAACCATCCTAGACACCATATAAAAAATTCAGAACAACCGGTAAGGTAATCCTCCTCTATTCACTGTACTAAATTGGGTACGACCACAAAAGTGTATCACCCTGGAGGTATTCAAAAATGCTTGATAGCCCCAAATATTAAGTTATTAAAGTGTAATATGTCAACCAAATTTAAATTCATCAGTAATTTTGTTAGCCATTAACTAATAAATGTCAAATAAAGTGTGGTCAAGAAATAAAAGTTTCATCACAAGTCAATTTGTTTTGGTATTTATCTCGACATCCATGCAGTTTTCGAAAAACATACAAGAGAGCAAAAAGTACCCAAAATGAAGAGAGAATTTAAAATGATGTTTCATTGGAAGCAGAGGCGGCACGCGTAAAAGAGGGTTGAATTGGGTACGACCCCCAAAAGTGTATCACCCTGTAGGTATTAAAAAATACTTAATAGCCCCAAATATTGAGTTATTGGAGTGAAATAGGTATGCCAAATTCCATTCAATTATTCTGAAAATTATAGGAGGTAACTTAGAAAAAAACAGAAAAATATAAAATTTTGGCACCCTGTATATCATAAACGAAGCTCCTAAGCATATATGTTTATATAAGATTTTCATCATAATGTCTTCCACAAGATGTTAAATACCTATATATATGTATATATATATATATATATATATATATATATATATATATATATATATATATATATATATATATCAGATATGAAAAATTCTTTGAAAGTCGTGGTCTAGGAGGTCTTAAACGGAGGGAAAAACTACTCCCGCGCCCTAATGTTTTCCTTCGATACACTGCAATATTATGTAAGTATTTTGTAGGAAAATACGACTAAAAACAAGTGAGCAGCAGAACTCCCTCATTAGGGTCATATTTTTAGCGCGAAGTGCATGGCGTCGAGATACGATTCGAATAGAAAATATTATGGTTTGAGAAACTACGCTTCAATTTCAAATCGAAATAGAAATAGGAAAATAATTAATTTGATTGAAAAACAAAAATCACCGAAGTGAAGAACCACGCTTTAATTCAAAATGCAATCAAAATTAGAAGAAACTATATTTTATTCAAAAAAAATAAAAAATGCTGATAGCGAAGCTGGTCGAAATGCGATTCGGAATAGTCTCCGCGAGGTGCAGCGCGGTTCGGAAATAAAGTTGGAACCCACAAAGGATCGTATTTCAACATAT
>JARQZK010000046.1:160000-187500 GCA_030704885.1 Cynegetis impunctata
CGTGTCGAAACAAACGTTGACTGTTTCACAAAGTTAGTTTTCAAACTTAAAATTAAAAAAAATAAATGAATATATATATATATATATATATATATATATATATATATATATATATATATATATATATATATATATATATATGTATATATATATATATATATATATATATATATATATATATATATATATATATATATATATATATATATATATATATATATATATATATATATATATATATATATATATATATATAAGATAATAAACAATGGCTAGACACTCCTGGGGTTGCGCCACATAAATGCTTTCTAGATCCGCTTTCTGGGGTGGAGCAGACCTTAGAACGGCCATTCTATCCTTCGCTTCTTTATTCCCTTCACTATATCTTCACCGTTCATTTCTCTCAGTATTTCATAGTTCTTCCATTCTGTATTCATTGTCGTCAACTTTTATTGGCCCTAGGATTGTTCTCATTGTTCTTCGTTCTACTATTCTTAATTACTCATCTTTTCTTTTTGTCATTGTCATCGTTTCTGCTCGATACATCATCACAGGTCTTATCATGTTATAAATTTTGAGTTTAGTGGCCCTTGTTGAAAATTTACTTCAATATTTTTCTTCTTGTCGTTACTATGACTATGTAGTCTACATGCGCGACCATTTGGCCACCGCTGGTTCCCAAATTTTGTTGAGAGGCCATCACCTGGTCTTACTCATTTATTAACTAAAAAGTCTTCTGTTTCCCCTTTACTTGTAAGTATACGCGCCTTCGACTGGTTTATAGTCATTCCAATTAATCTACTCAACATAGCTTCTATCCCCTGCTTCTTCAGTCCTTCCATCAATTTACTCCTTTTGACTGAATCGAATGCTTATAGGATTTCTATTTCCATTGTTTATTCAAAGGCTTTTTCCATTATTTGCTTAATGGTATGAATGTATCGGTTTTTGACTTCCCTTGTGTGAATCCGCATTGGTATTGATTGACCTATTATGCCTTCGGATCTTCTAGCGAAACGCCTCTGTATTATTACTGACAATATGTTGTACGCTTCATTCAAACGAGTTATACCTCTATAGTTCCTGTTGGTCCCCTTTTTTTGTGAATTGTTACAATTTGTCTAACTTCCTCAGTCATTTTCTCATTCCTCCATATTTTATTTAGGTATTAGCTGCTAAATCATTTCATGAAGCCCTTCTCCACCGTACTTTATCAATTCAATATTTATCTCTTCTTTTCCTGGTACTTTCCTGTTCTTACTTTTTTTAATGATTTCTATTACTTTACTTTTTGTTTGTTCTTCTGTTGCTTTCTTCCCCCTTTCTTCTTCCTTTTCTTCCTCTATTGTTTTATCTGAATTTACCTCTACTAACAATTCTTCGAAGTATTCTTTCCAGATATTTTTATATGGGGTTTTCTTTTGTACTATTCCACCGTTTTTGTTTTTTATACATCTAACTTTACCTTGATAAGTTTTATTTTATTCATTCATTAGTTTTTTCGTTTCCTATGTTTCTTATTCTATCATCTATGCATTCTATTTTAGCTTTTTTATCGATTTGTTACAGTCTTTTGTCATTTTCTCATATCCTTCTCTTTATTCTGAATTGTTCGTGATGATACAATTTCTCTTAGAAATTCCTTTTACTTGAACTATTTTTCGACATTTTTCACTATACCATAAATCTTGTTTACACTATAAACGGCTCAATTTTGTAGCACTAGGGTTAAGAGTTTGTATCTAGGTAGTTTTGTGAGATATCTTGAATGGGATTGGTTTTGGTTCGAATTGGTTGGGGGGTTGACCCCTCAGGGGAGGAAATGAACCATCTTGACAGGATAAAGGGCGTAATTTTGGAGCAATCGGATTGAAAGTTTGTGAGTAGGTAGTTTCGTATGATATATTGGATAGGATTGGTTGTCGTACGAGTTGCTTGGGGGGGGGTTGACCCCTAGGAGAGGAAATGAATCTTGTTTACACTATAGAAGGCGCAATTTTGGGACCAAAGGGTTGAAACTTTGTATGTAGGTAGTTTCGTATGATATTTAGGGTATTTATTTCGATATAAATTGGTTGGGGGGTTGACCCCCCAGAGGAGGAAATGAATATTGTTCACACGATAGAGGGCGCAATTTTTGTTTTTAGGATTTGGAACAAAAATAATAATTGAATGAATAGATTTTTATATATATATATATATATATATATATATATATATATATATATATATATATACATATATACATATATATATATATATATATATATATATATATATATATATATATATATATCATCATATCCTTCTCCTCGTTATCTGCACTTTCGGTTGGTACATATACATTTATTATCGATGTATTCATTGGTTTTGATTATATCCTCATTCATGTCACTCGTTCACTTATAGGTCTGAATTCTAATATATTATTTCGGAAATTACCTTTTATAATAAAACCTACCCCCTATTGTACTTGATTTTCATCCCCTGAATAATATAAACTTAAGTCACCTTTTTCTACTACCCCTTGACCTTTTCACCTTATGTCCTGTAATGCAGCTATGTCTATTTTGTACTTTCTTAGTTCGTCCCCAATCTCCATTACTTTTCCAGGCAGCTAGCTCCAAGTAGGTACATACTTTTATTTCATTCTTTTTATCCCTTTGTTTTTCTAAATCTACTGTTATTCTTATCCTTTTCATCATTAATATCGTTTTTGTTTTTATTTTCACAATTTTCATCATTTTTTCATTTCTTTATATTCATATTTTCATAGTTCTCGTTATTACCACAATCCTCAGCACCACCCTTAACCTTACTCCCCTTTCTAACATTATGAATGTATTTTCTGCCCATACCACTTACAATCTTACAACAATTCTCAATATTATTTTTTAAAATCTATGCCTTACTGTTAATTTTCAATCACTCTTTTCCACTTTCTTCCTCTAGTAGTTTTTGTTGCCTCGTTCTAGCCAATTTCCTTATTTGTTCCAATTCGCTTCCTGTTTTAGGTGATCTGTCAGCTACTGTTCTTCTGCCTCTATCTCCTTCTTCTTCCTCGCCTTCATCCCTTTCTTCAAAGATGTGCCTGTCATAAACCTCTTCATCCACAATTAATTTGTCGTATTTCACACTTATTTCATCTGCCATTACTATCTTCATTTGATGTATCAGACCTTTCCTATCCTCCTGGACTTTATTTGAAAAATCGTCATTCACCCGTAAATTCGTGCCCTTTAGATTCTTCGCCATTTTGATTACTTCCATTTTTTTTCGATAAGATCTGATAAGTATTGGTCTTTTTTTATTGGGCTCAAAGGTTCCTATCTTTCGTGAGTCACTCGTCTCGCTCTCTAGGTTTAGGTTAATCTTCGCTTGCTTTAGGATCAAAGCAACTCTTGTTTTGACTTCATCAGCTTTATATTCTTCGATATCTTCGATTCCTTGTACTATCAAATTATTTTTTTTCATTTTGCGCTCCATAACTTCGATTCTATATCATCCTGGTTTTCCATATGCCGTCGCAAACACTGGTTCTCATTGTTATCATTTCTTTCGTAATATTCTCCAGTAGAAGTAGTGTAGTACGGCAGTCAGATAGGCTAATATTAAATGGGTAGGGGTTTCTGTAATTTCCCATACCATCTAATATAAGCGAACCTGACTACTGATTTTGGACTGAATACCACGTAGACGGCCACAGCCGCAAGAAATTTAATGAAACAAAGTTACGTTTTGTCATTTTTTCATTTTTCAGTTTCTACTGACATCAAATGATTAAGAATTTAGTTTGTATATTAGTTGAATAAGTGTTTCTGTAGTTTCCATTTCCACCTAATATTAGCAGTCCTGACTGCTGATATTGCAGTGAATAGCACGTAACTGAAAACACAGTTACCAAAAATTTAATGAAGCATTACAATTCAGCTCGTTTTCACGCAAATTCACCAATAATTTCTTCTGTTGTGCCTCTATTTATTGGAATAGGTTCCAGTGGAAATAAATGCAAGAATAATAGAACGAACAATCGATTGAATTAAGAAATTAATAACGTCAGAATCAGTGAATAATGAAGGCGCATGTATTTTCCAGAGGATTTCAGCGTCGCCACTGAAGAGAAGGGTGCCCGGTCACCTGGATTCTTTTTCTTCAAGTACCTAACCCGGTTTCGGACGTAGGCGCCTTCTCTACGTGATCCAGTGATACACGAATAGAAGGGACCTACATTTTTACGACGGTTCCGAACGTCTTTATAGAGAGGCTTTACAAGGCAGAATACTTCTCGATGGTTGGCAATTGCCTTCCGAGAGGTGGCTCCACATTTATTCGTTGGTTCGGCCGGGATTCTATTCGCAAACTTTCTGTTCAGTAGTTCAACGCACTGACCACTGAGCTACGGAGCCACTATATTTGGACTGACTACCTCGATTAGTATATTTTAATCTAAAACTTGCTTTGGTAAATTATTCTTTTAGATAGAATAAAAAATTAAGTTAGCAAACCTTTTAAAACTTTTAAAAATCGAACGGATTAATTACAAATCCTTTAACTTATTCTCCATATATCGGTAAATTTTGAACATATGGAAATGTTCGAACGTGTATATTTTCATTCGGCAATGTACTCAGATTTTTTCAGTATTTGCTTAGGTAGGTATACTATGAAAAAACTGCACTACCAGATTTCCTTTGCGTTGTCCTCTCTGTAAATTTTATTGGAATCTGAGGTCATGTGCAACATATTATATTGCTCATTGAATAGTAAAATTACATTTTTCTAATAAAATATACCGTATTATGATATCTAGAAATATATAACCCAATAAAAGGAGAATAAATTATACTGCAATCAGATCCTCCTTTTATATATTCCGTGTATGTTTATTCTGTGGTGGGCGAAAGCTTGAGAAAATGAAGTATATTGAATATTGCTCGTTGAACAAACCATGTTTTTTTTCTCATTCAACCCCTTAGTATTCCCGAATCAATATTCAGATTCCAACGAAGAAAGCGCTGACCACGGAATCGACGCGTGTCGTACGAATTCGTGTTCTGTTATTGGAGCTTCCTTGAAACAATGAGCAACTACTTCGATCACACGGTCAGCATTTTTCATGAAAATAATTAACACAGATTACTAAGTGATAAATCGAAACAATAGAAATACTGAATATTACATGTTATGCATAGTTTAGTCTTGATATTCAATTTACACTTTTTTTCGATCATTTGTTTCGAATGAAACAAGTGAGTTAAAAATATTCCTCGATATAGTTTTTCTTTGAATTATATTCAATTTGATCAATTTTCAATACTTGAGCTAACTACATTACATTTTTTTAGGTAAATATGAATTATTCAACCGTATAATATATTTTTTGTATACCAGCCATTAATAGTGACGTCTTTAATGCCTTCTTTGAGTTTTAAAAGTGTACGTTCATAAGGTATAGTGTTAAAAAAAACACTCGTGTTGAAAATCTTTTTAACACGTTGTGTTAAAAGAAAAATCCTGATAAACGAACATTTTCAAAGACAGTTTCACTGAAGTTTCTTTCTATGTTCTTCAGTCTACACCAGGCGAGAAAATTACTATATGCAATGTCGTACTGCTGGCAAGACTTTTTTGGCAGCATTTCTAGTTAGGCTCTTTTTGCAGCCTCTTCCATGTCCAGTGGTAACATATCATCACTTTTATTTGGATAAGTATTTTTATCGACTGACATTTATTGAACTGTTTTTGTCACTCACTGATTACGATGGTTTCCACAGCCCACAACGTACGCGATGCTTGTAAAAATATCAAAAATAATTGGTTTTCAAGAGATGTCAAACGTATGCGATTTAGACTTTCATTTTGTTACCAAAATAGGAAAGGTGTACAAAAATAGTGTATGATATTTGTGTTAAAACTACTCACAAAATAAAGTACCTATCACTTTTAAAACTAGTATCAAAATAGCTAATCATTTTATAAGTGTTAAAAGTGATACTTCATTTTGTGAGTGGAAAACAGAATGAAGTCACTTTTGACAAAAAATATAATACACCAATTTTTTGTACACCTTTCCTATTTTAATCATTTGTTCATTTCTTTATATTCATATTTTCATAGTTCTTGTTATAACCACAATCCTCAGCACCACCCATATTGTCCCCCTTAACTTTACTCTCATTTCTAACATTATAAATGTATTTTCTGCCCCTACCACTTACAATCTTACTTTCACTAATATTACAATCAAGTTAACAATTCTCAATATCATTAATACTAAACTTACTTTTTTTTAATCTATGCCTTCCTGTTCATTTTCAATTATGTACTCTATCTCCTTCTTCTTCCTCGCCTTCATCCCTTTCTTCAAAGATATGCCTGTCATAAAGCTCATCGTCCACAATTAATTTGTCGTATTTCACACTTATTTCATCTGCCATTACTATCTTCAATTGATGTATCAGACCTTTCCTATCCTCCTGGACTTTATTTGAAAAATCGTCATTCACCTATATATTCGTGCACTTTAGATTCTTTGCCATTTTGATTACTTCCATCTTCTTTTTCCAAAAGATCTGATAAGTACTGGTCTTTTTTCATTGGCCTCAAAAGTTCCTATCTTTCGTAAGTCACTTATCTCGCTCTCTAGGTTTAGGTTAATCTTCGCTTGCTTTAGGATCAAATCAACTCTTGTTTTGACATCATCAGCTTTATCTTCTTCCATATCTTCGATTCTTTGTACTATCAAATTATTTTTTTTTCATTTCGCGCTCCATAACTTGGATTCTATAATCCTGGTATTCCATATGCTGTCGCAAACACTGTTTCTCATTGTTATCATTTCTTTCGTAATATTTGTTAGCTTGTTTTCAATAGATGTAATTTTAATTTTCAAACATCCGAACATTCTTTTTATTTCTTCCATCTCCGTCATTTTGACATACATACAAGTAGTGTAGTACGGCAGTCAGATAGGCTTATATTACATGGGTAGGGGTTTCTCTAATTTCCCTCACCATCTAATATAAATGAACCTGACTACTGATTTTGGACTGAATACCACGTAGACGGCCACAGCCGCAAGAAATTTAATGAAACAAAGTTACGTTTGATAGATAGATGTCATTTTAATTTTCAAACATCCGAACATTGTTTTTATTTCTTCCATCTCCGTCATTTTGACATACCAGTAGTGTAGTACGGCAGTCAGATAGGCTAATATTACATGGGTAAGGGTTTCTGTGATTTCCCTTACCATCTAATATCAGCAAACCTGACTACTCATTTTGGACTGAATATCACGTAGATGGCCACAGCCACAAGAAATTTAATGAAACAGAGGTACATTTTCTCATTTTTTGATTTTTCAGATAGTAGTAGATCAGTTTCTACTGAAATCAAATGATTGAAAATCTAGTTTGTATATTATTTGGGTAAGTGTTTCTGTGGTTTCCACCTTATATTAGCAGACCCAACTGCTGATATTGCAGTGAATAACACGTAACTAAAAACGGCCACAGTCAATGTTCAATGAAACATTACAATTCAGCTCTTTTTCAGGCAAATTCACCAATAATTTGTTCTGTTGTACCTCGATTTATTGGAATAGGTTCCAGTGGAAATAAATGCAAGAATAATAGAACGAACAATCAATAGAATTAAGAAATTAATAACGTCAGAATCAGTGAATAATGAAGGCGCATGTATTTTCCTGAGGATTTCAGCGTCGCCACTGAAGAGAAGGGTGTTCGGTCTACCTGGATTCTTTTTCTTGAAGTGCCTTACCAGGTTTCAGATGTAGGCGCCTCTCTACAACTGTTCGTGTTGTGCGTGATATAGTGATACACGAATAGAAGGGACCTACAGTTTTACGACGGTTCCGAACGTTTTTATAGAGAGGCTTCACAAGGCTGAATACTTCTCGGTGGTTTGCAATTGCCTTCCGAGAAGTATCTCCGCATTAATCCGTTGGTTCGGCCGGGATGGGATCCGCTGACCTTCTGTTCAGTAGTCCAACTGAGCTACGGAGCCACTCTATTAGGACTGACTACCTGGATTAGTATATTTCAACCTTAAACCTGCTCTGGTAAATTATTCTTGTAGATAGAATAACAAATTAAGTTAGATAACCTCTTAAAACTTTTAAGAATCGAAATCCTTTAACTTATCTCCATATAATGGTAAATTTTGAACATATAGAAATGTTCGCACGTGTATATTTATTCGGGAATGTGCTCAGATTTTTTTCTGTATTTGCTTAGGTATACCATGAAAAAACTGCACTGATATAAAATTCTTGTATATTTCTCATGGATATCTTAGTCATACCAGATTTCCTTTGCGTTGTCCTCTCTCTGAATTTTGATGGAACCTAAGGTCATGTGCAACATTTTATATTGCTCATTGAATAGTAAAACTACATTTTTCTAATTCAATATACCTGGATAAACTAGGGAATTTAAATCTCCTAAGTTGGGAACTCTTTTCGTTCATGTTGTACGGGGAATCCCCCGATTGTATTGTACGTCAGTTTTATTTTGTTCTCTCAAGTTGGTAACTCTTTTCGTTTATGTTTAACGCCTCGACTGTATTCTACATCATTTTCATTTTGTTTTCGTTGTCAGTATTCGTTAGCGTATACCGCTCACGACCGTTACTCGCAATATTTCTTGCAAGTTATTAAATGCGCATACGAATCCTTTTGCTCAATCTTGAACAGTGCATTGAACTCTGTCTTTCCGGATAATATTTTCCTGCCACGCTGCCTAATTCTTCAAACCCCAAGCAAGCTCGCGGTCACCTAGTCAGCTAAACAAACTATCATGCAAGGGTTCAACACTTCTTGTGAAGTTGTCCGTTGATCCGTCGCCTCCTATAGAAGGGTTCAAGCAGATGCCGTACGATTTATTTTGTCCATCAGTACAATTCGACCTCAAGAACAGAATATGTGCAACCTGTGGGATCTACTTCACATCTGACAACATTGTGCAAATGCAGTCTGAGTGGACAGAGGAGCAGTAACTCCAATTGAATTGATTTTTATTTACAACTATATATGTAATGTCATCATTACTGACGTTTAGAAAGTCTGAAACTGACATATTACCTACTTTCACTTCCCACCCACGGGTGGAAATTTTCCACCCGTGAGAGGATTTTTTTCTGTTTATTTTGAGAGAAGATGTCTTTTTTAAGTTTTATAAATAAAAAGTTCATTTACCTATTTGATTTTATTGAGACTTATAAGCACACTTGACAACATTAGCACTTCTTAAGTTCTATAGGATTAGTAAACACAAAATTAACAAGAACTGAACTTTTCAAACAAAGAACTAATAATTTCTGTATGTACATATATTTAGGGATTATTGACATTATTGAAATTGATCGTTATGGTCGAACTATTGTGAGATGCTACAGAAACCATTAACCCATGCGTAATTTCTTTGCTTGAAAAGTTCAGTTCTTGTGGTACAGATGATGAACTCTTCATGGTGACTGATGAAGGATTGGAGGAAGTAGTTTCGCCAGAGAGCAGATTAGCAGTCTTCGTTTGATTGGAGAACGAAGTATCTACATAGCCTTCCGCCACGGTACTCGATTTCCATCCTCCCAATCTCTTTAATTGTAGAACATTTCCTCCATTGTTTGTGAACAAAGTTGCTGCTGTACGCCGAAAACAATGCCCGGTATAGTCGCCGACTTTATTTAGTTTCAAAAACGATGCTATTCTTTTCGGAAATTGCGATATGGAATTGTGTCCAAAGACTTGATTGGTAATTTTTCCAAATCTCATTTGCATGAAAAACCTCTCATTTTGAATTCGTGAACGGAGTTCCATATATTTCTTTACAATTTCAACCCATTTAGTGTTCAATATCAGAAACGATCGTGCTTGATATGTTTTTGTGTGAGGAATGATTATGCTGATCTTTTTTTCCGAAATATCAATATCTTGGACTTTCATCTTAAAAAGTTCATCACTTCTGCAGGCTCCCGAGAGGCCAATTACCAAACCAACCTAAAATGTTAAAAAATATTAATAGAAATAACTATTTTATTAGTGTTAGAATAATAACCTTCAGAACAAGAAATTCTCCTGGTGCTTCATCTAAGAAAATATCAACATTTTCTTGGGTAAAGGTATTCGATTTCTTCGGTTTATAATTGGCATTTTGCCTTTTTGAAAAAGTCATTAATTTTCCATACATTGATATGTCAACCTTGTCTCTGATAATTAAGGTTGTTTTTATCATGGAATAAGTAGACCATAAGGTTGACGATTTCTTAGTCTTAGCCATTTCACTGAAGTAGGCAAGAACGATGTTTTCCGATGCAGCTTTTGTGACCCTTTTTTTGGCGCACCAATCTCTGTACGCATTATATGCTTTATCATACCTCGGTCTACTTTTTTGGGGCATAAGATTTTCTTCAGCTTTCTCCGCTGCTTCCTTTATGTCTGGCGGTGTGCACTCCAGCTCTATATCCGACATTTTATAAAAAAATTAAATTACACGGTCCGGACACTGACAAGAGCTGACAAATTTGAAGTGTTTATTAAACACCCACCTACTCACTATTGGGAAAATAAGTTATTTGTTGTTAGTTGTCATCATCATTCTATGGTTGTCTTTGTAATTTTATTGTTGACGTTTGAGAAAAAATAATGAAAAATTTGCTTTTTTCCGAATTTTTGTTTAGAAAATTATAGTTGTAAATAAAATAGCATACAAACCTCGGTGGAAAGTTACATCACTGTCTCGAGATATTAGTTCACTTCGGCGCTACCCGCCTCAGTGAACTGACTCTCTCGACAGTAATGTAACACTTCCCACCTCGGTATGTAATATACTATTACATACCTAGGTACTTATTTGAATTATGGCTGATTTCATTTAGGTTCCGTTTCTAATTACATTGCCAGAGGTTAAAATAAATATATTATTTTAGTTTTAGAGTTTATTAGTAGAATAAAATAGTATAATGCATGAGAAAAATAACGGTAGATGTATGTAAGGATAGGGCCAAGTCAGGAAAACGGCAAAGATTGTTTATTAAATAACAATAAAATAAACAATATGCGTATTGTTGGAGCCTTATTTCTTTCTTTTTATTTTCGTTTTCTATCAATTATTTTCTGTTTCAAATGATTGAATGGAACAATTCATTTATTTTATGAATTAGCTCAATAAGTGAAGCGAGAGAAAGAAATGTTTTCATTTTTATAATATTTTAGATAACGAATGTAATAATTCGAATCTGTGTAGCAATATTCACGATTTAGGATTTACTAGCGATAAGTTCAGATGTTTTTCATTGTATTTGTTAACATCTGCGGATGAACGATGGATAATTATAAATCCCCGCTTCGTCTCCCGTAGTACCTATTTTGAATTTAGTTACTTAGGGACACAATTGAATGGAAGAAATCTGATAAATGAAAATGAATGTAATAATTCGATTCTTTGTAGCAATATTCACGATTAAAGATTTACTAGCGATAAGTTCCGATGTTTTTTATTGTATTTGTTAACATCTTGAACGATATATAGTTCTGAATCCCCGCTTCGTCTCCGGTCGTATTTTGAATTGAGTTCGCCTTGAATTACAGTGCAGTGAATATCTCGCTTATGTGCCATATACACATACACATAAATAAGCAGAACACCGACAATCCTCCAGCATAACTTTATAGTCGACCAAACTGAATTCGAAGCTGTGACCCACTTTACCTACTTAGGGACACAATTAAATGGAAACTTATTATATATATATATATATATATATATATATATATATATATATATATATATATATATATATATATATATATACAGGGTCCTGCAACAGTGGCGCGGTGTTCCATACCTCTATTTTGGAAACAGATAGAAATCTATATTTCTATAATATTACCTTATTGCTCGAGCTCGACAAAATAAAAATATTGTCGGTCACACAGGGTGTTCAATTTCTTCTGGACGAATATCAACTATGTTTTTTCAAATGGCAACCTATATTTTTTGTCGCCTTTTCGGTTTCTACATAGAAAATAAAAGATACTTTATATAGATCTTCATTTCGAAAATATTTACGGTTTTCGAAATTTTTTGCATTTTTGATTTTTTTTTTCAATTTTGGTCAGAATATTTGAAATTATAAAGTTGTGCGAAGTCCAATTGAAATTCATTTTTGGTCAAATATTCTTCATTGGTAAATCTCTCAAACGATATATCTGAAATCAACCTGCGATATACAGGGTATGAAAAATCGCTTGCCACATATTGTAAATAAAAATGTACAGAATCTTCCTTATTTCAAATGAAACACCCAGTATATTATAAATCCAGAAAAAGCGCTAAGAAAAGCTCTATAAATGTCGTGAAGTATTTCCTATGGTTAAGTTTACTAGTTTTCCTTAAAACAGCGAAAAATTGCAAATATTCAAATTTCTTCGCTATAATCTCAATGAACGAATTTTTCCAAAAATAACCTGTTGGTAGATAAACAAGTTGTGAATTGTGAAAATGTACCTGGTATATTTAAAATAATTTCAATAATCTCAAAATTTGAGCCACATTCTTTCGATCTAAATCAACCTTATTGGAAATCGGGTAGTCTGGCAAATGACAGATCAAAATATTTGCCTTCAAATAAGTATTGAAATCTTCATAGATTCGTTAAGTAGAACTTTCGATATGATTTCATCAGAATGTTGTTAAATTATATCGAAAGTTCAACTTAACGAATCACTAAAGATTTCAATACCTATTTGAAGGCAAATATTTTGATCTGTCATTTGCCAAACTACTCGATTTCCAATAAATATTTTATTCCCTGAAAGGGTGTTTTGAATTGAAAGAATATGGCTCAAATGTGGAGATTATTGAAATTATTTTGAATAGACAATGAATTTTTTGTGGTGTAATTCACAACTTGTTTATCTACCAACAGGTTATTTTTGGAAAAATTCGTTCATTGAGATTATAGCGAAGAAATTTGAATATTTGCAATTTTTCGCTGTTTTAAGGAAAACTAGTAAACTTAACCATAGGAAATACTTCATGACATTTATAGAGCTTTTCTTAGCGCTTCTTCTGGATTTATAATATACAGGGTGTTCCATTTGAAATAAGGAAGATTCTGTACATTTTTATTTACAATATGTGGCAAGCGATTTTTCATACCCTGTATATCGCAGGTTGATTTCAGATATATCGTTTGAGAGATTTACCAATGTAGAATATTTGACCAAAAATGAATTTCAATTGGACTTCGCACAACTTTATAATTTCAAATATTCTGAGTGACCAAAATTGAAAAAAAAAAATCAAATATGCAAAAAATCTCGAAAACCGTAAATATTTTCGAAATAAAGATCTATATAAAGTATCTTTTATTTTCTATGTAGAAACCGACAAGGCGACAAAAAATATAGGTTGCCATTTGAAAAAACATAGTTGATATTCGTCCAGAAGAAATTGAACACCATGTGTGACCGACAATATTTTTATTTTGTCGAGCTCGAGCAATAAGGTAATATTATAGAAATGTAGATTTCTATCTGTTTCCAAAATAGAGATATGGAACACCGCGCTACTGTTGCAGGACCCTGTATATATTATATATATATATATATATATATATATATATATATATATATATTTATATATATATATATATATATATATATATATATATATATATATATTTATATATATATATATATATATATATATATATATATATATATATATATATATATATATATATATATATAATTATATATTAATATATATATTTATATATATATATATATATATATATATATATATATATATATATATATATATATATATATATATATATATATATTATTCTTTTGTAAACAACAGAATAATGAAAGGAAACAGATGCTATTATGCAAACAAGAGACTCTTGGGAAATAAAATACTTAGCAATTCATCAAAAATGAGAATATACAAATCATTGATCAGACCCCTCGTAACTTATAGCAGCGAGACCTGGACCATCACGAAGGACGAGAAATATGCATTCTCAGAAAAATATACGGCCCGACAAGATGCGTAAATAACACCTAGCGCATAAAAATGAACCACGAGCTAAATAATTTAATAGGCGGTGAGGACATAGTCAGATTTGTGAAATCGCAAAGAATACGCTGGCTTGAGCATGTAAGCAGAATGGAACAACACAGAAACACAAGAGCAGTTACGGAATGGAGACCACCAGAGACACGTTCAAGAGATAGACCACGCAAAAATGGATTCAATCGGTGGAAGAGGATTTGAGAAGAATGGGTGTGAACAACTGGAGGGAAGTCGTCAAGGATAGGAACTGAGAACATACCAATAAATAAAAAACTTGTCAAAGTGTCAATACCATGCATATTGTGGATAGGTAGAAAGCGACGGAATTGCTTTTAAGGAAGTCTTCAGATCACTTTTTAAGTCTCTCATGATGCCATAAATTTATGCACACAATAAGATCCTTTTTACCTTGCGATTGCATGTTCAAGTTAGGTAGCTCAAAGGTCATACAGTACCTGGAGTTAACCTAGTGCAATAATTCCATGGAATTAAAGACCCCTCGTAAAATCAGTGCAGTACCTAACGAGGAATAAGGTGGTTAACATTTATACAAAATTTGGAGTGAATCCAATGAGTTCAGCAGCCTATAGCGTGAAACATACAGTTTGACTCACATACAGATAGAGAAACTTTTCTGAAACTTTGCAGCTCGTCTCAAAAAGGCTTGAAACAAATAATTGGTGAAGAAAACGTCAAACCTACAAAAATTTGTCGTGTTTAATAAAATGACTCACTAACGTTCGTCACTAATTAATTTCCATGATTACCAACGCATTCAAGTCTTTAACTATGGAGAGGGGCTGATTGAATATAGATTTCGGATAATAATAAACGGTGAGATAGAGTAGATCTAGTAAATCTGGATTATGAACAAGTGGCTGATGTAAGTGAGAAATTAATTGAAAAAACACAACTCGTTATGCACATCTTGAGAATACTTCTAACGAGTAGAAGGGGGTAGATAAGAAAGGGATTGAGGAGGTGGGTGAGGAGGTATGCATAATATGTGTTAAAATACATAGATATATGTGAGAATATAATGTTACTATCCAGAAACCTGCATTTTTTCATATTTTTTGAAATTCTACCTTTTTTTTGACATTTGTTTTGGTTATTATTGCGTTACTTTAGACTAATGAATTTCAAAGGAAATTTACTGCACTTTTACGTGGTGTTTCCAAATATTCGCCAGACCATATGATTTAGAAGATATGGTAACAAACCCAATAACGGTCTGAACTAATTGTGGTTTTTTTGAATTTTAAACATTTATTTGTGGTGAAAATGAAATATTGTTTCATTATGATTATATAACTCATGTGTGAATAAGCCAATAGAATCAGTGAATTTTGTATAGTTACTGTGTATTGATAAGTGAGTACACCCTTGACGACGTGATATAATCGTTTTGGTGTTTCGCCTCGTGTCAAAAAGTGAATGTTTTCATATTGACGATTTTTTAAAAAAGTGTATGATCAAGTTTGGTTAAGTTTCGTTTGATTTTTCAATATGAAATGCATTGGTAATAGTTTTGGGGGTGTTGTTTATTCGTTATATAATCGAATACCAACTGGAGCAAACGAAAATAAGCGTTATACTGACCGCGTCACTAGAAATATTTTCTTAAAACATCACTCGAGCTGCGCTCTCATGATGTTTCGCAAAATACGTCTCGTGACTCGGAACTATAATCGATTATTTTCGATGCTCTTGTGATTATTATAACTCAATATAAATTTTCACCAAGTATCAGACTCTACAATTAATACCAAATTATGTCAAAATGGACTAATGAGCAGATCGTGGAAAATATAGTAACAAAAATGGATAAACTGACATTTAATCTGAAACGAAGACAGAAATAAAAACTTAAAAGTTCATGTGAATAGCATTTACGGTGAATGAAAACAGGTGAGCCGCAGACACAGTGTGAAAAAGCAGACATTGTTAAATTGAGTAAGAACTGAGCAAAAAATAACCAGAATATACCTACTTAAAACGGATATATACATATATATGCATATATATATATATATATATATATATATATATATATATATATATATATATATATATATATATATATATATATATATATATGTATGTATGTATATATATATATATATATATATATATATATATATACAGGGTGTCCCAAATTCGAGGGTGACCATTGGGATCTCGGAAACTATGAGAGATACGAAGTCGGTTAAATTATGGCAAAATTGCGCAATTTTATGACCAATAAAATGCCGTTTTCAAATTTTAAAAATTCCGAATACTTCTGAAGATATTCGGAAGAAACCGAAATTTTGTAAAATGGGTTTTATTTTGTCCTCGCCTTATTTGAAGAGATATTTTAAAATAAATACCATTTTGTTATTGTCACCTTTCTTCCTTTACAATGTAGTGCTATTAAATTTCAAATCCGACGTTTCGTTTCGGAGATACCATCATCAACTTTATTTTTTTAAATACGGACCTGGATTTTTTATTACGTTTTTTGGTAGCTTATTACCACCTTAAAGCAATGACGTATCATAAAAATTAGAAAATTATTGGCATCTATAAAAATATCTAATTTACATTAAATCAAAGATGTCTGTGAAACAAAAGAACCAGAACTAACCTGAAAATGTCATAATATTTTATTTATTTCATACACCTGTCAGATTTTCAGCTTCTATCATTTATTTTCACCTGCTAAAAATGTTTTCAAACCTACAGAAGCGTGATATGCTACGGATATATTACGCTTCCGGTAGAAATTTCAGAATTTCCAGTGAATGATATCTTCAAGCATATCCCGAGCGATTGCAGCCGCATGAAAACTTTTTTGCCAAACTTGATAGAAATTTGGTGGAATTTGGAAGTTTTGGTAAGCCCAGAAATCAATATGGCCGTCGTGTAAATCCAGAGCAAGAGAAAAACATTTTAAATTTGGTAAGCTGGAGTTGATATTGAGATAATAAGTTTCCTATTGAGCATTTTTTAAAGGTCAATAATGCTCCCAGAGGTTGTATTAGGGAATTTCAAAATGAACTTCAAATGCCTCGCATGCGAATATGGAGAACCTTGCGTTCAAATAATTATCGGCCTTACAAAATTCATATAAGCCAAACACTTTTACCGGGAGATAATGTAAGAAAAATGAATTTTTGTAATTGGCTTGCTAACAAACTGACAGAAGATGATAACTTTTTGTTTAAAGTAATATGGACCGATGAATGTAGTTTTTCAACAGACGGTATATTTAACAGGAATAACGAACATTATTGGTCAATAGAAAATCCAAGGCAGAATGTGGAAGTAAGACCACAAGGGCGAAGATCTTTTAATGTGTGGGTAGGAATGTGGCGAAACAAAATTCTCGGCCCTGTAATATTCGAAGGTAATTTAACCTCAGAAAGGTACATTGAATTAATACTAAACCCTATTCTGGAGCAATTAGAAGATGAGCCTTTAAACATTTTAAGGCAACTGTGGTGGCATCAAGATGGTGCTCCCCCTCATAATGGTCGAATAGTTAGGGATTTATTAAATACAACGTTTTTGAATCAATGGATGGGTAATCAGGGACCTGTGCGTTGGCCTGCCAGAAGTCCGGACCTGAATCCTCTGGATTATTCTCTCTGGGAATACTTAAAAAATCGTTTGTACCGTGAAATACCAGATGATATTAATCAATTGCGTCTTAATTTTTATCGAGAAATACGATCAATTCCTGCTAGAGTCATTCAGCGGTCGATTTCAAGATTAAGAAGGCTGAGTGCAAAATGCATTGAAGCAGAAGGTCTTCAGTTTGAATATCTTTTATAATATTTGTTATATAATTTATTGTTGTTTTGGTTATTGCTGTTTTGTTTTAATAATTCCAAAGCTTGCTAGTGTAAATTAAATTTGTTACATTAGATATTTGTTATATAATTTTTTAATTTTTGTGATACGTCATTACTTTAAGGTGGTAATAAGCTACTAAAAAATGTAATAAAAAATGCAGGTCCGTATTTAAAAAATAAAGTTGATGATGGTATCTCGAAAACGAAACGTCGGATTTTAAATTTAATAGCACTATATTATGAAGGAAGAAAGGTGACAATAACAAAGTGGTATTTATTTGAAAATATCTCTTCAAATAAGGTGCGGACAAAATAAAACCCATTTTACAAAATTTCGGTTTTTTCCGAATATCTTCGGAAGTATTCGGAATTTTTCAAATTTGAAAACGGCATTTTATTGACCATAAAATTGCGCAACTTTGCCATAATTTAACCGACTTCGTATCTCTTATAGTTTCCGAGATCCCAAAGGTCACCCTCGAATTTGGGACAGCCTGTATATATATATATATAGAAAACAGAATTCTTCGTGTTAACGATACAAGTTCGTGGCAATAAAATGAAGTGAACTAGGACATTTATTTGAAACTAATCAAACAAACCTCCTAGCGGAGCTGGTTATACGAGTTCACGAAACATCGAAATGCCTCCATATACCTTAGGATGGTGTATGTTAGAAACATGAAGTTGTTTATCACAATCAATGGAAATGATAGACAGTCTGTTTCGCCCTTATTTGGGGCTCATCAGTATCATCTATCCATCGAAAGTGATAACCAACCAAATATTTCCAACGGCGTTATATTTTCCTTCCAGTGACTATATGGCATATAAATATGACACAGCGGCACCAGTCGGAAACAAATGAACCACATCCCACAGATAGAAGAAAACATTTCGGCAACGAGAACTCGTACGTCCTGACACCCGAAGGTGGTTACTATAATCGCTAAGCAAGAGTAAAGTTGATACATCCATTCGATGTAATTCAACATTCACACGCCGCAAGTAACAAGCGCTCCAAATTTTATCCCTTTTACAGGTAGCAAATGAATAGAAAACAGAATTCTTCGTGTTAACGATACACGTTCGTGGCAATAAAATGAAGTGAACTAGGACATTTATTTGAAACTAATCAAACAAACCTCCTAGCGGAGCTGGTTATACGAGTTCTGTCTATCATTTCCATTGATTGTGATGAACAACTTAATGTTTCGTGAACTCGTATAACCAGCTCCGCTAGGAGGTTTGTTTGATTAGTTTCAAATAAATGTCCTAGTTCACTTCATTTTATTGCCACGAACTTGTATCGTTAACACGAAGAATTCTGTTTTCTATTCATTTGCTACCTGTAAAAGGGATAAAATTTGGAGCGCTTGTTACTTGCGGCGTGTGAATGTTGAATTACATCGAATGGATGTATCAACTTTACTCTTGCTTAGCGATTATAGTAACCACCTTCGGGTGTCAGGACGTACGAGTTCTCGTTGCCGAAATGTTTTCTTCTATCTGTGGGATGTGGTTCATTTGTTTCCGACTGGTGGCGCTGTGTCATATTTATATGCCATATAGTCACTGGAAGGAAAATATAACGCCGTTGGAAATATTTGGTTGGTTATCACTTTCGATGGATAGATGATACTGATGAGCCCCAAATAAAGGCGAAACAGACTGTCTATCATTTCCATTGATTGCGATAAACAACTTAATGTTTCTAACATTCACCATCCTAAGGTATATGGAGGCATTTCGATGTTTCGTGAACTCGTATAACCAGCTCCGCGCTAGGAGGTTTGTTTGATTAGTTTCAAATAAATGTCCTAGTTCACTTCATTTTATATATATATATATATATATATATATATATATATATATATATATATATATATATATATATATATATATATATATATGAGTGGCTCCGTAGTTCAGTGGTCAGTGCGTTGGGCTACTGAACAGAAGGTCGATGGATCGAATCCCGGCCGAACCAACAAATTTATGCGGAGCCACCTCTTGGAAGGCAATGGCAAACCACCGAGAAGTATTCTGCCTAGTAAAGCCTCTCGGTAAAGACGTTCGGAACCGTCGTAAAACTGTAGGTCCCTTCTATTCGTGTATCGCTATAACACGCACAGCACGAATAGTTGTAGAGAGGTCGCCTACACCCGGAACCGGGTACGGCACCACAAGAAGAAGATATTTCGATCTCCTCTGTAAATGCAGTGTCACTAGTTTTAGAGCGAGTTTCTTCATGAAATCAGATCTCCCTACCTGAGAATTCTCTAGATAACTGTATAACTATATAAAATGAAATTATTGACAGCGCTTTTATCGAACAGTCTATGAAAGATAGTGCGTGGCCACCGACGCAGAATATCTAATTTCGAAGATTTTTCATCAATTCCGTCTACTGCAAAAATTGTTGATTTATAATCTAGAAAAATATATGCTTTCTAGACTCTGGATCTTCGCTCTCATGGTCTCCTTTTTGGAATCCGTATTGTAATCACTTTCAATATGGGTTTCTTCGGAATGTTCATCTTGGGTATCATTTATATCACTTCCACATTCATCAAACCATTGCAACAGAGACGGCAATCGATCTTTCACTCAAAATATCTCAAACACTAGATGATGCACAACAATCAACTTTAGGCTACTGAGTGGGTGCATTCGGGTAATAAATTACGTAGGACAATGGCGGGAATTGAAAGGGATAAATCATCCGACGAATCCGATGAGGTAGTGCCGTCTACACATTTAATACATTTATTGTCACATATATGGATGATTTAATCTCTAAATCAGGGAATTCAGAGGTTAAGAGTGTGTTATGTGTTACGCTTAACCCCCCAATCCCTAATTCGAGATTATCATTGCTTCAATCAAACTGCTGTTGCCATCTAGCGTAGAGCAAGATTCCAGAGCCGCCAGACGTTACTCATTTTCTCAGCAATAACATTTGTGGGATGAAGTAGTGCTTGTATGTACTTTCAGT
Organism: Cynegetis impunctata; assembly: GCA_030704885.1. Classification (NCBI taxonomy): domain Eukaryota; kingdom Metazoa; phylum Arthropoda; class Insecta; order Coleoptera; family Coccinellidae; genus Cynegetis; species Cynegetis impunctata. The sequence goes on from JARQZK010000046.1 coordinate 180,943, forward strand.
GTACGAATACCCCTTCTCTTATTTTCTCACACTTGATTTTTAATGATACACAGGGAACTATTTCAATACCTTCTGCAAGCAGCCAGACCGATCGTATGAGCCAAACATCCCGCCAGACACAAATAAAGTGTCCCTATGAGTATGACAGTATAAGTTAGGAATATAATTATATTCCTAACTTCAAAAAAACACACACTACACTTAATAATCATATTAAACAAATTTACACTTGATGTAAAAACCCTGTTATGTAGTTCATAATATTACTTGCATTAATAAATTGTGATGAAACTTATATGGATCTCATTATTTAAGGATAGATTACCACAATAAGAAATAAAAAATTCAATTATGGTTTGAAAAACCACACCTTATAGCCAACCGAAATAAAAATCAGAAAATTATTCATTTCATTGAAAAAAATTGTGAAGTGCATCGCTTACTTAAAAACCACTCTTTAATAGCAAACCGTGATAAAAATTAGAAAATAACTTATTTTATTCTAAAAAAACTCTATCGCAGCGAGTGCATTAGAAAAGCAAGTTTTCGTAACGTATCCAGTATACTCAAGACGTTGTTGGTTATAATCGGTCAATTAAGAAAGTACCGTTCTGGCAGGCATCTCGCGGTTGCGTCATCATCCCTTAAATTTTTGAAAATGTAAAAAACCATTTATTTTAAATTTTCTCCCACAAAGCTACAACTTTAATATGTTTGAATTTACATATGTTTAAGTGTGATAAAAAATTGACAGCCTACTTTGATGGTTGCAGGTATGTGCCAGAAGAAAGCAAAGTTGTCATCGGGAAGGTAATTTATAACCTGCTCCCCACTAGGCAGAATTTTTGAGGGAATGTTCTTTCATTTATTTAAAAAGCATATGTGAAAAAGTCAGAACATTCTTCCGGTTACATGTGTCTGCCAGACTAGTATACAGTGAGTTTCAAAATGTCTGCACCAAATGGAAAACTTTTTTATTATCCATTTGTCACAAAATTTTATTCTTGATGAAATTGGTGAATTGCGAAAAAGTTGGATTTGATATGTCAAAATTCTAAATTTCTTAAATATGTACAGGGGAGAACCAAAAATAGAAATTTTGATCAAGAGTAAAATACTCTTATTTTCGACATTATTAAAAAAGTTCATTTAGAAAAGTTGTTTGAATTTGAAAACAATATTTAGATTTGAAATAACAGCCACATACTCAAAAAAACGAAAAAATTCAATTTTTTTCTAGAAAATATCATTGAACAATTTTGTGCACGAGCAATCAAATGTTCAGCTTTGAGTGGAGGGCATGTGGAAATTTAAGGCTTTAACGATTGATTCAACTTTCTGAACGTTTTTTTGATTTGGGTTTCTTTTAGGTTCAAAACATATAAACATATGTAGGTACCTAAATTAGTTCTACCCTTTAAGGTAACAATATGATTAAGTAATCGTAAACTCATAGATTTGTATATATCAATTGTTTAAGATAAATTGATTCAATCAATTATTTCTGGTCATTGGAGCATACTGATAGTTACAATGGACAAAGACACAGAGTGAAATATCCAATTTGCACCAAAAAAACTAGTCAAAATTCAAACCATTCTCAACAAACAGCGATATTGGGATCTGACATGTCAGCTGGCGAACTCTGGCGGCCAGATGGATGAAGTTTTTATTTCCAACGTCAACATATGTAATTGCATGTCAAGTTTTTGAATTCTTACAAATAAGGTCGCAGAAGGTGAATAATGGAAAGTGTTAATTTTGCAAAACGTACAATCAGCAAGTCTAGAAAGTGTTGTGGCATGAAAAATTGTAATTCTAAAGCATATACAAATGCTAGTATCAGCTTTCATCGGTTTACGAAGCCAAACAAATATTTTGTATTGAGAGAAAATCATTTTGGAGAAAAGGAAAAGATTGATTTATTGAAGGTATGGAAAATCAATCTGAAAAAGAATCACACAACTCCTACAATGACGGTGTGTTCTTTGCATTTTACAAAAGAAAATCACAACCTTAAGCCTTATGATTGAAACTTAAATTATTTCCCTTTATTATGGAAAATTCCAGATGCTGCAGCCAAAACATTTAAAATTGTTGGATCTGTGTTGCCTGGAAATTTATTGGTATTATTAGAAGAAATTTTTACAGTGATATGTGGTACGATAAATATGTCTTCTCCGATCTTAGAAGATGACAAATTCATGGAAGATTAAGTGAAATGATGGAGTAACAATTTTATATATATAATGCTTATTAGATTGAAGTTAGTTATAAGAAGAATACACACGAAATGAAAAAGTTTTTCTTTATATATTCATTATTACATGGTGTTGTATTATGAAAAACACATTTGATTATATGAAACATTATGGTTCCTCATTGAATCCATGTATACTACTAAATAAATGTTTTTCGTGAAATTTCTAATATATTTTGCCCAAAGTTCTCCTGAAATAATTAATTTGTAGAGTGTGATAAAGAATCATCAGTAAAAAGTTTTGAATATGTTTATTGATAATTGCCCATCATATCTGGCCGATTATAAACTGCATAAAAAAGCTCGAATTACTAGTTTCATATCAATTAATCGAATACAGTTGATTTAGACTAGGTATTTTACACTTCAAATTAAATCAAATCGAAATAGATAACCAAAAAGCAGTAAAGTTCCCGATACCAGGCCTCGGAGGGCGCTGTGGGTTGTTATCCAGACAATAGCTCGGTCACAATTTGTACTGGGGAACAATTAGAAATTTGTTAATTCAGTCAAATAAGTTGGATTGTCAATGTAAAATTCTCGTCGAGGAATACACATAGCCAGCTCCCTTGAAAGATGTTTGATAATTTTTTTAAATTATTGAAGAATATTCCTTGTTGTAATCTCATATACACTTAAGGCACCTCTCTCATGTTACTTCATTAATGTTTCTATGTGAAATTTAGTCCATTTTATTATTCGAACTAGTATATCGATGTTTGTTGAAACTGGTTTGAATTTTGACTAGTTTTTTGGTGCAAATTGGATATTTCACTCTGAATCTTTGTCCATTGTAATTATCAGTATAGTTTAGTGACCAGAAATAATTGATCGAATCAATTGATGCTAAACAATTGAGTGATACAAATCTGTAAATTTAGGAACACTTTATCATAGCGTTATCTTAAAGGGTAGTCCTAATTTACATATGTATTGAACATAAATAAAAACCAAATTACAAAAACGTTCAGAAACTTGAATTACCAATCATTAAAGCCTTAAATTTCGACATGCCTTCCACTCATAGCTAACATTTTATTGTTCGTGCACAAATTTGGTCATTGACATTTTCTAAAAAAAAAATTTTTTTTGCTTAGGTGGCTGTGATTTCAAATCTGAATATTGTTTTGAAATTTAAACAACTTTTCTAAATGAACTTTTTTAATAATGTCGAAAATAAGAGCATTTTAATCTTGATCAAAATTTCTATTTTTGGTTCTCCCCATTTAGAATTTTGACATCAAATCAAATTTTTCGCAATTCACCAGTTTTTATCAAGAATGAAATTTTCTGACAGATAGATAATAAAAAACACTTGCAACCGCAAGAATGTTCTGGCTTTTTACATTTGCTTTTTATGTATATATATATATATATATATATATATATATATATATATATATATATATATATATATATATATACGTATATATATATATATATATATATATATATATATATACGTATATATATATATATATATATATATATATAGTATTAATGAATTAATTTTGGTTTAAATATGGAACACTTGCATTTCAAACTTAAAATTACATTCAAATAAGGCTTAGAACATTTTTTTTTCAGTTTTACGTCTGAAATTAAAATGCTTTGCGTTAGTTAATGAAACATATCAGTTTATTTCAAATGATAATTGTCAGTTGATTGAAGGGAATAATCCAAAAAAAACATTTATCATAGAAGTTCATCACATGTTATATCTTCAATTACCTATGTAATTTGCTCAATCACATATGCTCATGTCCTATGGATGAAAGTAAGTCAACTCGTAATATAATACTACACAATTCGAAAATTATTATGAAATTATAAAGTATATATTGCTGAATCAATAATAATTAGAATAAACAAAATATTACAATAATGAGTTAGGAATACGAAATATTTTATGAATTTACCTACTTATTCGTTGATTCACTTGATCCAATACTGAGTGATATTTGTATTTTATTGTAAATTTGATTATTATTTTCGATACTTAATATTCAAATCGAGCTCATAAATTTCAGAAACTGTAATATAGTATTACAAAATGAAAACAGGAATTTAGTCATGAATCTGAAATGATCGAAATGAAAGTTCGGATATCTAAAATTTGAAGGCATGTCGGCACACTTAATAGAGAGAAAAATTATTTTTTATGTAACGAAATTCCATTATATTCAATTATCATATTGTTTAAGCATATATCTCTGAATAAATACATATATATATATATATATATATATATATATATATATATATATATATATATATATATATATATATATATATATATATACTCACCGGTAAAAAAACTCGGCCACCTAAAATTTTGCTTAAGTTCGTTGTCCAAGAACATTCGTAATTTTTCATCGTTTTCAATTTATTTTTTTTTTTTTAACTCGAGGGACCTACAGTTTAACGCCGGTTCCGAACGGCCAATGGGCTTGTGAACGATGCACATTACCCAACAATTAATCTTATAATTAGAACCACTAAATTCAGGCCACACACAACACCCAAGAGCAAGGTGGGACTCGAACCCACATCCTCGGTCAACAAACGGTACAAGGCGGTATTCGCTCACCGCTGGTCTACCGAGGCCCCCTTCGATTTCAATTGTTTCTACGCCAAATTGTAGATAAATTGTTTGGAATTGATACAAACTCCAGAAAAATTTTCCAAAAATGTTGATAGCTTATTATACAGGGTGAAAAAAAAACCGTGTAGTTGTAGTACAATTTCGTAACACCCGGTGGAACAGTTCCGGAAATATGTAGAGTTAACACTCAGTTTATTACAAAGACCATCATTTTCGCCTTCTTTCAGTTTTTATTTCACCTTGATTTCTTGATTTCTTTTGAAGATACACGTATTCGAATAAAAGCCAGTAATTTTATAAATACGCCTAGCTCGACTAAGGAACAAAAACGAAGGTGGCTTCTGTCAGAATAATTAAGTAGGTGTATGTCAAAGTATCGTCAATAAATATTCGAGAATAATATTCAATGTGTCAAAATGGTTTTAAGTACTGAGAATGCATGCAAAATTGTAGATTCAATTGAAGATGGTCAACGATATGTGTCTAGTGTCTTAGAAATACCCCGAACTACAGTACAATAAGCTTGGACTTGTTATTTGGAGATAGAGGATTGTAATAGGCGACATGGTTCCGATAGAAGAAGAACAACCACAGGTGTTGATGACCGGTTCATCATCCTCTCTAAATTAAGAGATCGAAGAATAACTGCTCCTTTTCTGCAACATCGTTTAAGAAATGTACGTGGAGTTATTATAAGCGAAAGCACTGTTTTAAGAAGACTTGGAAACCGCGAAATTTATTCACGTAGACCAGCTACAGGTCCACAACTACAGCCACCAAATCGACAAGACCAGCTTACATTTGCAATAACATACATCAATTCAGAACAATGGGGTAATGTATTGTTCACCGATGAATCGAGGTTTTGTTTACGATCGCCTGATGGTCGGGAAAAGGTATATAGACGACGCAATGAGAGGTTTGCTGACTGCACTATATCTGAACGGGTCTCATATCAAGAAGATTCTGTTATGATATGGGCCGGTATATCAAGAGCAGCACGTATGGAATTATTATTTATTGAAAACGGAGCTCTAAATGCTCAACGTTATACACAAGACGTACTTCAGGAATCTGTAGTTCCTTTTGCTCCATTTGTTGGAGATGACTCCATTTGAATGCACGACAATGCAAGAACGCATGTAGCATATTCAATGAGGTTGAAATCCTACGATTAGAATGGCCCGCATGTAGCCCAGATCTAAATCCGATTGAACAACTCTGGGATGAAATTCAAAGAAACATTCGTCGTCGTATACTACCCGAAATACTTGACGAGCTGCGTTTAGCTGAATATGACGCAATTCCTCAAGATCGCATTATTCGTCTTATCAATTCGATGTAACGGCGATTGCGTGCAGTTATTTCCGCTAGAGGAGGGCATACGAAATATTGAAAAATGCCAATTATGTTTTTCTTTTTGTTTCAAATTAATGTTGAATGTCAAAACATTACAAATAAAATTTTTTTCCTTAAACAATTCCAGGCTTTTATTCGAATAAGCGTATCTTCAAAAGAAATAAAGATATCAAGGTGAAATAAAAACTGAAAGCTGACGAAAAGGATGGTCTTTGTAATAAACTGAGCGTAAATTTTTCAAATTTTCCGAACTGTTTCACAGAGTGTTAAGAAATTGGACTACAAATAGTACGGTTTTTTTCCACCCTGTATAAATAAGCTATCAACATTTTTG
>JARQZK010000046.1:192500-195000 GCA_030704885.1 Cynegetis impunctata
CAAAAAACTCGATTTTATTAAAAGGTTAACGTTAAAAATTTAGGGGTGGACTACCCTTAACATCTAGGAGAATGAAAAAAAGATGTTGGCCGATTCTCTGACCTACTCAATATGCTCACAAAATTTCATGAGAATCGGTCAAGCCGTTTCGGAGGAGTATGGGAACGAACATTGTGACACGAGAATTTTATATATAAGATATATATATATATATATATATATATATATATATATATATATATATATATATATAATATATATATATATATATATATATATATATATATATATATATATATATATATATATATATATATATATATATATATATATATATATATATATATATATATATATATATATATATATATATATATATATTTATTTATTTGAATTGTTGTTGCCTGTGAACTATTTTTAACTTTTTGATAATTATTAGCAATAACAGCCTTGGTGAATCTCAAAAAACTCGATTTTATTAAAAGGTTAACGTTTCGCTACGGCATTCGTGGCTTTATCAAAACTTTTGAAAAATTGAAATTTCTTATCAAAAAGTTAAAAATAGTTCACAGGCAACAACAATTCAAATAAATAATCAAATATTGCAAGCTGAAAATATGGCAATGATCCCAAACTTTTTCAAGAATGTGGAATAACAGCACGGGCAACAAGCAGTTATTATTTTGAAAATTGTTTGTTCACTCAACAAGAAGATTACCAATCTGAATTCGAGAAGAATTTTTTTACTGCGTTGCAAGCATGAAAATCTGTGTTCTACATTCCTTAAGCTGAGAGTTTCAAACATTGTTCTAGATTGTGAGTACCTTTTTAGAAGATTTGAAATTCTAAATAAAAATTTCATTAAAAAAACACTCAATTTAATAATTACCGACACTGTTAAAAATATCAACATTTTAACAAAACAAATAAATACTCTAACGAACACATTACAACAAATACTTCCAAATGAAATTTTACTTAATTTTTTACAACATGAAGAAATTAAAAACAATAACCTTAGTAAAATTAATAAAAACAAACACATAAAAAAATTGAACAAACTAATATCTAACCAATCACCACAAACAATAGTAGAAGCAAAATCACTTGAAAATAGTGTGATTAATACCACCAACACTGTTTTACCTTTTTTCGTCGAAGAAACATTAAATTTAGACCCCAAACACTCTATAGAAATTAATAATGTTAAACAAATACCAATCAATAATATCATAGCTAACATGGAAAAAGGTATTTCAAATTTATGTCCTGAAAATCAAAATTCCATTAGACAAAAAGTAGCACAAACTATAAAAACTTTCTACAATAAATGCAAAAATGAAAAACAAACATTACATGATACACAAACTATAAAAAACTTATATCAAACCAAACAATTGGTCAAAGAAATTTCAATTTTTCGAAAGTTTTGATAAAGCCGCGAATGTCGTTGCAAAACGTCAACTTTTTAATAAAATCGAGTTTTTTGAGATTCACCAAGCCTGTTATTGCTAATAATTATCAAAAAGTTATATATATATATATATATATATATATATATATATATATATATATATATATATATATATATATATATATATATATATACATATTTATAGTAGGAGTATAGTTTTACTAGGTTAAGGCCACAAATACAGTCAAATATAATATAATCTTTCACTTCTAAATATATCAAAAAATAAAATTACGACGTTTTCAAATAATTTATTTGAATCAATAAATTATTTGAAAACGACGATAAGTCGAAACGCGTAATTTTAATTTTTGATATATTTAGAAGTAAAAGATTATATTAAAATTGACTGTATTTGTGGCCTTAACCTAGTAAAACTATACTCCTACTATATAATAAAAGTGGTCAGTAAAATTTGAAGAAAATATATATATATATATATATATATATATATATATATATATATATATATATATATATATATATATATATATATATATATATATATATATATATATATATATATATATATATATATATATATATATATATATATATATATATATAGAAAACAGAATTCTTCGTGTTAACGACACACGTTCGTGGCAATAAAATGAAGTGAACTAGGACATTTATTTGAAACTAATCAAACAAACCTCCTAGCGGAGCAGGTTATACGAGTTCACGAAACATCGAAATGCCTCCATATACCTTAGGATGGTGTATGTTAGAAACATTAAGTTGTTTATCACAATCAATGGAAATGATAGACAGTCTGTTTCGCCCTTATTTGGGGCTCATCAGTATCATCTATCCATCGAAAGTGATAACCAACCAAATATTTCCAACGACGTTATATTTTCCATCCAGTGACTATATGGCATATAAATATGACACAGCGCCACCAGTCGGAAACAAATGAACCACATCCCACAGATAGAAGAAAACATTTCGGCAACGGGAACTCGCACGTCCTGACACCCGAAGGATAGATGATACTGATGAGCCCCAAATAAGGGCGAAACA
>JARQZK010000046.1:197500-230000 GCA_030704885.1 Cynegetis impunctata
TGAAATAACTTTATTACATTGTCCATAAATAATGAATGAGTTTAAATAATCTCCGTTTGTATAATTTACCCAGGATGCCATTACGATGATTGGAAATGTCAAATACAATCGTGGATATCCTAAATCTAATTGTTTAACGATTAAATGCAATTGAAAATTTTAGGTATAGATAACGTCATACAAAGTAACCTTAATTTTTGCTGCTAAATACCACAAAATGAGAAAAATGGGGGGTTTCTATTTGAAAAAAATTAAATATATATATATATATATATATATATATATATATATATATATATATATATATATATATATATATATATATATAAATATATATATATATATATATATATATATATATATATATATATATATATTTTAATTTATATATATTTATATAGTTAAATATGTCGAAAACGCTTAGACTTAGTTATATAACATGATGCATAAAATCTGCCTAGAATTTCGAGGAAAATCAAAAAATGTAATAATATATAGGGTATCCTATTTAAAATAAGCGACTTAGTGTCTTTTTCCAGTATAAATGGAAGTGCACAATAGATGTAAATATTTTAGCTAAATGGGGCCCAAGACGTCTATCAAGTTTCTAAAATTTCAAATTTTTCAGTTTCTAAGATATCGATCGATGCAGTTCCTGGAGGTCCACCCTATATATATATATATATATATATATATATATATATATATATATATATATATATCTATATATATATATATATGTATATTTATTTATTTTTTTCAAGCAACTACAGTCCATTTGAATAAGAAAAATGACTTTACTGAATAGTTTACGTTTCGTCTTGAAATTCATGACTTTCTCAAAACATTTGATTGAAATTAGAGAATTTAGAGATAATCATGAATTTTTTAACTGAACGTAAACAATTGAATTAAGTCGTTTTTCTGAATCAAGTGGCGTAAATTTTTAAAAAAAGGCAAGTAAATATCATTAAAACGTCGTCAAAAAAAATTTGAAAAAAAAACAAATATTTATATATATAGGTATCTATATATATATATATATATATATATATATATATATATATATATATATATATATATATATATATATATACATATATATATGTATATATAATATGTCGTAACCATCTTATAATATCCGGCATTCAATGCAAAGCCTAGTCATCTAATTACTTGCAGGCATTCAATGAAAATCGTATTGATGTCTTTCATTCACCATTATCTACCTAGAGATTCACTTAAATACCGGCATCTAATTAAATTCCGGTTATCTCCAGGCAAATAATAATACAAGAAAAATGACTTTACTGAATAGTTTACGTTTCGTCTTGAAATTCATGACTTTCTCAAAACATTTGCTTGAAATTAGAGAATTTAGAGATAATCATGAATTTTTTAACTGAACGTAAACAATTGAATTAAGTCGTTTTTCTGAATCAAGTGGCGTAAATTTTTAAAAAAAGGCAAGTAAATATCATTAAAACGTCGTCAAAAAAAATTTGAAAAAAAAACAAATATTTATATATATAGGTATCTATATATATATATATATATATATATATATATATATATATATATATATATATATATATATATATATATGTATATATAATATGTCGTAACCATCTTATAATATCCGGCATTCAATGCAAAGCCTAGTCATCTAATTACTTGCAGGCATTCAATGAAAATCGTATTGATGTTTTTCATTCACCATTATCTACCTAGAGATTCACTTAAATACCGGCATCTAATTAAATTCCGGTTATCTCCAGGCAAATAATAATACAAGCAAATATATATCCATGCCCGATCCACCCATGGCTACCGCGCGTAGTATTGCCATCAGTTCCGAATGAATAGTGTCATTGAGTCATACATCTTGAACCATTATATTGTCAGCTCTATTAATTCGGAATGTGCAATATATTGGTCTATTCTTCCAGAGCTCAGGCTTGAATAGAGGGCCCTGTAGTTACTATGCTTATACTTGTAGAATAAATTTATCAATAATTTAATGCTCAGTACTATTACTCAATACTAAATTGTTTTACTAAATTACAACTTTTCTATATTTATTTTTAGCAAAATCTTCAATTATTTCGCTTACGTTAATTTCCCTCAAAATATCGAATTCCGTGATGAGTATAGTCAACAACACCGAGAATATAAGGACTCGAGGCTGCCGAGTGACGGCACAACAGGCAGGCAGACCCGAAGTCACATCGTTGTGCGTTGGATAACGCGAACCGCTAAAGCATTAGGTTTTTTGAAATTTTTGAAGGGCTTTCGGTTTAAAGAGAGTACCAGTCGCCAACTGAGCACTTCTTTGTACCCCATTCGATTTTATTATGGAAAAACGAAATTTCAAAGCAAATACCATTACTACCAAAACTTATGTACCTAATCAAAGTCTTCAATTTGCGAATTTTGCATGACGTTAATCGGTCGTTTGATTTTCCACAGTGATTTTTAACGAGTGTATTTACTGTACAGGTAATCACAATTTTTGCAATCTCATGAATTTTATGAATATTACATTTGCTATCATTATATAGATGGTCGTTTTCTGAAAGAAATTTCAAAACATATTGAGTAACAAATGCCCGTTTATTACGAACTGCCAAAAAAGTTTCCTCGAAATCATCTTAAATTTTGTTGAATATTATATTATATGCATATGAAACTATTCGTACGATAACGTCTTTGGGACAATGTTATTCGAATACCGATATCTTGCCTTGTTCGATGTACGTAATTTCAGTTGCTCAGATAACAAAGCTAAAGCTCCAGCTAAAGATGAATTATTTTAGAAACTGTCCTCAACATCTAACATATGCAACGCCAATGAATCTAATAGGTAAATTTCATCGCTTTTCTCAGGAAGTTTTTCAGCGTTTTTGTCGATATTATGCATATCAATTATTATGCATACCTATATATTATTATGCATATAATCAATGTTTGATTTCACTTATATTATGGGAAGTAAAGGGAGTCTTCGAATCAGGTTTAAGGTCTTTTCGCAGTATTTGTATTTCGCATTCATATAAAAATGTTTCGACTTTTAAATCGGAGCTTATTGTTAGGTACAGAGTACGTCATTACAGGCCCAGGAGAATATTTCAATCTGAATAATGTGACTTTACTAGTATCATTTATTTTTAACCAACCTTTAGGCAGTTGAAATCAGTTTAAAACATTAAGAAAATAATCAAAATCATAATTTGAAGATCTTTTCTCACAAGCGTCAAATTCGATTTTACTATTTCTAATTGCATTCGCAAAACTTTTATTTTCTAATTCGCGGAGTTTTTCATCACGACTCAGACGAAATTTAATTGTTTTTGATAAATAAGAAGGACAAGTTGGGAGTTTGGTGGGCACAGCATCGTGTTTTAGTCTAGGAATTTTTAAACTAACAGTTATATACTCGCCGGTTTTGGAATCCGTTGCAGTAGAACAAGTGATTATATTTTCCTTGGCAAAATGTAATTCACAGACCCTAGAGAACTTTAATGGAGAAAAAGTTTTCCTGTGAATAGCTGCTACCCATTTAGCAGACATTACTTCATCCGTTGGAAAACGGAAAAAGTGTTCTTTTGGTCCATTTTTATAGTTACCGCGGCATCCCGGTACACAGCACCTATATAGCATTTTAAATATTTCGTTTTGGTGACACACCACTACTACTACACAAAAATAGCACACTAATTAGTCCTGTTACAACGAATCACAAAAAACAAGGGAGAAAAACACAAGTCGCTCCTGTGAGGAAGTAAACAAACACTGAAAAAGTAGGGTTAACCGGTGAAGCTGAATTCGCTTGTACCTCGCTGTGCTTACGTCACAGCGCGGCTCTGACGCCAGGGTCTCTGGTCCTTATATTCTCGGTGTTGTTGATACAGTTCGATCATTCAAATTTGCATCAGTCATCGTAGTACATAATCATTTCGAAATTTCCTCTTTACAAATTTCAATTTTGGTGGGGGCTCTTTGAGTGGTGGGGGCCTATAGGCTGCAGCCTACTCCAGCCTATTGGTGAATCCGACCCTGATTTCCATAAAAGGCAGAAATTGGCAGAAAATAAAATGGTGACTTTTCTACTGAGACATTTCCAAAATTGACTGTTGGAGATTGCATTACACTAGCAGTTCCAACTTAGATCGAGCCCTTCTTGATTTCAAAGGGTCAGTTTTCTCGACCGGAGATACAGAAATCAAGAGCCAGTATGATTACTCTTCTGGATGTTTGGAGAGATAATTTTCTTACTCTTAGAAAAGCAGCGGCGGTCAAGGTTACAAAAAAAAGGAGTGCAAAACAAAAAAAGAGCTGTTTTTGACAAAACGCTGTTTGTTTTTGCTCCATAGCCAATGTGAAATACGGCTCTCGGTGCCACAATTCTAATCCTTGCGTGAATAAAGACTGTTAACTACATTATTTTTCCTGAATGAATTATAACAAATATTTAAATGTCTTATATAATGTTATTATGTTATATATGATTTTCTAGCTGACTATAATAGTTTGAGAAATACGATGCGATGAAATATTTCGTGGATATAGTATAGTGACTTGTCGCCCAAAAATAGCTCGACACTACGGTTTTTGAGTAAAAGCAAATCCTTTCTAGAGTGGATAGAGGGTGCCGACATAAGTAGGTTTCTGAACAGACCCACCTCAAATAGTGATGCTGACTCCCTCTTCTACCCCTCCTACACAATGAAATTTGATAAGTATATTGTTTTAGTTTTTATAGTTTTTCTCAAAAAACATAAGAGAAAGAAACGTCGGTTTGATGTCATTCGACAGAGCACAAAATTGTAGATTATGCTAAGACCCTATATTTGATTATGTCTTCAAGATAAGGCCCCACAAGCTTTTAAACATGGTGGGGGTACTCACAGACACATGTTGTGAGTATCTTCACAACCACCTAAAAATATGAATGAAATAAAAAACAGAAAAATGTTAGATTATAGTTTTCTCTATCGATTGGTGTATATATTCTATATTTATTTTACAACATAGCGACCAGTGGCATACGAAAAAGTAATTGATTGTTTTACTTTATCGTATGTCTGCGGGTAAACATTTTTCAGGAATGTAATAAATGAAAACAATTAAATATTCTAACAATTTTTAATTGCAAAGTTTTTAACAAAAACCGTCAAAAGTAAATTAATTGCAACATTCTACACAAATGCATAGCATAGTACATTTTAATTTTTTTTTAAAGCAAATGCATTCAGGGCCTTAAGTTTCACACTTGTAATGGTCCATAGTGGCGTCCATTTATTATTTTTAAGAATCCATCCCCATATGGATGGGCATGGAGGTTCTACCACTGGTTTGCAGAGGTCATCCCAAACAAATCTTGCTTGAAAAATACATCGTTTAATATGCTGTACCAAAGCATTCATTGTTGGGGGTAAATTCTGAACGGTTCGATTCTTTTGCACACAGTTACATTCGACAAACCAATTCGATACCATTTGTTTCAGAATATTTATCGTAAATTGTGACAAATTTTGAAATAATATTGAGTTGTTCGGATGTAGGTTCCATCCACAGATGCAGCACTAAATCAATGAACGTAGGTGTAACTTCCGCAAATGATTCCCAAGCTTCCCAGAACTTCTTTTTTCCTTTTCCAAAAAAAGAAGAAGTGGCGTCGCACCGCTCAAGGAGTGAAAAAACGGGAGAGCCAGACTTTTTTCATTAATTTTGCTAGCAACTTCCAAATAAGAGATTTATCTTAAGTTCTACTAGTGCCAAACTCAAAGTAGGTATATGTCTGGATTTTTATTTTGATAGTGGTACAAAATCTAAAGTACTAAAACATCAGTATCGACGGATTTTATGACATTTTTTTATAGCCGTTTTCATTGCAAATATACGCGTGTACGAAAATTCGTGTATCTGCCTCCTCATGATTGCAAACTGGAATTTCGGTTAATGAGTTGGATTGTGGGTTATATAATACCTTTTGGTTAATAGTACACACAGTGACTTTACTTTCAGTTAATGGTATCGTGCTAACGTATGTAGAAATTAGATCAAATAATTTCATTTTGTTTTCTGATACCCTTTAGAATCGTATTAGTTATTCTCTCGTTTGTTCCTTTAAACTGTTTTTTAGATAAGTATCCCATATTATATCTAATCTTCTCAACAGCTTTAAAATGTTTAGCAAATAAGGTCTGACAAAATTTGATAAATATTGGCTAAAACTTGAACAAGCTTTGGGCTGAAGCATGTGCACAAGAGCATCCCCATCTACTACAACTGCATCAACACTTGTAGGTTTATCTACACTTGCTATGGACTTATCAAGGTAACGAATTAAATCAGATTTGATTCCATTGAACATATTTCCCAATTAGGCAAGAGAAGAAGGATATGGGTGATTTTAAAATTTAAAAAAAACTTCTAAACCGCCCAAATGGCCGGCCGTTTTAAATTTAAAAAATCCGGCCCTTCCGGAAATTTCCCAAAGTCCTCGTCGGCCCATCCGCCCCTGATATGTAGTATTGATTATGCTGCATTGAACCAGAGAGAAAATTTATATAAAAAGAACTATAACCTAAAGTTATTGTATCTTTTTTTTGCTTTCAAGCAGTTTTAAAAATAAGGATCAATATGTATCTTTGTCATTACCTTCACCATGTTTAAGTGCTTGTCGGGCCTTACCTTGAAGACATAATCAAACATAGGGTCTTATTTATCATGCAGAATTTTGTGCTCAGTCGAATGACATCAAAACGACGTTTCTATCTCTTGTCGTTTTTGAGAAAACTTATAAAAACTAAAACAATACACTTATCAAATTTCATTGGCATGGAGGGGGTAGAAGAGGGGAGTCAGCATCACTTCTTGAGGTGGGTCTGTTCAAAAATCTACTAATGTTGTCACCCTAGAAAGGATTTGCTTTTACTCAAAAACCGAAGTATGAAACCCTCAAGTCACAATACTAATTTGCGTGGAGAGCCAGCCGGCATTTAAGAAAATGCCTAGGTAGATAATGGTAAATGAAATATATCGCTACGATTTTCATTGAATGCCAGCATTTAATTGGATGACTAAAATTTCAATAGAATGCCGGATTTTATCAGATGCTTACTATATATATATATATATATATATATATATATATATATATATATATATATATATATATATATATATATATATCATCATCGTTTATTTAAAAAAAATATAATAACATGTATAACAATAGAAGGTACATTACTGCAAATAAACATTGAAAAAAACCACAGAAACAACAAATGCAGCTTGTACGTGGTGAAAAAAAAATTAAAAAAAAAAAAAAAAATATATATATATATATTTATACATATATATATATATATATATATATATATATATATATATATATATATATATATATATATATATATATATATATATATACTAGCAGATCTGAAATAGATACAAAGAAGTATAAGAAGCACTCAAATGTAAGTTAATCCTAAAGTTTTAAAGTATATAAAAGTAAACAGCAGAAATGGTAAATATAAAATATATACAGAACAATCACAAAACATCGAAGAGGTTCAGGGACGAAACGAACAACATGGTAGCACAAAAATAAACACCGAATTCATCAGGAGCTCCTTGGGACATAAACTTAACACCCATAGTCGAATATTTCACTAATTTTTCTCCGAGGCATACTTTTTCTCAATTTATTTACCGATCTTTTCAACTGAAGAAAATATTTTGAGGATTGTATGCTCTCTGGTAGGGAATTGAATACAGTCTGACCCAAAACATTATAGGATCTCTGTCCTACATTCTTGAATGTATAAGGTATAATATACTTATTTTTATGACGTGTAATATATATATATATATATATATATATATATATATATATATATATATATATATGTATTAAAATATTTATTCTTAAGCCAGAAATATATGTGTGATAATTTTTGAGTTTTTCTTGGGAATGTGGCTTAGATAAAATGGATGTCTTTCTATATAATCATTTATTTCTTCATTCCTTATTCCAACGTTTCGGCTTCACAAAGCCTTTTTCAAGGACTACAATGGAGAGAAAGAAAAAATTATTGTCACCAAAGTCACAGTTAAAAGCTACATTTAGTCGATAAATTAAAAAACACTGAAATTTAATTTATCGACTAAATGTAGCTTTTAACTGTGACTTTGGTGACAATAATTTTTTCTTTCTCTCCATTGTAGTCCTTGAAAAAGGCTTTGTGAAGCCGAAACGTTGGAATAAGGGATGAAGAAATAAATGATTATATAGAAAGACATCCATTTTATCTAAGCCACATTCCCAAGAAAAACTAAAAAATTATCACATTAACCGATTTCATTAATTAGTTGACAAAATTCGTGATTGTTACATTTTTCTAGACGTCATTCCGAATCGAATGAGCTATCGCTCATATTTTTAGGATCTTTACCAAGAATTAACACGTTTTTGAACTTGTTGAATAGACTTATAAATTTTGATAATAACCACCGTTCCATAGTGTATCTAACTTGCAACATACTATACAGCAGTCGTAATCTGATATTTGATCCATAGGTGTCGCTCCTATGCAGAAAATTGTAGAATATTCAAATAGCCGAGTGAACGGTTTTGACAAGTTGAAAACGTGGTTTACAAAAAAATGTGTTTTTTCTGGAATTATTCAATTTGTTGTTAAAAAAGTGTCACAAACGTATTGTAAAGGTATATTATATACTAATATAGTAGTTTTATTACATATACTACTAATTACGATAGCTGCTAAAACAACGTGTTGCATATTTGCAACATCATGGAAATTGGCGGTAATATAGTCATTGTGTTTTTAGATGTGGAATGACAGAAAGGCATTGTCTGAAGCAGAACTGCTGCAAATTATTTATAATTTAGGTGCAAGTGAATATGAAGAATTTTCTGATACTGATAATATTGCTGACCCAGAGTATGTCCCAGAAGCTGACGACGATGATGATCAAAACCATAGTGTTGCATATTTGCAACATATGTATTTTTTCTGTTCAATTGAAAACTATTGAGCTTGGATTTTTTTTTGTTATTTTTCCCATAATCTAAAACACAAAATGACATTAAAAATATTTTTTTCATAAAAATAAAAATCATGAAATGAAGGGTTAACATAAATTTCAGACTTAACCATACCGTTTGAAAAGGGAGTCTCTACATTCATTTGATCAATTTCTGAACATAACTATATGCTATATGTATAATTTCAGTTTGTTGAAAACCGCTCACAACTAACCTAGCTTTGTAAGAATCATCAGATTCTTTATTATAAATCCATTTTACATCTAAAACATTTTTATTTTCAACATTTTTAACTAGTTTCCAAGAATTATTTTCATTCGAAGTTTCGAAGTATATATTTCCTTATTCATTACCTTTTTCCAAAATTTTGATTCTAACGCCTCCTCAAATGTATAAGGTACATTAGTTTCACCAGTTTACAAATACTTTTATTATGTACATGATAATCTTTATATCATTTTGGATAGGTTTTATTTCTTCCAGATTTACGTGAAACAAGTTCAGTATCAGAGTCAGATATTTTATTTATCTCATCCATATTTACATCCATTTTAATTTCATCATTCAAAGATTCATTATTAGAAACTTCATTACGTTCTTCATTCTCACATCCAGATTCAATTTCATTCAAACCAATACATTCAAAATTTTCTTCGATTATATCAACATGTCTAGCACCACCGACAACCTTATTATTATTTACTAATATACGATAACCAATATTACTTTATCCAATTAGAATTCTCATCGGTTTTTTATCCCAATTAGAGTTTCTATTTTCCTCCGATATTCTGACAAAAACTTTACTACTAATTAGAAAAAATGGTTTCTTGTCAAAAAATATTTCATGAGGCATCTTACGTTCAATAGTATTTGTTACAGTTCGATTTTTTAAATGAGTTGCAGCGCAAATTATTTCAGGTCTATATTTTTTATGTACCTTCACCTGCTTCTACTGATAAACAACGAGATATGTCCACAATAGTCCTACAACCCGTTTCGCGGTTCCATTTAACTGAAGTAGGTACATACGTAGGACACGGATCAATTTTAATACCTTTTTCTCGAGCATCAATCTTTCTATTTGAATATTCCTCACCTTTATGACACATCAAAAGTTTAAACTTTTTACTTTTTAAATTTTCACATTTACTTACATTTTCAACGAAACATAGATAGATAGATAGATAGATAGATAGATAGATAGATAGATAGATAGATAGATAGATAGATAGATAGATAGATAGATAGATAGATAGATAGATAGATAGATAGATAGATAGATAGATAGATAGATAGATAGATAGATAGATAGATAGATAGATAGATAGATAGATAGATAGATAGATAGATAGATAGATAGATAGATAGATAGATAGATAGATAGATAGATAGATAGATAGATAGATAGATAGATAGATAGATAGATAGATAGATAGATAGATAGATAGATAGATAGATAGATAGATAGATAGATAGATAGATAGATAGATAGATAGATAGATAGATAGATAGATAGATAGATAGATAGATAGATAGATAGATAGATAGATAGATAGATAGATAGATAGATAGATAGATAGATAGATAGATAGATAGATAGATAGATAGATAGATAGATAGATAGATAGATAGATAGATAGATAGATAGATAGATAGATAGATAGATAGATAGATAGATAGATAGATAGATAGATAGAAGATAGATAGATAGATAGATAGATAGATAGATAGATAGATAGATAGATAGAAAGATAGATAGAAAGATAGATAGATAGATAGATAGATAGATAGATAGATAGATAGAAAGATAGATAGATAGATAGATAGATAGATAGATAGATAGATAGATAGATAGATAGATAGATAGATAGATAGATAGATAGATAGATAGATAGATAGATAGATAGATAGATAGATTAGATAGATAGATAGATAGATAGATAAATAGATAGATAGAGAGAAAGAGAGATAGATAGATAGATAGATAGATAGATAGATAGATAGAGAGATAGATAGAGAGAGAGATAGATAGATAGATAGATGATAGAAAGAAAGAAAGATAGAAAGATAATAGATAGATAGATAGATAGATAGATAGATAGATAGATAGATAGATAGATAGATAGATAGATAGATAGATAGATAGATAGATAGATAGATAGATAGATAGATAGATAGATAGATAGATAGATAGATAGATAGATAGATAGATAGATAGATAGATAGATAGATAGATAGATAGATAGATAGATAGATAGATAGATAGATAGATAGATAGATAGATAGATAGATAGATAGATAGATAGATAGATAGATAGATAGATAGATAGATAGATAGATAGATAGATAGATAGATAGATAGATAGATAGATAGATAGATAGATAGATAGATAGATAGATAGATAGATAGATAGATAGATAGATAGATAGATAGATAGATAGATAGATAGATAGATAGATAGATAGATAGATAGATAGATAGATAGATAGATAGATAGATAGATAGATAGATAGATAGATAGATAGATAGATAGATAGATAGATAGATAGATAGATAGATAGATAGATAGATAGATAGATAGATAGATAGATAGATAGATAGATAGATAGATAGATAGATAGATAGATAGATAGATAGATAGATAGATAGATAAATAGATAGATAGATAATTTATTAGTGCTTGTCACAATTTAACTTTACATTGTGTTGCACACGTCATACAAATTTTCCCAGTTGGGATTAACATAAATACAGATAGATACATAACAATAATATACCAACAAACTTTCATAAAAACTACAACTGACTAGTTTTGCAAACAATTAACTTCCAAGAAAATATATAAAAACTTTTTGTTACCATTAAAACAACAAACAAATTACAGACAAGTCAAAAATTCAAATCATCGGTCAGGAATACACGCACTCCGTAGAAGGCGTTTCGTTGAAGACAGGAGAGCACTGCTTTTTTGAATCCTTTCAAATTAAGAATCTTTACTTCCTTAGGAAGTTTATTGAAAAGTTTATGTGATATAAAATTCGGGCCGTTTTTCGACTTCTCAAGTCTCATATACCTCGATTTTATGTCATTTTTTTTCCGTGTGTTATAGCTATGGGTATCGCCATTTTTAGATAATTTGTCAAAGTTACAATACGCGTATAATAGACACTCATATATGGATGGAAATGTGAGTATCCTAAGTTTCTTAAATGCCTCCATACAGTTGTCTCTGTAGTTCAATCCTGAAACTATCCTCACCGCCCTCCTCTGCAATCGGAAGATTCTTTCCCTACCCGAACAATTACCCCAAATCAGAACGCAGTACCGTAAATGTGATTCGACAAGACTGTGGTACGCGATCTTTAGAACTCTAGAAGAAACCGTGTTTCTTAAATTTCGCAAAAGAAAAATATTTTTTACTAGCTTGTCGGCCACATTGTCTACATGGTTTACCCAAGTCAATCCGGGGTCAGAGAAGACTCCTAGAAATTTGACAGTTTCGACTGTAACTGAGTCAGATTTAACATTTCTTAAATTAAATGCCATTTTTTCGGTTTTCTCAGGATTGCACGAGAGCCCGTTGACAGTGAACCATTCTATGGCCCTCGACTATGCCTCGCTCGCAAGCGCCTTCACCGAAGTCCAGTCCCGACCCCTGACAGTGAGTCCCGAGTCATCAGCCCACAACACATGCTCACAATCAAGATAATATGACAAGTCATTGACAAATATTATAAAAAACAAGGGTCCCAATATGGAACCCTGGGGAACACCCACATTGAAAAATCCCTCATCAGACCAACGACTCATCAAAGAAAGTATTTCACGGAGGGAAGTAAAGAAGTTGACTTAATAGGCAAAGTACATGGAGACCTTTTCAATCAAGAAAAAATTTTAATGGGTGGTGTGGAACTACGTCTCAAATTTGTTAGAGCTAGAAACAGTTTTAGTTTAATGTCGGCCGCAAATCTGAAAGGAAAGATAGAAATCGTCGAAGCCAGTTTATTGGTTCGGAGAGTGAAAATATCACCCACAGTTTTATTGGCTCATAATAAAGCTTTAGATGTAACAACCGCAAAATACCCAATAACTAGAGTTGATGTCAAAGTTCTAACGATTCCCCCAGGACTGCAGAGTAAATCTTTAGATAATATATATATAGGTCAATTACCTAAAAGATGTGTTCTTGGATTCGTTTCTAATAAAAGTTTCAACGGTTTGATTTCAAACATTACTCTGTAAATTATCTATCACTTTATATCGACGGCGAGCAAATCCCATCAAAACCTCTACAGCCTAATTTTGAAAACGGTTTGTTCATTAGATCGTATCAAAGTCTCTTTTCTGGAACGGGTATTCATTTTTCTAATGAGGGGAATCATATTTCACGAGAAGACTATTGCGGGGGTAATTTTCTCACAGCTTTCGATTTAACTCCCGATATGTCCGCTAATTCGACAACGCACTGGAACCTTATAAGGAATGGTAGCATGCGAATAGAAGTTAGTTTCAACGAAGCTTTGACTGAGACTGTTAATCTGATATTGTATGCAGAGTTTGATAATATCATCGAAATTGATAAAAATCGTAACGTAGTTGTGGATTACGGAAGTTAAAAATGACCGCAGTGTTTATCGATATACAAGGATTTTATTTTTAAAAAAAATTCGTCGTAAAAGAGTTGGCTATCCTTTCGTTAAATGAAAATGATGTACAACATTGTTTATTCAAACCTGTATGTGACTGGGATTCCTTAACCTCATGATGATGCAAATCTAAGAGCTGGCTCGAAACTACTCATCATGGGCGCAGATGGGAAGGTGGTTCTGTGTCAAATGCAGAATTTAATAATTTAATTGACAGTGTGTGTACCGAGTACGGAGTAATTTTTGTTAAAGGTCCCGAGAAAAAGGATATTATATCAGAAATAACGCACGCGCGTAACATTATAATCGAGGATTTGGAGAACCTTGGTTGTCCGACCCTCCAATATTTATCCGAAAAATATCAACGCAAACACTGTGGTTCACATAAAAAACACGAACATTTGTGCTCTCTGAGAAACGTGTACAATTTAAAAAGTTGGTATCAGAATGAATTCACTGGAATTAGCCCAAATAGTGGATGTGATAGCTCCCCGAATCAATCATGTTGGGATTTATGCTATTGATCAGTTACCTATTTTTGTTAGTCAACCATCTGCAATAATAATTAATGAGGATACTTCAAACATGCCTGGAAGTCATTGGGTGGCGTTATACATTGACGAATATGGTTCATGCACTTATTTCGATAGTTACGGCAGACCACCTAAATTATTAATCAAGAGATTCATATTGAGAAATTCTAAAATATGGAATATGAATTCGTATATTCTTCAGAGTGTTGATTCTTTAGTGTGTGGCCAATATTGTTTGTTATTTTTATGTTTCATGTTGAATGGATACTGCTTACATGATTTTTTAGAATATTTCACTGTAGAATTAGAAAGAAATGATGACACTGTCTCGAGATTGTATTATTTTTTGAAGTATAAAATAAAGAACGAGCCCTCCTCAAAGCATCCCAGTGCGTACTCCACAAAACGAAGGACAGCATCGCAAGTGCTCAACTTCCTTCTGAATCCAAATTGATTATCACATAAAAGGTTATATGTTTCAAAGTGTTGTATTATCTGCATATACATCAATTTTTCGAAAACTTTAGAAAATACAGGCAGAAGAGCAACCGGTCTATAATTTGACATTACATTCTTATCTCCTTTTTTATATAAAGGAATAACTTTTGATATTTTTAAGCAATCAGGAAAATCACCTGATTTTATACATTTGTTAATTATTTTAGTAAGAGGTTCAATAATGTGATTGACATTTCGCTTTAGTAATGGTACAGATAAACCATAGTAGTCTCTGGATTTACTATTTTTTAAGGAAACGATTGCGTCTCTAACATCGTTGTATGATACTTCCCGGAAACTAAAACTTCCCACCCCATCTAGGCCAGGTGGCAACAGATCTAAAGGATTCTGCCTGTATTTCCCAGTTGAGGACTCTACTAATTTCCGAGGCACCGATATAAAATAATCATTAAAATCATTGGAACTAACGGGTATAGTAACCACCTTCGTGCATTTTCTTTTACTGTTTATGATTTTCCACATATTTTTATTTGGGTTGTTTGAACCAAGAAAAAAATTATCATTGGCTTTTATTCGAGCCTTACGTAACGCAATCCTATATCTATTACGTGCTATATTTCTAGTTACTCTCAAATTGTCATTATAAAGCCTCGCCTCATCCCTCATCCTGCTCAGGTCACCATTGAACCATTTCACTCCCGAATCCGTCCCACGTGCCCGAAAATTGATTTCCGGAAAAGATTCCAAAAAAATTTCTACAAATTTGTCATGAAAAAATCTAAAACAATCATTAGATGAAACCTTCTCATCCTTAATAAAATCCCAGCTTTGTTCACAAAATAAATTATGCATTTTATTGAAACCCACCTGCGTTAGTGGTCTAAAACTCTTTTTTACGAGAGTGTGTTTTTTATTCAGTTGAATTTTGAAACTCACGCTTTGAGCCCTATGATCAGAAAATTCAACCTCGGACACTAGAGAAGTCAAATCATCTAACCCTTGACGCCTCAAAAATATGTTATCCAGACAGTTTCTACCTCTTGTCGGTTCATGTATAGTTTGATACAGACCATAGGATTCAAAAAGTTCTATCAGTGTGCATGCTCTCCCGTCCGGTCCAACTGAAATTCCTCCACAGCTTGAACCAAAACAGACATTAAAACATTCATATACTACCTTTGATTTTATAGTGTACACTTTAGCAATTTTACTATAATCATCTATAAACTATATGAAATATTTCTTACCTTTATATCCTGTTGTTAGAAAAGGACCACCTAAATCAGTATGAATAATTCCTAAAATATCATTCGCTTTTTCTCTATCATTTTTGGAAGGAATATTATGCGTTTTATTTTCAATACAAGTTTTACATTTCATAAATTCATTTTCTAGCTCTTTTGGAAAACCAATCAATAACTGTTCTTTAGTCAAAGTATTCAAATACATAAAGTTTACATGACCTAATAAACGATGACATTTTTCTTTATGGCTAATATAATTCATAGCTTTATTTGCTTAATGTTACTTTTTATGAAATATTAACCACTGTTATTTAAAGCTATCGCAGTTACACTATCCTGTTCATCAAAAATTTTCGACATTTTACCTTCAGATACATTTTATTACTTTCAGTTACTTTACTATAATAACAATAATAATATAACTTTATTCAAAAAATTCAGAAATGGGTTTACAAATGGGTTTACAAGATACAAGAACACTATATGAAATGAATAAAGTAGGATAGCGATAAGTGTTTTTACACTTGTTTCGCATATTAAAATTGAGTCATATACAACAGAGCAGAAATATAAAAAATAAAATATATACATATATAAAAGGTAAAATGTATTAAAATAATGTATGAAATATAACGAGGAGGTTTCTTGGCCATTGATTGAAATAATCATTCTCGAAGGGCTCGTACTTCAGATCTCATTATGAACGTTTTCAGTTGTTTTTTGAATTGCAATGAGTTGGGTATAGTGCGAATTTCTTCAGGTACAGAATTGAACATTTTTGGAGCATTATAAAAAAAAACTAGTCTTCAGCAATGATTTTGTTATTTGCGGTGTAATGTAGTTGTTTCTTTGTCTAGTGTTGTAGTTATGTGTTGGTAAGTTTGACGAGTTTTTTGTTGTATAGTACTTTATGTTAACATTGTAGTAATAGAGTTGTCCAAGGTCGAGTACCTCTGATTCTTGAAAGAGTAAATCACTTGAATATCTTGAGTTTTTACCTAGAATAATTTTTAGGAATCGTCGTTGTAGAACTTCAAGGGGTCGGATGTGGGTTTTCAATGCACCTCCCTATGCTAATAAACCGTATCGAAAGTGACTTTCAAATAGTGCATGATATAGTGTGAGCAGCTGATGAACCGGAAGAATTTTTTTCATGTATTTTAGTTTATAAAGGACACATTGTAGTTTTTTGGTAACGTAGTTGATGTGTATGTCCCATTTCATTTGGCAGTCTATTTCGACTCCCAAGTATTTTATGTTACTTTCGGTTGTAATTGTAAGGTTGTTTTTACCACCGAATATATTAAGCTGAGTAAAGTGAGGAAGATTTGTTTTATTACAACTGATAGGTAGGAAGTTGGTTTTTTGAAAGTTTATAGTCAACAACCTGCTTTCAAGCCATTTTTGAATGATAATAAAGTCTGTTTCTACTATTTCCTTTACTTCTGTCCAGGTATCTGCTTCGTAGAAAATCGCGGTATCGTCGGCGAATCCGATAATGCTGCCCCTGCTTTTTACAGAGAACAATCCATTTAGGTATATATTGAAAAGTGAGGGTCCGAGGACCGCACCCTGAGGCACTCCACATTGTACGACCAACGGCTTACTGTCGACATTATTTATTCGTACTGTTTGATACCTGTTCGTAACATAACTTTTGAGTAAGTTTAAGCAAGTACTTCTGATACCAACGTCCTCCAGGGACTGAAAGAGTAACTCGTGGCTAACAGTATCGAATGCTTTCAATAAATCAATGAATACACATAGACAGGGTTTGTTGTTGTTTAACGAGTTATACATTTTTCCAGTAAGGGTTAGAATAGCATCTTGAGTGGACGTTTTTTCTCGAAAACCATATTGTCTTTCGGAAAGTATGTTATATTTATCTATAAAATTTTGTAGTCTGTTTTTTAGGAGATTCTCAAATATTTTTGATGAGTGGGTGATTAGTGAAATGGGTCTATAATTTTCTGTCAGTTTTTTGTTACCTCTTTTATATACTGGAATGATAATTGAATGTTTGAATGCTCTAGGCCAGATACCAGTTTCTGTGCATTTGTTGAAGATGTAAGTTATTGGTTCCGCTATAAATGACGCGATAACTTTGAGCGTTTCCGATTTTATTTCATCTGATCCCACGGCTTTGTGGTTTTTCAACTCATTAATAATGGTTTTTACTTCAAGTTTGTTTGTGGGTTAGAGTGTAATTGTATTTGGAAGGGAGGGTCTATTGTTTTTGTAGTTAGGATCAGGGTTTATATTTTGAGCAAGTTTTTTCCCGGTGTTATTGAATGATGTATTGAATTCATGTCCTTAGGATTTGTTAATAACTCTCCTAGTTCATTTTCTATATTATCAATAGTGATCTTCGATTTTTTAGTGTTACTTACTTCGTTAACTACATTCCATAAAGCTTTTGTGTTTGATTTGTTAAGTTCGATTTTGTTTTTATAGTATTCGCGTTTTGTTTTTTCAATTAGATTTGACAATTTGTTTCTATATTTTTTGTATCGGAGTTTTAGTTCGTCATTATTTGGGTTTCTTCTCAAAAGTTGAGCCATTTTATTTTTTGTGGTAGTTGAGTAGAGTAAAGCATTTGTCATCCAAGGGGCGATCTTCGTATTTTTCCTTTTAAATGTCTTTGTGTATGTACAGTCGTCTATGTATTTTTGGAGTGTTTCAACGAAAACATTTGTCGCATAGTTAGGATCTGGATTTAGGTATAAGAGATTCCAAGATTTTTGTTTGATTGCATTTTTAAGTTTTGTTTCATCTATGTATTTCACTATTTTTCTGTCCTTGGGGCATTTGTACTTTTCCAGTACTACCTGTAGTATTGTTGAGAAATGACTATAACTCATCAAATATGGTTTCATATCTTTCATTACCAAAGATACTAAAATAACACAAAACATTGCCACTTCCTTTCACGAAGTTTGCTCTTGTAGCAACTTGTTGACCTCTGGGTGATCGCCATTTTGCTCTGCTGGTCAACGTTTGTCCACCATTAAACGAAGATTTGCTGCTGCCGCCATTCTTGCAGTCATTCCTTATGTGACCCCTTTTACCACATTGATAACACACTCGTTCCTGTTGGCCTTTGTCTACAACAAATGTACTTGATTTCCTTCCATAATTTTCGTCATTTTGGTTTTTAATTTCAGCCATCTTAATTTTGTTTTTCACATAATCCGATGTTTGATCCTCTTTTTTCAACGTGTCTGTTAAATCTCCAATATAACACTACACGACTCTGGCAAACTATTTAACACATTACTCAATTTTTCTTGTTCAAAAAGCTTCTAGGCTTATTTAGCGCTTCTTCAAAATTACTAAAAAATGTTCCCGCGTCACTATACTCTTTATGGCTCAATTTTTTTTTCTAATTTATTTCTATACAAAATCTGCACAAAGCATATCAAATTTATTGGTAATATTATACAATGTTTCAAAAAATCACATACGTGTTTCAATTGTTTATTCGATATAGCACTATACATGTAATAAACAGCTTTCAAATTATTTTTGTCAAAGTCTTCTTCCTCTGTAGCTGACTTTGCTCTTGTAATCACAATTTCTTTGTTTTTTCCACCTACTATAGTCAAAATTAGGTATCCTAGTTTCATTATTATTCTCCGTTTCTATTATATCAAACGATTACTAAACTGATGAACCAAGCTATGTACTATGTTCAGGAAAGAGATGACAATTGCAACAACTATTTATTCCCCTACATAGCTCACACTTAATAATAAGTTTTTCTACATTTATTTCTATAAGACTAATTTTACCACCTGTTATAAAACTGAACCCGAGCTCACATATACAATACACACTAGCTCATGCGCACCATATATAAAACAACAATTAATATGAATGTAGTACACATTCCTAACAGATATAACTCAAGTTAATATGATACTGTATAGTATCAAAAATGCACAAAAAAATTCTCAAATCTAAGAACTGAATTTGAAACAAGATTTCAATTCTTTGGAAGACAAATTTTGTTTGTTTTCTCCTATTCGCTATATGAATATATACGGAGTACACAGGCATATTCAAATTGAGGTGATGGATGAGGTTCAGTGCGACACAAAATAGAAGACCAATAATTAACTGAAGTGGGTACGCCTGAATTTCATAAATATTTACCAGCTAGGTTTGAAGATACTCGAAAATTCGGATATTAATTATTTCCGTATTTGGAAGTAATTATCCGCGCGAAGAGTTATATTCAGTTATAAAAGGAAATAATTTTTCATCTAATATATAAAATTCTCGTGTCACGGTGTTTGTAATCAAACTCCTCCGAAATGGCTCGACCGATTCTCATGAAATTTTGTGTGCATATCGCTTAGGAATGCGAATCGGACAACATCTATTTTTCATCCCCCTAATTGTTGAGGGGGGATTGATTTTTTTTTATTTTTGAGACAAAATTTTTTGTTTTTTTTTATGAAACAACATCTAAAAATACATACAACTATAATTTTGATCCCTCTACGACCAACCCCTATTTTTCCATCGCGATTTTTATTTTTTTAAATTTTAGCCACAGATCCGCAATAGGTTTGCAAGATGGCAATCGAAAATAATAATATTTGGTCTGAGAATAGGTTGTAATATATTTTTCATACCCCCAAGTGATTAGGGGTATGACAAAATTTTTTTTTTCTGAATTTTCACCTTTTTATCAACAACCCATATTTTTTAATAGCCATTTTAATAATTTAAACTACGTAAGCCGGGTCAGATAGATCGAGATAGATATATAGATAGATATCTACCTATCTATCTATATATCTATCTATCAATCTATCTTACCCGGCTTACGTAGTTTAAATTATTAAAATGGATATTAAAAAATATGGGTTGTTGATAAAAGGGTGAAAATTCAGAGTTGTAGATATGTATTTTTCAATGCAACATAATAAAAAAAAATTGTCATTTTCTTAGGGGTATGAAAAATATATTACAACCTATTCTAGATAGATAGATAGATATATAGATAGATAGAATGATAGATAGATCGATACAAAGATAGATAACTATCTAGATAGCTAGATAGAAATAATAATTTATATGGCAGAACAAAGTTTGCCGGGTCAGCTAGTAATTATATATATATATATATATATATATATATATACATATATATATATTTATATATATATATATATATATATATATATATATATATATATATATATATATATATAAATATATATATATATATATATTTAGTTGACCAGAATACCTCCGTAATATGATAATATGATAAGGTGATAAGGGTTCGGAACGGATAAAAATGGCCTTTTTAATAAGTGTACTTCATTTATTCCTATCCACGTTTCGATTACAATTTCGCAATCTTCATCGGGACACTGCAATTATGAGCTTACTGTTACACAATTTCAGAAATAACTGTCTTAAGACTTACCAAATAGTTGAGGTTAATAAGTAAGTCACAATAAGATCAACCAACATCAGGTGTCAGCTAATTAAGATTAGTAGATTGAACATAAAATTTTAAAAAGAGAAAAAGAAAAAGTATCCAAAACTTTGACTGCTAACTCTAACCAAACTTTTTAATGTTGGCCGATACTTGGTAGAAGAAAATTGTTAGTGAGAGAAATTGTTGATTCTTGCTGTTAAAGTAAGAATTATTGTCATTTTGTGTTCCATGTTTTACAAATTTCGTAAATGTTTGACAAGTTTTTAAACAGTTATAACTATGATTCTGTTCCTTGCCATGTTACTTATTAACCTCAACTATTTGGTAAGTCTTAAGACAGTTATTTCTGAAATTGTGTAACAGTAAGCTCATAATTGCAGTGTCCCGATGAAGATTGCGAAATTGTAATCGAAACGTCGACAGGAATAAATGAAATACACTTATTTAAAAAAAAGCCCTTTTTTATCCGTTCCGAACCCTTATCACTTTATCATCTTATATATATATATATATATATATATATATATATATATATATATATATATATATATATCTATATATATATATATATATATATATATATATATATATATATATATAATATATATATATATATATATATATATATATATATATATATATATATAATATATATATATAATATATATTATAATATACATATATATATATATATATATATATATATATATATATATTATTCTTGCCTGTACTTTATGCCTACACATTGGTATTTTTTTTATCAATTATAGGCGATTTGAGTTTGTAAACCGCCAATATGAAACAGGTAACGTTTCGTTTCTTTTGAGAAATTTAAGTGTTACATAATGTCGGGTTTTTATAACTCAAATGCCGTCGTTATATTGACGAATGAGTATATATATATATATATAATATATATATATATATATATATATATATATATATATATAATATATAATAATATATATATATATACTTAGTGTTTTACAGAAGATGTTCCATATGACCGCCGTCCATTTCAATGCAGTTTTTCTCAATAGTCTAAAAACTTGATTGAACGTCTCATGAGAAGGAAGTTGACGTTCGTGATAACATTTTAATTGTAAGTTCAGTAAACAAGACATCTGAAAGATGAAAATATATTGAATATCGTAAATAGGCGCGCTAGTAGTTGATTTGAAACCCAAAACTTGCTTATATCTCGAAAACAGCTCATTTGCGGACCCATGTTTTTATAAATTTTTTTACTTATTTTGAGGTCTATAATCAGCTCCTAAAGTATTGAAACATTGTTTTCACCCTGCATATATATATATATATATAAATATATATATATATATATATATATATATATATATATATATATATATATATATATATATATATATATATATATATATATATATATAAATATATATATATATATATATATATATATATATATATATAAATATAAGTAAGAATTATGCGAACAATTACCGTCTGGGGTAGATGTTGATATTTCGATGCTTCGTGAACTCTTATAACCAGCTCCGCTAGGAGGTTTGTTTGATTAGTTTCAAATAAATGTCCTAGTTCACTCAATTATATAAATATATATATATATATATATATATATATATATATATATATATATATATATATATATATATATAATTGAATAACTTGTTTCACCATGATCAGGATTTGTAAAATCTTGACATTTTTGATATTATTAAGAAGCTAATTTCAGACGAAGGAAATAATTCAGGTATGTTGTGTCAATTTGTCTACTTTGCCGACCAAATTATGTTTATCTACCAACTCTAAAGTCTGAACCTGCCTATTTTTCAGAGAGAACTTATTTATTACATTGAACAAAATATTTACATGGACCTATGATATTTATGATATTTATTCGAAAAAAATCAGATAGGGGGCACAATTCTGGAGATATTAGTGAAACATCAATATTTATAAAGTTTGGTAGCTTGGTAATTCGGTCATGTTTGACCATCTATATGTATGTATACAGCAAAGCAGTTGGAAAAACAATAATGCATTCCGAAGAAGAAATGATCAGAAAATAACGAGTGTAATTACTCATTGAAGAAGGCAACATTAGAGTAACCGTAAACCGAGATCTTTCAGACCGAGATGTACGCCATTTAGCTCACATTGGAGACAACCTGGCAAAAAAACAGCTCATATAAGGAAAACACATATCCCGTCTGATAGTCATAAAAATACCGTGAAGTTTATAAACCAATTTGAAATAAATGTCCATGAATGCCGCAAGACAATAAATTTTTATTAAGGTGTTCTACGAATGAATGCATTGGAGTTTACAAAAACGGACATCACCTTACCAAGAAATCTCCTGGACGAAGATTTCTTGCCTCGGAGCAATACTCTATATCCCAAGTATGAAACCAGATTCTTGATAAGAGAGATCGGCTTTCTTAAAATTTTGAATTGATGGTACTTGATAAAACTCCATATTACTAGCCGAAATTTTCATGGATGACATAGAAAATACTATTCACAATAATCCATTCACGAAAACATTTATTTAATGGTATGAATTCGTAGATGATATATTAGTATGTTCTACGGGAACCGAGAGACAATTGAATATTTTCTAAGATATCATATACTATATATATATATATATATATATATATATATTATATATATATATATATATACATATATACAATATATATATATATATATATATATATATATATATATATATATTTTTATATATATATATATATATATATATATATATATATAATTATATATATTTATATATATATTTATATATATTTATATATATATATGTATATATATATATATATATATACTATATATATATATATATATGAAAAACTTGGTTCTCGGAATTGACCGCGTGATTTGAAAAATCTTTTACGCGGTTCATTCCGAGAACCAAGTTTTTCAAATACTTCCGACCGCGAAAATCTTTCTGAATATATATATATATATATATATATATATATATATATATATATATATATATATATATATGAATATATATTGACAATAATTTTTTTTCGAAAACATTTCAATTTAACCTTCAAACTCCCTATTTTATTTTCTCAATAGGATGTTTATTAAATATTTAGCAGCTATTTCAAATGTTAATTTTATGAAAATTTGAAAAATTCAACATTTTCAAAGTTATTTTTTTTAATTTAGAAAAACATGTATTACTAGTTCATGTTATACTTACAAAAACTAGAGTATACTTGACTCAATTCTGAATAACTAATTTTGCTCTATAATGTAATTTAAAAGAAAAATGTATAGGAAACAATATATGTAATGTTTTGTCAATCAAAACGCTGTTTTAATTTTTTCAAAAAACCACTAGTAAAGAAGTTATGTAAACAGCGCTCGATTGTAATATTATAAACTATTTAGCCTAGCGCTTAGCCGCTTTACATAGGATATTGATATATTTTTTCACAGAAAAACTAATGATCCTATCTAAAATATGGTGGGATTATTTTTTTTCTAAATTGCTCCTTCTTTGTGGTAGAATTTTTTAATTGAAAAATTAATTTATTCTTTATCTATTAAAAAAAACTATTTTCTTCGACACTTTCGATGATTATTCGTTATTAACGCCCCCTATATTAGTGTAAACTTTCTATAATATTAATTATTAATCCTTAATAAAGAGGTTTCTGAAGGAATTACTTATTAATCTATTTTTCGTGGGTCAATACCTTTGATGACAGGGATAATATTATAGTTTTTTACTGCATGTAGCTAATTTAGTGGTTATGAAATGTCAGTTAAGGCTCGTTTTCATGTGACAACAATGTCGCGACTTTAGTGCCATGACACTAATAGCGTTCTCCATTGGTAGAACTAGTGCGCACTGAGTGCAATTTTTATGATCCATTGGAGAGCTTAGTGTGGAGGTTCTTGATCCATTGGGAAACTAGTGCAGTAGAAATTGAACTGAGTTCATGTTTTTTGGCACGAGGTACGAGAGCTCGTGCCGGGGTCAGTGCAGTTATTGCTGATTTGAATGAATAACAGAATACTTAATATGGAGAACTTTAAATTAATAATTTAATAAAGTTTTACCATGATCTAATGAAAAAATTATTCCTGTACTGCTTCGTGACGGTTGAATATAATAGAATACTTATACATTTTGTTGTGTGAAAATAAGCCAGAAAATTGTTATTGAATGATTTAAACTTAATATAGTTACTTGAACCCAATTTTAGAGAATAAATGTATGTACTTCAAGAGTTATAATATTAATTAGTTGTTTTGCCAGTTTTTTCAGCTACCATATAATAATAGTTAATTTCATCACCTTATAGGAAATATCTTGTATTTTATAATTACTAATATAAAGTTTTACAGATCAAAATTGAAGAAAAATCTTAATCAGTGAATCAATACACTTCATATAAGGTAAATTACTGACTGCATGGTTACCTTAGCATACAACCTACCTGTCGAAACCTTCCATTCTATAAATATTTGGTAGAGGTTCTTTCAATGAAACCATACCATTATTTATTAAATCAATGATGTAAGAACAGGTAACTTCATCGTAATCTGTAATCAAAGCACACTCTCTCAAGAAGCAGTCTGGCCAGAAAAAGATTAAATAAAAATACTCAGTTGTCAACTTAAAAAGCGTATCCCTGTCATCAATAGGGACTCAAAGGGTTACTAATTTGTTATTAATTTCAAATCGAAGGTTTATTTCTTGCTTAATTTTTTTAATTTCATAAACAAAGAAAAACTTCTATTTTACGATTGAAAATAAGAAAGCGGAACTTTTTTTTTAAAAGTATTTATTATATGTAACCTCTACAATTCAAACACATAATTAAAAAGAAATCCTTTAAACAATGCTTTTAGCATTGGTCTCAAGGAAATAACCAAAAATAAGTGTGCAAACAAAATTAATTCTAACATCAAATATTAAATCTAAAATAATACCTACTTATAATAGTGAACCTAAATATAAAAAAAACTAACAATAAAAATAAAAATCACACTAACATAATTTTATACCAAGTTCAAAATATCCTTCACGTGTTTCGTAAAACAAGGGAAGGAATTAGACAACTTTATCGAATTAGGCAATCGATTGTATACCTGGGCTGCTTGAGATATGGGATTATTCAAACCTATTTGTGTTCTTACATTCTGTAAGAAGAAATTACATAGTGATCTTGTGTCATGACTGTGTATGTCCTGTATATGTTGCAGACTTATGTTGGACTTTTGTAATTTGTTTTTAATTTTATACATCAGTTTACATTGTTCCAATTCCAACAGTTTGCCTTTAACTTAACTTACATAACCCCAAAAAACAAACAGCTGTAGTGTTACCGAAACCCGACACGGAATTTATAAAATTTGTGATCCATTGGGATTGCACTAGGGCAACTTTGTGACAGAACTAATCGAGTTGTAGTGCCGCACCAGTTTTACCAATGGAGAATGCTATAAAAGTCGTGACATTTTTAAACATGCAAACTTCAAAGTCACGTTGTCGCGGCAACAAATTGAAGCCGTGGCATTAGTGTCGCGATATCAAAATCATGTTGATGTTTTCGTGACATTTTACATTAGTTCCACGCAACATACCTCGTGAAAATAGCTGTGTCATTGTCGTGACCACGTGTGAAAGTGAGGTTAAAAAAAATATTGGTTTACAAGATAAACAATGAAAAAAGAAAATGTTTTTTGTTTTCGATATCGTCCACTTTTTGGAGGAATATGAGAATCTGCCTTGTTTGTGGAACAAAATTAATCGTTTATTTAAAGACAGAGTCGCAAGAAACAAAGCGGAACAACATCATGTGTTAGCTATAACTGGGATTACAGACGTAAAAATATTGCGCAAAAAAAAAGGAGGATTTGTGGTACATACAATACAGTACGGAAAACTAAAAAAAGCACAAAAACTGGAAGTGGAACGAGAAATGTGTCCCAAACCTTTTTTGGTTTTAAGTTGCCGATAGACTCCTAAGACCAACAACCAATTTTTTTTTTCAATTTTCCTTTTTTGTGCGTTTTCTTCACTTATGTATAGTTGAAATTCACACTCGTGCAGCCGCCGCAATCACTTCATTCGACTACAAAAATCGTGACATTAAATACATGAAAACAACCATTAGAAATGTCATATTGTCATGACTTAAAGTGTCATGACATTATTATGTCGCATGAAAATGAGCCTAGGCTCGTTGCCGTCACAACCATTTGTAGAATTACAAAAGATTGTATTCAGTAGATCATCGGGTCATGGTTTTAATAAAGTTGTTACTGGCAGCAGTATATTATTTTTTAACTCACCCCCTTGAACATTCACAGAAGTCACAGTATTTGAATATTCAATATTACCATCCGCTTTATCGATACTAGCATTTTTTAATGTTTGTAAACTACGTGTAACTTCTACTACATCACAATCTGATAACAATTCACTGCATATAAAACATGTATCGCTCATTATAAAATTTGTTCAAGAGCATGAAACTACTAAAGTAACATCTTTAACACTCAAGAAATATGTTTCAAATGAAGAATAAAGTCCATCTCAGTTATTTTTCAAATGAGCTAAACACTAAACACAGTCCGACAGGCTATAACAGGAGAGAAGATGCGGGCCCGAATTCTCTATAATATAAGTATATTTTTCACAAAAGACCCGAGCATCAGATGAAAGTTTTTAATATACTTTAAAACATTTTTTAGAATTTACGCCCTGGTATACGGCATACAATACCGTATGTGAATGCATACTAATCGCTTTTTCAGCGCTCTACTCCAAAAACGGTTGATCTTACACAAAAATGTGAACAACATGTTTTTGTAGATAATTGCACGATGAACAATTTTTGTAATGACCTATTGACTTTCGAGCAAGATATTCGCGGAAAACTGATTTTCGCGACCTTTTGACCTTCATAACTTTTTCAGCAGACACGGTATCAATGTCGATTTTTTACATATTTATGAAAATGCCGTAATGAAGGTGTACTCAGCTCACTACGAATTTTTCCGCAGTTAAAACCTATAATGACTGGGCTAAAGAGCTGTAGGTAGGTACTGTGTTTGGCATTGTGTGTAGCTCGTGTGAAGCATCTGCCACACCACGTTTTATCCAATTTCCATATAGATTCAACTTAGAACTATATTAACTAATTAAGTAATGAATAAGACATAAATGCGTTGCTCTATAATACTTTTACAACTTCGTTTCAGATGAGCAAAAACTAAAACAATGAACAATGATTTCGTGTGAAAGCATTGTTCAAATGTGTATTAATAAAACCTTGCCTGACTTTGGTAACCGTTCTTTGACAATACCATCGAACTGGGATTATATTTGTGAAACCCAAGCTGCTGCCGACTGCATTAACTCCTTTGAACCTCACAATTTACCCCCTGACTTAGATTTTATCGACACCAATTCTACCATCGTAGTATCAACAAATGACAGTTACAGTGACGTTAAAATGATTAGAAACAGTGAGGATAACACCCAAATAGATATCAAAAGCATACCTGTATTTGTTACAGATACGCCTACTATCTACCTTCTACGCCTACTATCATTGTTTTATCGCCTGTAATCTACATAGAGCAAGAAGAATTTGGTCCCAAAGGAGATAATATGAACGACAGTTTCTCAATTATTAGTAATTTCTCGTCAAATCACACATCTAACCGGCAAGCAGTAAACTTGAAGGAAAGCGAAACATCTGACATGGCTAGTGTTTTACAAGATATAACGCGTAACGAAAATTTGCCCTATTCAAATTATATATATAGTCTCCCCGGAGACGGGAGACACTTGGTTATAAATATGGTATATATAGAACCACCTCGGTACACTCTATTTGCCTAACAAATATTTTCGTTTTCCTATGAAACATCCTGTAATCCTTATATATATATATATATATATATATAATATATATTATATATATATATATATATATATATATTATATATATATATATATAACACTTAATAATTTCGACCAATCTGTACAATATAGAAACGCTTTGTATTATCGGGAATGTGGTCTGTAGACTCAATAAACTCTTTGTCTTTTTTTCAACTCAATATTTCGCCATTTATTTTACAGCTTCATCAGGAGTACTACAAAAAATTTTTAAAAATTAAAAACTTTAAAATTATTAAAATTATTTTCGCTTTCTCTTATATAACTCTACACAATTAAAATCACATATACAAATTTAAAGCACATAACATTTGACACTTACAAGAATAGAGTTGGTCCTTAGTTGTAATATATCAGATGCATATATACACCATCTCAACACAAATCTAAACTAACAATGAATTCCCTCTCACTGAAGACAACGGGACGAACACATGGCAACAATGCCTACATTGAAAAACGATTAGATTTAATTCAAAATATTTATATAGATTTCACTCAGTTGGTCTGTGTCTGATTTAAAATTCACTGCATTCACATCTTGACTTATGTGTACCATTTCCAAAAACAGCCTACTCTTATAATTATATTCTGTTTCTAGTATTTTAACATTGTCGAAATTAAAATGATGTCCCATTTTTTGATAGTGGTTGACTAATGCACACGAATTCTTTCCTATTTTACAGTCACTCTTATGTTGCGTCAACCTTTGTTTCAACCACTGCTGCGTTTGTCCAAAGGTTGACGCAACATAAGAGTGACTGTAAAATAGGAAAGAATTCGTGTGCATTAGTCAACCACTATCAAAAAATGGGACATCATTTTAATTTCGACAATGTTAAAATACTAGAAACAGAATATAATTATAAGAGTAGGCTGTTTTTGGAAATGGTACACATAAGTCAAGATGTGAATGCAGTGAATTTTAAATCAGACACATACCAACTGAGTGAAATCTATATAAATATTTTGAATTAAATCTAATCGTTTTTCAATGTAGGCATTGTTGCCATGTGTTCGTCCCGTTGTCTTCAGTGAGAGGGAATTCATTGTTAGTTTAGATTTGTGTTGAGATGGTGTATATATGCATCTGATATATTGCAACTAAGGACCAACTCTATTCTTGTAAGTGTCAAATGTTATGTGCTTTAAATTTGTATATGTGATTTTAATTGTGTAGAGTTATATAAGAGAAAGCGAAAATAATTTTAATAATTTTAAAGTTTTTAATTTTAAAAAATTTTTTGTAGTACTCCTGATGAAGCTGTAAAATAAATGGCGAAATATTGAGTTGAAAAAAAGACAAAGAGTTTATTGAGTCTACAGACCACATTCCCGATAATACAAAGCGTTTCTATATATATATATATATATATATATATATATATATATATATATATATATATATTATATATATATATATATATATATATATATATATATAATAGTTGAAATAAGTTTAAATCGCGTAACACAAAATTTACAGCAGTTATTTTGTATGGTAATTTTTATATCACAGTTGGAAAAAGTACGTTTGAAATTTTCTAAAATTTGCTGAAATTAAATAATCTTACAATACTTATAAAATTAAAACGTTGTAAGATCATTCAATTTCAGCTCTTTTTATAAAAATTCAAATGTACTATTTCCTGTCAGCCAATTTAATACTTCACTTCATACTCGGTACAAAATAACTGCTGACGAATTTCTACGTTTTGTTTAATTTATCTTTATGTTATAGAAGCCCTGAAGAAGTAAATTTAATTCTTGTATATATATATATATATATATATATATATATATATATATATATATATATATACCTATACTATTGGACAAGTAGAGCAAAAAAGTGCTTTTAATTTTTAGAATTGAAGGATTAATTTATTATTATTCTAATCCTGGGCTAATTTCAATGAAATATTATCCCCAAAATATAAGTAACATACCACAATATTCTGGACAAAATCAAATAAAATGGAGGTAGAGAAATATTTATAATTATAAAAATCGATGAAATGAAGTGCGACAAAAGTAAAGCAACAAATTGTGTCAACAGTATTTTATTTTATATATTACGATAAAAAAACATTGAACACATTTAATAATTACAATAGCTATAGTTATTATGTTAATAGTTAATAAAATATCATTTATTATTTATTACTTGCCGACAACGTCGCGGCATTGACACAATCAATTTTTGAACAGTGTCTTCGGAAAGTTTGTCCAAACTTCATTGATTTTATTCACTAACGATTGATTATTTGTGAAAAATTGTGTACGAATTCTACGTTCAAATTCTTCCCATAGATTTTCAATGGGGTTGAGGTCTGGTGATTGTACCGGCCACTGCAAAACCCGAACATTATTTTCTTGAAACCATTTTTGAACAATTCGTGAACAGTGTTTTGGGTCGT
Source organism: Cynegetis impunctata (assembly GCA_030704885.1). Classification (NCBI taxonomy): domain Eukaryota; kingdom Metazoa; phylum Arthropoda; class Insecta; order Coleoptera; family Coccinellidae; genus Cynegetis; species Cynegetis impunctata. The sequence continues at coordinate 229,304 of JARQZK010000046.1, forward strand.
TATCCTGTTGGAAAATAAAATGCAAAGGCATTTCCCACTCTGCATAAGGCATCATTACATTTTGCATTATATCTCTATAGACAAATCGATCCATAGTGTCATTAATGTTTAATGGACCCTCCCCCTTCCATGAGAAACAACACCATAAAAAAAAACTGCCTTTACCATGTTTAACTATGCGTGTGACGTATTTGGGATTAAACCTTGTGTTGATTGGCCGTCTTACACGCTTCATTCCATCAGAATTAAAAATTTTATAACGCGTTTTATCGCTGAATAAAACTTTTTCCGCTCGTCTACCGACCAATTTAAATGTCGACGGGCAAATTCAAGCCTAGCCACTCTATTTCTTGCCGAAATAAGCGACTTTTCAGCCGGTGGTCTGCTAATTAACTTTGCTTCTACCAAACTTCTTTGAACTGTCCGTGGACTAACTATTATTTCGGGAATTTCAGCAATAATTCTAGGTGCAGACATCCAGGGATCGTTTTGAGAACTTCTTTTAATGCGTCTATCTGTACAAATAGTTGTTTTTCTTGGCCTTCCCGACTTCGGTAGATTCTCTAAATGTCCCCTTTTATACTAGCTCGAAATTATTCTGGATACACTGTATCTGGGTAAAACAAACCGTCTTGAAATGGTGGCTTGTAATGTACCTTCCAAGTGTGCAGTCACTTTATTTTTTAGGAAAATATTG
>JARQZK010000046.1:235000-270000 GCA_030704885.1 Cynegetis impunctata
GTATAGTGTTATATCAAAATTTCAAGTATTATGAACTTAAATATGTGAAACTGGTTTATAATGAAGGTTTTTTCAAATGTATTAATCATAAATATTCAAAATTTATATATTCAATATTAATTAGAATTTTCAGATTACCTGTTTCTGCTAATGACCCTCTGTGGTCGAAGCAGAGAAATAAACAAAAAAAAATAATAATATTTAATATGTTATGTATTTGATAAAAATTACTGCAGAATTTTCTTGAACATTACCAGCCAGGTGATGAGATTTTATTAAAATAAAAGAGTTTATATAAGAAGGTGCATCAAATTTCTGTACACAGTTTGTCTCTGAAGCAATATCATTGTTGATAGCAGATTTTCAATTGTTTAGATCCACCATACTGGTTATATAAAGTATAAAGTGAAATTAAGCTGAAAATTGTAAAGAAAATTGATTAAAAGTGCAAGTATTGAAGCCATAAATACTACTTGGTGTAAATTTCATATTATAATTAAACTTTGTAAAGTGAATGTTGTGAATTGCATCCACAATAGAAATTGTGAGGTTAAGAAGATACCAGTGATATAAATATTGGATATTCATAGTACGAGATTAAAGAAAGGCGGAAAGGAGTTGTGAGAAGAAGAAAAAAAGAATTTGTTGGACACAGAAAGAAGAAAAATTAACCAAGAAAAAAAACATTAATTGTGAGTTTTTGAACTTTAATATATGGGTCAATTTGACAATTCAAAAATATTTGCAAATATAAAGTTTTAAAAAAATAGAAGGTTTTATAATCAAATATTGAATTTTTAATTATAGTAAAGATATAGAATTGTTGTTTGAATTTGAAGTGTTGTTGTTATATATTGATAGAGTCATTGAAAATTTTAAAATTATTAAATCAAATGGGTGCATCAGAACAACAGTGGTTCAAGTCCAAAATTTTGATTTTCTTTTTAATTCTCGATTCAGTACCCCTAATGCAGTTCCTTTTCAGAGCAACAAAGATCCAAGTCCACTCCTCAATAGTTGCCTTTAAAATACCACTAGATCGGTATTGCTGTGAGTTAAAAATGAAAATGTTCAGAGCAAAGGTGACTCAAGTCCTATTTTTTCTGTCAGGACACGTATTGCTTCAATTAGTGGATGTGACTATGTGACTCAGAATTCAGTTAATCAACTGAAGATTCAAGTCATCAAATTCAAACGTGGACAACCATTTTCCTCATTATTTAGAGAAAATGTTTCAAATTTTATAAACTTTTGAGAGATTTCCTTAATGAAGAAGTGCGTTTGAAAAAAATTCACATATTTAGCAGCGGTAAACTGTACATGCAACGACGAGCCATAGCTTTAGTAAAGAAGAACGATAAAAAATCGCTTCTACCTTTTATACCACCTATTTTTCATCAATTTCATAAAAAATCTTCATGTTAAATTAATACAAGAACATCCTCCCAAGATGACCAGGATCAGAGTCATCAGTTGTTGAGTGATGAAGAGTTCAACAACGAATACCAATTCGACGAATAGATTAGCTAGTTTTTTTAATATTCATGTGAAAATTGTTTTTTGATATAAATTTCATTTTACTTACTTGTTTCAGTCTAAAAACATCTGTGGAATCCTGATACACGCACGAAATATTTGAATTTTTAACTCTACAATTCAAATTTTTTTTCTGTAAAATTGTAAAAGAATATTTTCAGAGCGAGTAAGATAAATAACATAAAACCTTTTAGCTAAATTCAGTTTTATTCTTGTGACTTGGATTGAACAATGCACCTTAATATGAATTCGTTCAGTGCAACACTGATCTAAGTCCATTTTTTTGTCTTAATTGATTGATTAGTTTGATGTTTTTGAATTTATCATTCTTGAAGTATAAGAGAAATAAAATTTAATATATTACCAAAAAGAATCTAATGAATCCAATTTGAAATAAATAACAAGAAATTACCTGTAAACACAAACGCAAATACCTTAATAAAACAACACTTTGTGAACTGGACTTGGACCACTGTAGTTCTGATACACCCAAATAATTGTTTCAGTCATAGTTTGGCAAAATAAAGAAGTTATGGATTCTTCGATTTTATTCAAATTTGGGTCGTTTATCTCAGACATAATTTTGAATTTTTTCACATACAAAATCAGTATGGCTGACTACCGGTTTCACAGAAAACGATATAAAAATTAAAAATTTAAATGGAACACCCTATATATTTTCACATATTTCAATTCTGAGGCTTCAAATACATACATTCCATCTGTCAAATGTCAATTCTATCGCCGTTTCAATTTTGTTTTTTTTTATCGTAGATGGCTGCGACGTCGTCTAAATCATAGATAATTGATTTAAAATATCGACCAAAGTAACAATTTTCGAAAAAATTCATTTTCGTGAAGTTTGTTAACGATTGAATTCTTTTTCGAACCAAAAATCAGTTTTTTAAATGGAAACATACATGGGCCGCCCGGTATATCAAAAAGGTCCTTCAAATTCTTTTAAAATGATTCACACATCAGTTTTCTCAATTCCTTAATAACGAAGTAATTATTAAAAATCTTATTCTTATTAGTTCCCTTTGCTCCTGAAACCCTGTTAACGAAATATGAAAAAAATTTTTGACAGATGGAATGTATGTATTTGGAGCCTCAGAATTAAAATATTTAAAAATATACAGGATGTTCCATTTAAATTTTACATTTTTATATCGTTTTCTGTGAAACCGAAAGTCAACCATATTGATTTTGTATGTGAAAAAACTTAAAATTATTTCTGAGATAAACCACCCAAATTTCAATAAAATCGAAGAATCCATTAAAAAGTTATAGGGGTGGCCCATCACTCATTTACACCCGGTATATATATATATATATATATATATATATATATATATATATATATATATATATATATATATATATATATATATATATATATATATATATATATATATATATATATATATATATCTATATATATCTATATATGTATATATATATATATATATATATATATATATATATATATATATAACAAAAAGAGCAAAATTATCGGTCTAGCCCGCATATATCGAAGCAGCCGTTGACACGTGTTTTTTGTGGTAACTAAAATAGGATACACATGTTTGCGTTTGCGAATCATTGTTCATTCTTAAATCAAATTTATCCAAAATTCTAACAGTTTGTGTCAGAAAAGTTGATGTTGAAATAGCAACTCTCTTGTATGAATAAAAATTAAAAATAAGTATCAAGAAGTTTATTTCATTTAATTATTCATTTCGATCCCTAATTCTCATATTAAGAGTAGAAAGCAGATTTGTTGTAAAAGTTATAATCAATTATCCACTTAAAAAACATACGTAGTATATAATAATACACTGATATTACACTCATAACTTCATATTAATAAAAAATATCTTACTGAAGTCAAAATTGCAAACATAAACTTCTACTGAATCGATTTTACATTTCATTCTTTATAAAATACTAAACAAAATACAGTTCGCATACTTTTTTAAGAACATGAATGAGTCGAGACGTATATGCTATTGCTCTTGAAAGTCAAGTGTTTTGTGAGAGGAATATAGCTTTAAACATGTTGAAACTGATATCAAAATATGTGTAACGCTTACGTTCGCGAATTGTGCGTGGAAATATCGACTTGCCTATAAAAGTAGACACTAATTAGTGCGTTTTCGGCAAATTATTTATTGTTTATTTCTGAAGTGAATTAATATAAAAACTGATTTATGAAACACCTGTGTGATAAGTGCAGATAAATTGACCAGGGCCGGATTTAGGAAACATCTATAGAACATGTCTGGAATGGTTTGTGCTAGGTGTGATTCAGAAGTAAGCAGAAATGATAGTGAAAGGATAACAATCTGTGATTGCTGTGCGGAAATTGTTCATGAAAAATGTGCTGACCTTGCACCCTCTGAATTAAGAGCTATTGTAATTCAAAAACGTAATCTGCTTTATTTCTGTACCAGTTGTAAGGAAAATTTCAAAAAAGTTCCTAGTATCATTGAAAAATTAAATGAGATACTGGAAATCAACAAAAAGTTAATGGATGAAAATAAAAACTTACAGGAATTGCTCTTGAAAGCTAAGAGAGAGAATATGGATGGAAATCTTAACACTGTTGTCCAAGAGATACAGGATAGACAGAGTAGAGCATCAAACATTATAATATGCAACATTCAAGAGTCAAGTCAAAATAGTCTTCCAAACAGACTAAAGGAGGATACTGTAAATGTAAAGAGAATACTCGGTGATCTTTCCGAAGATGTAACGATCAAGAAAACATTTCGTATTGGTAAATTACTGAATGGTAGAAACAGACCAATTAAAGTTGTTCTTAACAACAGTGAGAATGCCCTGAAAATTCTTAGAAATAAAAATATGATTAAGGTTCCTGGAATCATAATTTTTGGGGATCAAACTAAATTACAAAGAGACTATTATCTTCCGGTCAAGGCTAAGCTTGCTGAGCTCACTTCCCAAGGAATAAATAACAAAAGAATTCGTTATATAAATAACATACCTACAATAGTAGATGTATCTCCTAGAGAGAAAAAAAAATAATTACTGAATATCCTGATATCTCCTCCAATAGTGACATCATATATGCCAATATCCAAAGTTTGATGGCCAACTACGATCAACTGATCCATGACGTCATATGTTATCAACCGTCTATTCTTTTGCTTAGTGAAACACGTACAACCTGTGACATGGAAGATTTTGAACTTGAGATTGATGGATACAATATTGTGAGATGTAATTCGTCTAGCAGATATACTGGAGGTGTCGTGATATATTTGAGAGATGGGTATGTCTTCAAGATTTATAAAAATATTTGTATAGATAAAGTTTATTAGTGCTTAGTAATAAGACTTAAAATCCATGGCGAAAATTTACTTTTGGGATGCCTATATCGTTCTTCTTCTTCTTGTGGTGCCGTACCCGGTTTAGGGCGTGGCGACCTCTCTACAACTACTCGTGCTGTGCGTGATACAGCGATACACGAATAGAAGGGACCTACAGTTTTACGACGGTTCCGAACGTCTTTACAGAGAGGCTTTACTAGGCAGAATACTGCTCGGTGGTTTGCCATTGCCTTCCGAGAGGTGGCTCCGCATTAATTCGTTGGTTCGGCCGGGATTCGATCCAGCGACCTTCTGTTCAGTAGCCCAACGCACTGACCACTGAACTACGGAGCCTATATCGTTCACCCAGTTCTAATTTCAATAACTTTTTTGACCACTTTGAAATTTGGGCAGAAAATTTTTTCAATGAGAAAAACCGATGTATTCTGGTAGGAGACTTCAGTTTGAACTTCTTCAATGTGGATGACAATAATGTTCAACTGTTTAAAAATTTCATAACCATCAATGGGGTTGATCAACTAGTTAATGAACCCACTCGTGTAACTAACACTAGCGGCTCATTGATCGATTTTGTTTTAAGTAATAGAACTGACTGTTTTCATAAGATACACAAAACACCAAAAATAACTGACCATAGCATTATTTCAGTCTCTATCAGAAATGCATCCATATCTAATTACGATTCCATCAGAACGTATAGAAATCTCAGTGCAGGTAATCTTAAATCACTGAATAATCAGTTGATACTTTGCAATTGGAATTTAAAGTCAATAGACGTTGATGTGATTTACGACAACATTATGGAAAATATTGGGAGGCAAGTAAATATCATCTCTCCATTAATATCATATAAAATTAAGGGAAATCAATTGCCTTGGTATGACCATGAAGTTGTTAAACTAAGCAAATCGAGGAACAGAGCTTATAAAGCATTTAGAAGTGGTGATGATGTAAACCTTAAACAGATGAACTGGATCACATATAAGAATTGTAGAAATGAAGTTGTTAATCTTCTCAAAATAAAGAAAAAAGAATATTTTGAAACAAAAATTGATAATTGTTCGCAGAACCCAAAAAAAATGCGGGAAACACTAAAAACTCTAATGAAACCAAAGAATCCCTCTATCCCAAATCAAATAATTTTTCAAACCGGACAGCGAACAACAAAAGCTGTAACAGACCATGATAAAGCTGAAATGTTCAATTCATTTTTCATTGAAAGTATTGTTTCAATTAGGGATGGAATTCCACCTTCTCTCCCGTGGTCTAATATCAATTTACCCAGAATTCAAAGCAAATTCTCATCATTTAGATCACTGACTCTAAAAGAACTGAAAATCATAATAAGTAACTTGGACAATAAATGCAATTCTGATATTATCAACAACAAAATTTTAAAAAATGCGTGTGATGTTATTGGTCCTGTTATTTTGAACTTTGTTAATACCTCTCTGGAAACCGGAGTTTTCCCTCAACAACTCAAGAATAGCACAGTTGTCCCAGTGCCTAAAATTAAAAATACTAATGACGCTATTAATTTTCGACCAATCAATACACTGCCATGCTTGGAAAAAGTACTTGAACTAACCGCATACAGCCAACTTTTAGACTATATTAATGTCAATCAACTCCTAATGGAATATCAATCTGGTTTCCGATCTAGTTATTCATGTGAAACTGCCCTACAAGTAACTTTGTCAAAATGGAAAAAAGATATTGATTCAAACAAATATGTGGTGGCAGTGTTTCTGGACTTCAAGAGAGCTTTTGAAACGATAGATATTTCTATTCTACTTTTGAAACTTCAATATTATGGATTAACCGACAGACCCTACAGCTGGTTCAAAAGCTATTTGGAAAATAGATCACAATTTACTGAAATAAATAATACTTTTTCAACCAATAAAGACATTGATACTGGTGTTCCGCAAGGGAGTGTATTGGGACCACTGTTGTTCATTTTATACTTGAATGATATAAATTATATTCAGGAATGTGAGTTCATCAACCTTTTTGCGGATGACACCTTACTAACAGCAAGTGATGTTGATCTACCAAATGCTATTCAAAGAATGAATCGTACTCTTGGCAAAATATCAGAATTTCTCACAATTAATAAACTAAAACTCAACATAAAGAAAACAAAATCAATGATTATAACCACTCAATATAGAAACAATTTGTTGAATAAAAACTTGATAAACATAGAAATCTATGGTGGAACAATTGAATTGGTCGAAGAGTTTAAATATCTTGGATTTATGATAGACAACTCACTGAACCTAAAAAAACACTTCCAATATATAAACGATACCTCAATCGAAAGTAGAAAAATCGGAAAAATTCACATCTTTAACATATTTTGGTCCTCTCACAAAAAAAGTTGCTAATGTTATACCTAAATGTGATATTAAAACTGCTTTCAAAACTAAGACAAAACTCTCAGGATTTTTATTAATTGCCAAAGATATCACTTCAAAATTTGAAAGTTCAGGAGTTTATAAGTTGATTTGTCCTGTATGTAAAAGAGTGTATATCTATAGGTCAGACTGGTTGATTGTTCAAGACAAGATTTAAAGAACACCAACAATCTTTTTTGAAAAATAAAACGGATTCAACGTTTTCAAATCATTGCCATAAAAACCACCACCCGTTTCCACTAATAGATAACTTCCAAATTATGCAGAAATTGCCGAAAGAACCAAACTAACTTACTTAGAATTATTGAAAATTTTTAAACTCAATCATAATGCAAATGATATATTGCTGAACGACAAGATTGACTTGATATATTCTCCTATATTTAGTGTATTCAAACAATAATGATTTTGCTAAGAACATTTTATTGTACCAATTTGGGAAATCCACTCGATTATCCCTTCTTGAATAATATGTTCTTGTCTATTTAGGAACCTGCAATAATTATTTCCCACCCGTAAGCGCAAATCTATAATTATCTATTCAGTTCTGAACTCAATTTGCCTGATGATGGTCTAGTGATCGAAATTGCAATCGCAGTGTCATATTTTTCAAAGTATTTTTGTGATAATAAACGTAGTAAATTCAAATTTTGTTTTTGTCCATCATGTTAAATTATCACGTAGTAATGACGAATTCCATCAACTATGTATAATTTTACATTTTTTCACTATTTTCCAACTTATTATTTACTAATCACATTTTATTCTTTTTCAGATACTTCCATTCAATCCTACTAATTCATTGAATTTAATTTTTTCAGCTTTTTCCCTTTTTGTTGAACTTGCCATTTACTAATCAAATTTCTTTCTTTTATTTTTGTACCGTGAAGCGGGAGGATTATTCTGTCAAACTGACACGATTTGTAATTATGCAGGAAGTTTGAGCTGTACAACCATATTTATTTTGAAATACGTATTGTATTTGATACCATTATTTCTTGAGTAAATTAAATATATATAAACAATTTATTTATTTGAATACAAATTGGTACAACGCAAATTAAAATTATTCTATATTACGATTTTTTTAAGTTATTTTCTGTGCTGGAAACGTGGCTACTGCTCATGGAAGTGGAAATAACTACAGAATTTACTGGATATAAAACTTCATTACTTCCATTTAACTTTTAATAATCAACAATGCGAATTAAAAGTATTACAAGTAGGGAGAAGCGGGCGCTATTCATCTTATTCAAATTAATATTATTGGAAACTTATGTGACTAAATTCGCTTGGTTCAAAACTGAAGAACATTTCTATGTATCATATTTCAGAATATTAGAGCTCGTTGAAGAGCGAAACAAACTGTCCCGTGTTTCTATCGTGTGTGGCACGGATGTAGAAATTTCTAATATTCTCCCTAGAAAGATGAATGGGAATTCCATATCGTCGAGTCTCATTAAACTAGGTCCATTGTATTGTTGATTTGCCCTTCTGTAAGGATCCAGTGAGACATCCCTTGTGTAGAATACCGTTAGATTTGACTTAAAGTAAACAATTTTTACTCATACTGATTCTATCAGCCATTGTTTAGATTTCAGATAGTTCATAGATATTAACAAGACTGAGTTATAACAATGAACAAGAGTGATAAACTTGACATCTTAGAGATGACGGATATTACCAATGCCCATTCGCTTATCTGGAGGGAGCAAGTGAAATTTAACAGATGCCTTGTGTAGAATACATAGTCAAAATTTTTACAGTATATTATTACTCTTGAAAATGGTCTGATAAATCAGAAACACAAAAGAATTATCCAGACCTTAGTGGTAATAATGTCAAATGTACTTCTCATTTATTTTTTCAATTAATATTATACATTTTCCAAGCAATTGCTATTAATTGAAAAATGAACTTACTATCAGTATATTCAGTCTGTCTTTAATCATCATCATTTTAAGCTTCTTCTTTATGTGCATATGTAATGTGCAGTTTTCTGCTCACAAATTTTGGTAATTTTATTGAAACGCTCAAACTCTCCATATTCATGTGTTGCCCATCCCTTTTCAGTGAAAACATGGTAAAATTCGCAATCAATGTCTCAATTCTTTTCACCAATTAGGTTGCATGGTTTCACTAGGAAATACGAAATAGGAATGAATTAATACTTTTTTCAAGCGAGTTAGAAGATGAAACCCATTGTAGGGAAACTATCTAGAGAAACAGAGGTTCGTCAGAACTGTAATAGATTTGTATAGAAGAAAGTACACAAATAGGGAGTCAACTTTTTAAATAATTTGTTAATTTATGATCAAAATTAAAAAATACTTTCCATCATTAACTTTTTTAACCAATTATTTCTTTAAGATTTATATGGCAGAACAACGTTTGCCGGGTCAGCTAGTATATATACTAGTCATTGATATGGGAAAGCTTGATTGCACCTACACCGTTGATAATATCGAAACGAACCAAACGGTTCTGCAAATGAGAGGTCAGAGCGCAGTTCGTAAAATTATTTGGCCCTTTATAGGGTTTTATATAATATTTTAAGATACTTTTTTTAAAGGGCACGCTATATATTTTTACACATATTTTAATTTGACCTTAATTGAGATTTATAAATTCGTTAAGTTTTTGCAAATCGCTTCAGCCGTTCAGGAGTTATTTAATTTTTTCTGAAAATTAATGCCATTGCTGATATTTTTTTAAAAATTCGCAGGGCACTTTGTTTTTTGAATATCAAGTTGTTATTTGGGCTGTGTCTAAGTAATTATTCTGGGTATCTTCTGACGGAAAGATAGTCTATTTTAATTGTGACATTACCTTGCTGTGACACATTGGTTTTAGTACACTTTGAAAGGCCATATCTTGATTTTTTCAAAGGGCAATTTTTGCCCTTTGAATTTATTTGATTACTTAGTCGCATTGAACATGTCATTCTTCATCTTTTCTATTTTATATGTTTTTTCCAAAAGTTGATGGTTTAGAAGATAATTCACAGTTTCAAAAATATCAACACATTATTTCATCTTTTAAACGAGTGACATGAAAAACAATAAATTCTGATAACAGACTGTCACTTGGTCATTGTTGTTATCCATTGCCTATTTATTTTATGCATTCAATTTCAGAAAATTGTCTTTTATTTGCGCGTTTCTGAGAAAAAGTTTATACTATCATATATTTTTGAAAAGGTAAAAAAAAGACAAATTTTATAGTCTATAAATATATACAGGGTATTCCATTTGAAAAAACATAGGTTTGCTTTATAACTCAAAAATAGTAAATATGTAACAAAAACACTTTCAAAAATTCCCTGTATCTTAAAAACTAAAAGGGTTATTAGAATATCTTGACGGCATCTTCAGTTTCACGAAAAAGTAGCACAGTGTCGCGAAAACCGCAACCCTCTCAGAACAATTACTTGGACACAGTCCAAATAACAACTTGATATTCAAAAATCCAAGTGCCCTGCGAATTTTTAAAAAATACCTGCAAAGGCATTAATTTTCAGAAAAAATTAAATAACTTCTGAACGGCTGAAGCGATTTGCAAAAACTCAACGAATTTATAAATCTCAATTAAGAACAAATTGAAATGTGTGTGAAAATATATAGAGTGCCCTTTAAAAAAAGTATCTTAAAATTTGTTCCGTAAAAATGGTACACCCTTTAAATGGCAAAATAATTTTACGAACTGCACTCTCACCTCCCATTTGCAGAACCGTTTGGATCGTTTCGATATCATCAACGGTGTAGGTGCAATCAAGCTTTCCCATATCAATGACTCACCCTGTATATATATATATATATATATATATATATATATATATATATATATATATATATATATATATATATATATATATATATATATATATATATATATAATATATATATATATATATATATATATACATATATATATATATATATATATATATATATATATATATATATATATATATATATATATATATATAAATAAATATTATATAAATATATATATATAAATTTTAATATAAATATAAATATATATATATATATATATATATAGATATATAATATAAATATATATATATATATATATATATATATATATATATATATATATATATATATACAGTGGCGTAGATAGGGGGGGATCAAGGGGATCAATCCCCCCCCATGAGCCTACGAAAATTATAATAGAATTGAATAAAAGTCTTCATATCTACGTATTTAAGTATACATGAAATTTAGTTAGCACTATCACCTCTTTTGGTATTATGTATGTGCGATTATATGAAAATCATCTAGATATATTTTCGTGACGACTGTGCAATTGTGTGTGCAATATCTACTTATAATTTCAACATTATAATTAATCAAGAAATTGATTCGTTTTTCTAATTTTGGGTGAAGTAACTAGTAGTTTTGAGCATATTCTATTCAATGTTCAATTAGTAAGTTTAATCGGTCACTTTGAGTAAAAAACGTGTTTAAAAAAGTTCAAATGGGTCTAATAGAAAATTTTTATTTCGAAAGGAAGAAGTCAACCAAAATCACCTCGCTCTTCTTCTCTTTATAAATTGTATACTGTTCTTACTATTAAACAAAACTGCTCGAGCTTTTGTTTAATGGTGTAGTATTATATCTGAAACACGAGCAGTTTTGTTTAATAGTATAGGTAGTATAAAATATTCGGAAAGAAAAGAAGTGCGAAGAGGTTTTGATTGACTTCTTCCTCGGTAAATAAAATTTTCCATGTCACACACGTTCTTTGTTCCTAGTGACTGATTAAATTTCTGTTTACATAGAATATTTTCAATCAATATTTAATATTTCGACTATTTTTTTGAGGTAGAGTAGGTATCAAAATATGAGTTACTTTTGGCTTTGACAATTTAATTACTCCAAAAAATTTTGAAATAAATGAAAATTTTCTGTGATAGCGTTCAATCCATTTCTGGACTTGGAGAAAGATTTACTAATCATGAGAATATAGTCTTGTCAACAAGTGCTTTTTTTGTTCAAATTTGTTCATGAGTCTCGGAAGAATATGAACAAGGTGTGATTCGATTCGAAAGAGCATGAAAATAGTTTTTGAAAAAATTTAAGTTCCGTTCTTGAAAATTGTAAAAGTTATAATCAATTTACTGAAAGAAAATTTTATCTCAAAAACTAATTGATATTTTTGATATCTAAATACATATACAAAAAAAAGAAATTTTCTAAAAGAAAGTCTCCCGAAACTGTAGGATTAATATCCTAATATATAATTAGTTTTTTCAGAGTAAAAATACGGCCGACAACGGGTAGTCTGGCTTGCGAAAGTAGCGCTCATTTGGGACACTAACAATAGACATTGTTCAACTATATTAAATATTAAACTAAGGAATGAAAAATTTCAGGTTCTTACTCGATAGGTAAATGAACAATAATCCAGTGACAAAACATTTTTATCGCGATTTTTCAATTGGTTATGCAATAGTTTTTTTGCTGCTTGAAGAAGAACATTGCAAGTGTAATAACTGTTAAACTATAGATCTGATACTTTTTTCTTTTCTTGGAGCTATTTTCAAAAAAATGCAGAATAGATTCCTGTTAAAAAAAAACTTATTTTTCAGTTTTTTATTAACAATTTACGCACTTTAATTAATCATAACATTCTTCTCTTGATTCTCTCATAAACAGCACATTTGTTTATAACAATTTTTTGAACAATAGGAGATGAATATTGAAAAAACCATTTCCATGTAGCTTCCGATAATAAAAAACGGATCATTAAAATTATACTATATATTTATATATAACTATACCTACGTAAATTGTCAATAAACAAATGAAAAATTGAAATTTTTTCAATGGGGATTTACTCTGAATCCTTATAATAATAGCTCCAAGAATGAAGAATAATTTCAGATCCATAGTGAACAGTTATTACACTTACAATTTTCATGTTCAAACAAATTGTTAATTAACTATTGCATAACTTTCTCAAAAATCGCTATTATCGCTGGATTATTGCTCATTCACCGATTTAGTAACTGTCTGAATTTTTCATTCCTTAATTTTCATATTTAATATGGAAAAATAATTGTTGAAGTGTCCTAAATGGGCGTGACTTGCCCAAACCAAATTACCCGTTTTCGGCCATATTTTTACTTATCAGAGAAAATTATGAATATTGATCCTACAGTTCCAGTAGTTGAGTCTTTTTTTTGGGAAATTTCCTCTTCTTTTCGAATCTTTCTTCAGTCAGATTTCAAGAATCTCAATTAATTTCTGACATATTGGCAAAGAACCAAACCCCATTTTTTTCAGTATATTGTTTACTTTCACAATTTTCGCGAGCGAATTTTTATTTTTCTCAAAAAACGTCTATATGCTATTCCGAATGGAGTGACACCTCATATTTTTCTGAGACTGCTGAAAAAAGTTGAACAAAAAAGCTAGACTAAATATATTAGAAAGATATTCGATGTTTTTCAAGCATGATTTATACGAAATTGACAAAGCAGTTGATAAATTCATCAAAACTGATGAGTTTTATCAAAAATTTCTTACTGCCACACCTCCTGTTCTCGTAACTTGAAAGTGTGGAAGAAATATTTAATTCGTAAAGGCGATAAAAACTCAATATTAGAGCTTGATGATTGCCTAGAAATTTTTTTTCGAATACCAATGTGTTGTTCAGAATATTAGCTATGCTGCCGGTATCGACGTTTGAAGCGAATAGAAACGATTCAAAGGAGCACGATAAAAGAAGTGGACTTGTAATGACCCTTCTGAATATATAAAATTCATTGAAATTAGAAACTCATGTTTGTCTAATTTTTTGTTTTTGAAAGGTTTGGCTGCTCTGGCAATTCATCGTGACATTGGAATCACAGCTGACGAAGTCATGAATGTCGAAAAACGCCGAAAACTAGATTTTCTTCTCTAATTTTCCTAAGAATATGTTCAATGATTTATATATCCAATTCAATAAAATTCAATTTTTCACTAATTTTTGATAAATTTTTTCCAATTCAAATGATTTGAATTTTTTGCAATTTAATTCAATTTTTCTGCTTATTTTGTACTATCTACATGAAAGATTATTTTTATCAACAAGAATAGAACTTTAGAAGAAAAACTTATGAAATTTTGCACTAAGTCATATCCCCCCCATCGCAAAAAGCTATCTACGCCACTGTATATATATATATATATATATATTATATATATATATATATATATATATATATATATATATATATATATATATATATATATATATATAGAAAGCCGACTCTGTGTACTCTGGAATATTCGATGAACGTTGAAGTAACCACCCTCTGAACATTCTGGAAGCTTCTCGAAGGAATGACAAGACATATAAAAGCGACCATAGAAGAGATGGGGGACAGTCTACAGTGAATTACCGTGTGAAAAAAAAGAGCGAAGCCTGTGTTTTGAAGTAGTGACAGTTATTGAAAAAGTGTGGTTATTGTCAGAATTACTGTTGTGTAAATAAATACTGATTTGTTTATTAATTGAATTTAGTTATTGGAAATCATCCTAGCGTACCCGAATTCGTAACAACTGGTGTCAGAAGTGGGATGCCAATAACCAGAAAAATGGAATCGACTATGGAGAAACTAATGCAAAAACTTGCCGAACAAGAGAAACAACGTCAACGGGAGAAATTGGAAGAGCAGAAATATCGAGAGCAAGAATTTAAAGGATTACAGAAAATCCTGGAAGACCTCGACAAACGTAGGAAGGAGGATAATGAAAAATTGCGAGGTGGAATAACTGACGAAATAGTACAGGTGAAGGAAGACCTGGAGGAGAAATTGCATAACTTAGAAAAGCGAATATCAACAGTGGAAAAAAATGAATCAAAAGGAATGTCAAATCAAGTTCCCAGACTGAAAGTTTCAAAGCCACCTACTTTCGATAGAGATTCTTCCTGGCCAATATTCAAACGGCAGTTTGAAGCAGCAGCCCAAGCTAATGGTTGGGCAGATGAAATGAAAGCAGTAGAACTGGTTTTGTCCCTCAGAGATAAACCTGCAGAACTATTACAAAAATTGTCAGTAAAAGAGCAGGAAGATTACATAACTCTAATAAAAACACTAGAGCTGAGATATGGAGATGATCATAAAGAAATGTTGTACCAGCCTCAATTAGAAAGTAGGCAATCAATTGGCAAATGAATCACTGCAAGAATTGCAGGCCGAAGTAGAAAAGTTGACTCGGTTAGCCTACCCAATGGCTCCAGATGTTATCCTTGAGCAATTGAGTGTCAAATCTTTTGTTAATGGGTTGAAAGCACCGAATTAACTCAACATCTGAAAATTTTGAGACCCAGAACAGAAAATGATGCTTTAGTGAGGGCTCTGGAATTTGAAACAGCAAAACTAACATCTTGTAATAACCGAGCAACAC
This sequence comes from Cynegetis impunctata, assembly GCA_030704885.1. NCBI lineage: Eukaryota > Metazoa > Arthropoda > Insecta > Coleoptera > Coccinellidae > Cynegetis > Cynegetis impunctata. The sequence goes on from JARQZK010000046.1 coordinate 250,733, forward strand.
ACAGAGCTCGAAAAGTGGGAGAAGAGGAAAACAAAACACTTGTAGTAATATATTGGAACGTTTAGACAAACTTATTTCTTCCTTTGAAAATAACTGAGTAACTTTTAAGGGTGAATGTTACTCGTGTGGAAAATATGGTCACACTGGTAGAAAATGTCGTTCCATAATCAACAGAGGCAGAAATAATAACAGAAATAGAGGAATAATCGATTTAAGGAGAACTACCATCGATTTGAAACAGGGATGGACGACAGAAGAATTAATTGAGGCAAAGGAACAAGATCCTGACATAAAGGATTTCAGAGAATTGAAAAGACTCAACCGTAGACCCACCTGGAAAGATATTTCAACAATGGGCGTTAGAACGAAGGCACTGTGGGCGCAATGGGATTCCTTAATTTTTGAAAATGGATGGTTGTACAATCCCCAGCGAAAGAAAAGGTGATCACCTGAATTGAGCCAAAATTGGGAAGGAGCCTATAAAGTCACAAAGCGGATAAATGATGTCTACCGAATCCAACGCACTCCTAGGACGAAGCTTAAAGTTGTACATTTAGATAGGCTAGCAAAGTATCACGGGACGATCAAACTTAAGAGGGGGGGCAGTGTTACAAAAATGACTAAAGCCGACTCTGTGTGCTCTGGAATATTCGATGAACGTTGAAGTAACTGCCCTCTTAATTCGAAGACTAGAACATTCTGGAAGCTTCTCGAAGGAATGACATATAAAAGCGACCATAGAAGAGACGGGGGACAGTCTACAGTGAATTACCGTGTGAAAAAGAAGAGCGAAGCCTGTGTTTTGAAGTAGTGGCAGTTATTGAAAAAGTGTAGTTATTGTCAGAATCACTGTTGTGTAAATAAATACTGATTTGTTTATTAATTTAATTTAGTTATTGGAAATCATCCTAGCGAACCCGAATTCGTAACAATAGATATATAAATATATATATATATATATATATATATATATATATATATATATACATATATATATATATATATATATATATAAATATAAATATATATATATATATATATATAAAAATATATTTATATACTTATTGATATTAAAAATTAAATAATAAGAAAACAACTTGTCTAAAAACCACAAAATGAAAATAACTTTTTATTCGACTAGTTTCGCCTGTTACAGCATTATCAAGAAGTCTTGATAATGCTGTAACAGGCGAAACTAGTCGAATAAAAAGTTATTTTCATTTTGTAGTTTTTAGACAAGTTGTTTTCTTATTATTCAATTTTTAATATAAATATGAACTACCACAGAGTTGATTCATCGTCCATCGAATTTATTTTTTATATATTTATTTATTTATTTATTCATTTATTATGATTATGTACATAGTGTATTTCTTTCGACTACCACAGTTAGGCACAGATCATCTACTCTTGTGGACAAATTTTTTTCAAATCCTTCTGATGAATAGGTATAACTGAAGCCCCCGAAAACAGTTATATTTGGAATAATACACTTTCAGACAATCACTCTCAGGTTCTCTGCTTTGCAACTTAACCTATATGGAATTGATCTGACTTTGTATGACTGTATACAAAATAATGATTAGCAGAAATCGTTTGATTATAATTTATGAATCAACTTCTGATGTAGTTTTCGCTGCAAAAAAAAAATCGAGCATTCCGAAAACCAACCCCTATGTACCGCAAGGCAAGAGAAGGTCTTGTCAGCTCAAACGACTCTTTTTTATAAGGAAAGCATAGGCCTTATGAGATATAACCTTTTCAACAGTTATTGTAAAATTTTGAAAAAAAATCTAATAAGAATTATATAAAAATCTGCAGAATACAAAGTGAAGCCAATTTGTTAAACGAATGACACACTAAAACAATAAAAAGTGCAGCTTCTTAACTTGGTGTTCCCCCTCAAATCATGACTTTTTTATAACTATATACAATTTGAATACATATTTTAAGGATGCGTGTATGTAGATTAGTAAGATGAAAGGACATAGGTATGTGATAAATAGTCACGCACTCGATATATCGACCGACTCCAGTTCAATACGATAAAAGCCTGAGGGTTTGAGAAAAATTGGTTGAAGACGATGCAATTTTTATTAGTATGTTTAAGAAAGTGGCAGATCTCATTGTTGAATCAATTATGTACTTGTGTTCATCACCGGGCAGTTTCCGGAAAAACATGCTCTGGTTAAAAGGTGTGTATGCAGTTGCGGCTGGTGAGGGAGGACTCTGGGACTCCGCCATCCCAAGAATTCTAGAAAGAATCGTATTTTATAATTTTAAAATATGATGATATATAATTTTGAACAAACTAGTTACTGTAAAACTTAAGCAATATTCTAAAAATCTAAACAAATCCATATGCTTCACGCTCCACCGTAATTCACGAAACTATACCAGTATTTCAATCCAACTGCAACCAACATTACATTTCTTCGATGAGCACGGTGGTTTGAGCCACCAGTCCACATATCCCCCAATAACGGCAAGGCGAGATGACGTAATCCGGTGTCGGCGGAAAACTCAACGTGTCTGGGCTCGCAACCCGCATGAAGATTACCTGCTGTGTTGGAGGATGGTTGTGAGGGCTATATTGTTTTTTTCTTTTGACGATTTTATAAAAATAATGAGGGTGCGTGAGTTAGAAACAGTTGTTTTCAGCAGTTTGTAGGAAAAAGTGGGAATAAAAGATAATGGACGTCCGATGTCAGTTTTGAATATAATTCAGGAACAGAAAGGACATTTAAATCGTCAAGACTCCGTGGTTGTGTGTATATGATGAAAATAATGCTTTTTTTGTTTTGTTTGTTTGATATTTGGAGGCGATGAAAATTGGACAAAGGTAGGAGTTCGTGATCTCAAACATTTGGCAGACAAGATTAAAAAACATGAAAATTCTCCAGAAAAAAAAATCAATTGAAAGTGCTATGTCTCAAATAATTCCTGATTTTAATGAAAAGGTGATAGACAACTTCATAGTGGACAAAGAAAGAAGAATGTATTTTAGCTTCAAAAGATAACTACATGAGTAGAAAGGTACATTAAGAAGATTATTGATTTAAATAAAGTGATAAATTCCTTTAAGATACACTAATGGCTGAAGATTTAGCCTAAAACCAAAAACAGATCTATCCGGATGTTGGAAGTATCAATATTTCAATATTTGAATTGAAACACACATATGTATATCTCAATATTATTTTTTCGCCCCACCCCCCTGAAGACAAACTCTCGAGCCGCCACTGTGTGTATTAGAATGGTGACAAAGATGATGAAAAAATTAAAGACCAATATATCTGTTGCCTAATCTTAGTAAAGTTTTTGAGACCATTATTTGCTCCCGATTTGTGAGCTTTTTGTCGAGTTATTCCTTGGTATCTGATCTCTAGAACATTCGAAAGCATGAATAACAAGAACCTGGTCGTATAACTGAAAATGTGTGGGATACGGGGTATTTCATTGAACTTGATGAGATCTTACTTATATAATATAATACAAATTGTGGTTCAGTGCGACTCTCGAGGAAAGCTGATTCCATCAAATAGGGTAAAATTGCTTAGGATGTTCCTCAGGGATAAATATTGGGTCCACTTTTTTACATTAGCTATAATTAACGGTCAGATATCTCTGGAGAGCACACTGTACGGCATGCTAATGATGCATTGCCAACATTATGCGAGAATAATATTAACTCACTGTCAGATAGGGTGCATATGTTCATGGAAACAGTAAATTAGTACTTTTTGTTCAACCGCCTGGATCTGAAAGAGTTTTTGCCGAAGCAGTAGTTGATGTGATAAAGCCACATCATTCGGTTTTGGAACCATATCTATTATCTGACTAAATCGAGGTAAAACCTTTATAACTGAAGAACTTAAGTAATCAATTATATAAACTCGTTATGTAGACTGGATATCACTATATTAACCATAATTTGCCAAATAAATATTGTATTATTCAAATATAAGAAATAATATCTTTTTTGCGGTAAGGATCCAGAACCGATTATCTTATTCGAGATTGACATAGTACGCATGCTAGACTCTGTACCTATTCCGAATTATTTTGATCCGCGATCGATTTTAGAACTAGTTTAGGGAAATGTCAAGTTAGTTATTATTATCAAATGTGACTTGCGCATCGAAAATTGTTTGGTTATGTGACTTGCACAGTTACGATTTTTTTGTTAAATTACCAAATAATCGTGAATGCGCAAGTCTCCAACTATAGCTCAATCCCAAGGACTGCTATTACCAATTCTGAACCGATTCGGAATCGCTTCGAGTTTATTCGCGAACGGAGAACTGGAATTAAAAATAAAATTCAGAATAGTGTGATCCGCGAACGCCGTACTTAATTGAAACTGCGCATGCGATCTGTTCAGAATCCTTACCGCGAACAAAGCTATTGATAACGGGATATTGGTATTAATAACGATTACCATTTCGATTGCGGTTCAAATGTGTGAGGATTAAAACGGAAATCATTTATGATTATCTCAGACATGGGTTGTCAGATTAGATAACAAACTGTCTTCCTGAATTTTTAAATCCTCATTATTTGTATGTCTATCACAGTGTACTTTTTTTGAAGACAATGAACGTTCGATTTGTTTGCTCCATTCTTTTTCTGTGTTTCAACCTGAGTTCCTCAAAACTCGGTCAGAATTATATGGTGACAGATGTTCCTCTCAAAGAAGGAGAAAATCCAGGAGAACCTTTGGTATTAACGCCATATCTGAATCAAAATAGAATCGAAGAAGCAAGAAAATTGTCAGCAGTTCCTTCAGAATATTTCCTCGGAATTAAAAGTTACTCTGGATATTTTACCGTAAATGAACAATATGATTCAAATTCATTCTTCTGGTTCATTCCTTCTACAGATGTTGATTATACGGAAGCGCCATTGTTATTGTGGCTGCAGGGTGGACCTGGGTGGCCTTCAATTTATGCAACTTTTACAGAAAATGGTCCTTTTGAAGCAATAAATGGAACCCACTTGAAACCCCGAGATATATCTTGGACTTCAACTCACTCAATGATCTACATAGACAATCCCGTAGGTACTGGATTCAGTTTCACTAACGGAAGGTGGTGTACAAGTGAAGAAGAAATAGGTGAAGACCTTTATGAAGCACTCATTCAGTTTTTCCATCTTTTTCCAGAGCTACAAAAAAATGATTTTTTCATAACTGGTGAATCCTATGCTGGCAAATATATTCCAGCTATAGCTTATACTATCCACAAAAAGAATCCTCAAGCTGATCTGAAGATTAATCTCAAAGGGCTTTCCATTGGGAATGGACTAAGCGATACTATAAACCAGTTGAATTATGGTGACTTCTTATTTCAGGTTGGACTAATCGATAATGAAGTGAGAGCAGTTATGAAAGAATTGGAGGAAGAAATTATTCGACTCATTCAAGAAGAAAAATACGAAGAAGCATTTTTCGTATTAGATTCAATAGTTATAGGAGATTACATTCAACCGACAATCTTCAAAAACGCTACAGGATTTCAAAATTTCTACAATATTCTTGAGCCGACAAAGGTAGACAATTCACAATACTCCACCTTTCTCCAACAGTGTCATATTAGAAAAGCTCTTCATGTTGGAAATGTTTCTTTTGCAACTGATAAAGAAGTAGCACCAAGTCTCAATGTGGACTTCATGAAATCTGTTGCACCCTGGATCTCCGAATTATTGAGTCATTACAAGGTTTTAATATACAGTGGTCAGTTAGATGTTATTATTGCTTATCCTCTTACCGTGAACTACCTTAAACATTTAAATTTTGATGCAGCAGAAGAATACAAAGGTGCTCAAAGACATGAATGGATTGTGGATGATGAAATTGCAGGATATGTGAAGGAAGCAGGATATTTAACTGAAGTCTTGGTTAGAAATGCTGGACATGTTGTTCCTGCTGATCAGCCGGTGTGGGCTCTAGATCTAATTAGTAAATTTGTGAGGGATATACCTCTCCATTGAATGTACTATACTGTAATTTGCTAATAAACATCCGATCTAGAACATTGTATCACTTCATTTATTTTCTATACGGATACATACTATTTTTCAAAATTGTATACTAACCGAACTCTTATTTGTATAAATTTAAAAAATTAACATATATTCTGCATAAAGGTAAGTATATGAATTCGATTTTAAAATAGCAGATACTGATATTATGGTTGTCTGCTTTACTAGTTTGTTGACTGATCTATCCATACACATTTAATTATTGGTGAAAAAATTCCGCGCATTATTTTCATACCAAATTATTTTCATTAAAGATTTTTATTATTCTAATATATCATCAACAATAAAATTAAACATACCAGCTTATTTGAAAATAGTATTTGTGAACATACAGATATATATATATATATATATATATATATATATATATATATATATATATATATATATATATATATATATATATATATATATATATATATAAACAACAAAGAAATTAGTCGCGGGGAAATATTAAACAAGTAGAGCAGAATTATCGGTATAGCCCGCTTATATGGAAGCAGCCGTTGACACGTGTTTCGGACTCTTTGGTCCTCATCAGAACGGCGTAGCCAAGCATGGGATGGAAAACTTGGAGATGAAAACAGCAACAACAAACGAAATCCCCTGCTACGGAAGACAATTACACATTTGCGGCTTTCTGTTTGAACTCTCCGGTTTGAGAGATTTGGTCAAACTTTGCCACGGAGGCGATTAATGCCATCCGCGAGATCTCGGACTTAGTAAATAAACAACAACAAAGAAATTAGTCGCGGGGAAATATTAAACAAATATATTCATCACTATTATTGACTGATTTATCCATACACAATTACTTATTGGTATTAAAATTCCACGTATTTTCTTAGCGGTTTTGCATATATTATTTTTTCATTACATTTTCATGTTTTTGATATATCAGAAACAATAAATTCAAAAGTTTCAACGTATTGTCGTGGATATCAGTAAATTATTGAGTCCAATTAGAAAGTTTCGTAAAAAAAATTTATTTCATACTACTATAATTTTTCTTCACCAATAACATATAATTTTATCATAAAAACAATTAAAAACGCGTGACTAACAGTGACTAACCTAGTAATTGTTATTGAAAAAAAAGATTCCGAGAGATAACCTGACGCCTGAGAGTAAGTTTGAAGTATTCTTAATTATAAAAATGGAGACTGCACCCGCACTTATAGATATTTATTAGTTTCGAGATGACATTCTTTTTGGCACTAGTACCTAAAAGTGACAGTTTTAGGCACTACTGCCTGAAAATAAAAATGGAACATTAAAAACAATGACAATATTTATTTATTATAAATATTAAAGGTACAATTATGTAAATTATTAAAGTGAATACTAGAAGCATCCAACTTCTCTCCTTTAAGAGCAATGCAAGTGTTAGTTGTCGGAATAAGTAAATCACTTGTACTGGCAATGCTGGTAACTTCTGCTTCTGCGGAAACTGCTTTTACTTTCTTATTTGGCGTATCTTTCTGCCTCATGATTCTTTTTGCTACTTCGGTTTTCTGTTCAACTTTTTTACAAAACTTTGTAGGAAATACCGCGACGTTTCAAAGTGACAGAACCTTAACATTTAAATATCCGGACATCCTACTGCGTAGCACTAGGAATGATAAAAACCCCTCGGCGCATGCGCATGTCGTAATGCCTATCTAAAAAACGCTATATTTTTCTATTCTTCGTGGGAAAAAATTGGGAATAAAAATTCAACTTTTTGTCGTGAGACTATAACCCCTTTAGCTTCGTCTCGGGGTAATATATATATATATATATATATATATATATATATATATATATATATATATATATATATATATATATATATATATACAACCATCATGTACTGGGTTCTATGTTCGCAATATATGTAGTCTGATAAATGTTATAACTTGAGTTTGAAAATTCGATTCAAAATAACAAGCATTATTCTCATAGAAATATAACTATATTTGACAGTATTGTAGAGCTCGTATTCAAAGTTTCCTTATTGAAAAAATTTAATATTTATGACTCCATAAATTAAGACAATTGGAATTATTGAAAGATTTATTCTAATCTCATATCGTTCCATCATGGCTAATCTTGGGGAAAAACAACGATATCAGTGTTCCATAGTTTTTTCGGAGAATCTTAAGATGACTTTCAATCAATAATAGATATACTCCATAAATACGTCATTTAAAAAGATATATTGTTCGATATGCAATATGTTTATTGCGGGTTAATAAAGATTTCAATCTAAATTTATATGGCATGATTAATACCAAGAAGATGAATATGGCTATCTATTTGTTGAATCAATAATACTCAATTCCTATTGTCTTTTTATATTGTAACAATTACCAAGTGCTGGTTATAGAAGTTTTAGTTACTAAACTGAGTTGATTCGGTCGGGTCTGTTTGTTACGTTTGAAATGAAAATTTTATCGATTTGTTCTTTATTGGTTTTATGGGTACATTCATCTACTTGTGGATTGGGCCCATGGGGAATGAGAAATGTGAAAGATATTCCGTTTAAATCAGGTGAAGATCTAGGTGACCCATTGATATTGACTCCATATTTGAGTCAGGGCAAGATTGAAGAAGCTAGAAACTTGTCTGCAGTTCCTCCATTTGAATTCCTCGGAATTGAAAGTTACTCTGGCTATTTCACTGTGAATGAACAATATGATTCAAATTCATTCTTTTGGTTTATACCTGCTACTAGTGTAGATTATACTGAGGCACCAGTACTTCTATGGCTTCAAGGTGGGCCTGGCGCGGACTCAATATATGCAGCTTTCAACGAAAATGGCCCCTTCAAAATGATTAATGAAACTAACTTAAAAAGAAGTTATGTATCTTGGACTTCTAATCATTCAGTTATATACATAGACAATCCGGTAGGTACTGGATTTAGCTACACAAACGGCAGATGGTGCACTTCTGAAGAAGAAATAGGTATAGATTTGTACAATGCTTTGATTCAGTTTTTTCAATTATTCCCAGAATTACAAAAGAATGATTTTTTCATAACTGGGGAATCATATGCTGGAAAATATATTCCAGCGGTTGCCTACACAATTCACAAAAGGAATCCTCATGCAAAATTGAAGATTAATCTCAAAGGTATTAGTATTGGAAACGGTCTTAGTGATCCCAAAAATCAATTGAATTACGGTGATTACTTATTCCAAATTGGATTAATTGATCACAATGTGAGAGATGTAATAAAAAGACTTGAACGACAAGCTATAGATTTCATCAATGAAGAAAATTATGATGACGCCTTTGAAATATTTGACATGCTACTGAATGGAGATCTCACTGAATACCCCACTGTTTTCAAAAACGCAACAGGATTTGATAACTATTATAACTACCTTTATTCGAAGGCCACTGATGATTTCCAATATTCAGTTTTTGTACAGCAAAGTCACATCCGCAAGGCGTTTCATGTTGGAAGTAAATCTTTTTCGACTGATGAAGAAGTCGAGAAAAGCCTTAGAGCCGATATGGTAAAATCTGTTGCTCCTTGGATGTCTGAACTTCTCAATCACTATAGAGTTTTAATTTACAATGGTCAATTAGATATAATCGTTGCGTATCCTCTCACTATAAATTATTTGAGACAATTGAATTTCAGAGCTGCAGATGAATACAAAACAGCTAAAAGGTACGAATGGATTGTGGATAATGAAATAGCTGGATATGTGAAAGAAGCGGGAAATTTAGTGGAAGTTTTGGTAAGAAAAGCAGGTCATATGGTTCCATCAGATCAACCAGAATGGGCTCTAGATTTAATAAGTAAATTTGTTAGAAATATTCCCTTGCATTGATCAATAAAAAAATATAATATCTGTTAACTTTTTTTATGGTTTATAATAGTTTTCCTTATTTTGAATTCGTTCAATAAAAAGGTATTCAACGATTACTGATAAATAATTGAATCTCTGTATTGGCCAGAAATATTTTCATATATCAAAAGAAGAACTACATTAAGTAATTTTCAATTAGAATAAATAAAGCAGATTATTTTCAAGTACTATCGCACTTTTATATCAGAAAATATTTACCTGTCTATGTAAAATATTTATGAAGAAACTTCGCCATTTTGTATTCTGAAAAGGATACCCTAAACTTTTAATATAATGAAGGAGGATAGTTGAATTTTGAGCTATTTACCATTATAAACTAATTATATGTATTTTGGATTGATTGGGCCGATACATGGTGTAAATCAATAAACATATCAAAACAATGGTTAATAATAACAATTTACACAAACCGGTATCAGAAAAAAGGAAAAAACCAACTAAATTTTCACAACATCAGTTTTTCAAAAAATTGACTTATCTATCTAATACTAATTTCGATAGTAAGGACGTGAATTTATTGCAAAAAGGTTTCAAACACAATATACAACCAACTCATTCAACTCATCACTTCGAACAACTCGGCATAGATACTGAAATAGCTGTTAGAAATCTGCCTGATAACCCACTTGTCAAACACCTAGCTTCTAATATCATTAAGAAGGAATTTTACAAATACAACGCCAATTTATCAGAAATGTCCATTGTAAAATCAATCAAACAAAAAACACTCGCTAATGATATCATTTTCACCAAAGCTGACAAAGGTAATACAGTTATCGCTTTAAATAATTGTGATTATTTACGTGAAACTTCAGATTTTTTGAACTCCGGTATTTATAAGATACTAAAACATGAACCAACTAGTAAATTTCAGAAAAATTTAAAATCAGCCATCGATAACATTAATATTCTTATACAAAATAAAGACAAGTATAAGCTCATTGTTTCGAATCCTCTGGTACCACAACTTTACTCTTTAATTGAATTACACAAACCAGGCTATCCAATCAGATCAGTAGTGTCATTCACTACAGCACCTTCAGTGTTTATGTCGCATTTTTTAATAGAAATAATTCAAAATTATTGTAAATTTCAGCCTAAAGTCTCAATCAAAAACTCTTACGATTTAGTCAATAAAATTGAAAATATTCAATTGCCACTTAATTGATGTCCTGGGATGTAGTTAATCTTTTTCCAAGTATACCACCCAAGGTTCCTTCAACCCTAATAGCAAAATTCCTTGTTAGCAATCTTGTTAATCCTTTCATGAAATCAGTCGCTTTTGGAATTATGTCTGAAACAGAATTATTTTAGTTTCAATGATATATTTACAGAAGTACTGAAGGCTTAATTAGGTATAGGAAACCCTCTGAGCCCTTTGCTGGCTAAAGTATTCATGGATAATTTGGAACAGTTAATCCATAATCATCCTGTTAGTCAATAATTCGTTTATTGGTTTAGATATGTGGATGATATTATTTGTTTTTTCACTGGTACTCTTAGGCAACTTGACTGCTTTCAAACATTCATTAACACTTTACAGTCTTTACCCTAATATAAAATTCAGTTTGGACATGGAAAAAGATAACTCAATTAAATATTTGGATTTGAAAATAACAAAAGTAGATAACATTACATGATTTTTCAAATTTTCGCAGACCATCACACACTGATAGCCTCATACATGGTACTTCCCTACATCCATTCCAACACAAAATAGCAGCTTTCAATAGTATGGTACATCGTTTAGTAAATATTCCCCTTTCAAACGCCAATTTTAACATCGAGAAAAATATAATTGAACAAATTGCCGTAAATAATAATTATGATCCCATAATAATAGACAATATGATAGATAAAAAGTTGTTCAAAAATGCGATTAGCCAGGTGTACCCCCTTACTAAAAATAATATCAAATATAACAGCCTCACTTTCATCGGAAATTCAAGTACAAAACTTAAATCTCTTTTATCTAAGCACAACATTAACATTGCTTATCGTGCCGGTAATAATTTAGGAAATCAGGAGTTTATAAAATTAATTGTGGTGATTGTGATAAGTTTTACATTGGTAGAACTTTCAGAAGTTTTCAAACTAGAATTTCAGAACACATACGTAGCTTTGTTAATCAAAAGTCAGATTCACATGATGCAAACCATTTAATCCTAGAAAATCACACATTCAATTTCGATTTTGAAATATTAAATGCTGAAAGTAAGGGAATTGAACTTAATATTTTAGAATCATTAAATAAATATAAGCATTCCGGTCTCCTATTGAATAGCCAAATCGATCATACTTCAAGCCCCTTCTCAATCTTTTCAAAATTACCGAACTACCTGACTAGCAGTTTAGAATTGGTTTTTCCTATTCTAATAATTATTATTAACCATCCTTCTATTTACCCATTTTACACAATTTGTCAACTCTTTATTTCTTGTTTTCGATATAACAGAGAAACATAGTTAGTTTGCCATTAGCATCTGAAGAAGGTGAAGTTCCACCGAAACGTAAGTCATGCGTTATTTCTTTGAAAAAATTTGTAAATTGTTATTATTAGCCATTGTTTTAAAATAATTATATGTATATGAATGCAACATAAGCTGCTAGGCTCTCTACATTAAAATGGTCGCGGTTGAGGAAAATAGTTAAAACCCTCACGATGCACTTCCCCAACAGCAACTCAATCCACGTACTCATTTCCAACCCTCTAACTCTATCTGGAGAAGCTGTTATATCATCTATTGTATTGATAACTGGTTATCTGTCAATATAAATTGTAGTCTATAAATTAGCATACGGGAATATAAATAACATCTAGTTTATATTGTTAAATATTTCGGAGAAAAATTCGAGTAGATTAATAAAAACATACAAGTCAAACAATGTTAACCTGAAAGTTTTACATTCATCGAAAAGGAGATTATTACTCGATTTCAAGGAAGCCCTAAGAATCAACAAGTGAACAAATTACAATGATTATTCAGTATTACGCTTTCTTTCTTGAAGCCATATAAATTAGGATTGCCACCTTTTTGCATTTAGTTATAACCGATGTGGTTGTGAATCACATTAAAATATCGTGAGTTTTCAAATCACTTGAATGGTCTCAGACTCATCAGTGCGAACAATTACAACAGAACATTATGAACAGGTAGGTATAACTTCAATATAAATTTCCCAAGAAGTTTTGATTATTTGCTTCTTCAGTAGGTACCTACTAGCCGAATTGTTACTATGAAATTCTTATGCGAGAGACCAGCAATTTCAATCCATTTGAATGCCTAGATCTAGTTCAGAAGGAATCTTTTTAAAACAATGATCTTTTCAAGGAGCAAAGTTTACTCAAAATTTGGAAGAACGAAAACAATGCTCTCGTGGCCATGTTCAATATAAAATGGTTTCTGATAATGATTTATTATTTATTAATGATTATAATGAACATTTGTTTTCGTATTAATACTATATTTTCAAGCGAATGAACAATGCAAAAATGTTCAAGTTTATATTCCCTATATATACGCTGTGTCCACTATAAGAACCACCCCTGTAAAATCGTTATTATTTGATCGATTTTGAAATTCAATTATATTTTTAGGCTGTTATCGTGGCCAACTGCGATCAATTTAATCATAATTTTTTTTCTCAAAAAATTATGATGGATCATAAATCATGATCACTTGAAACATACCTGTACTAATTTTTGTCATCATAGTATACAGGGTGTCCGAAAAACGAATAATTTTTTTTTAATGTCTTAAAAGAATTTACTATTGTAGTATTTTCGGGAATAAGCAATTATGGTTTCTTATTGAAGATTACTTCATACATATCTGTACCGAAATTCATGATTTTGAAGGTAACTTATCTCTGAACAGGGAGTCCGAGAAAAAATAGCATAAAAATGAAAATAAATCAATTTATAATTATGCCAATAAGTTATTTTTAGTAAATATCGTAGTGAAAATCATTTTATATAAAAATCGAGAAAGGTAATTTTGTATTTATCTTGAATCCTTTGTTCAGCCATACTCATAAGGACACTTTATTTGTATCTGGCGGGATATTTGGCCCATACGATCGGTCTGGCTGCTTGCATAAGTTATTGAAATAGTTCCCTAAGTATCACATATAAAAATCAAGACTGAGAAAATAAGAAAAGTGAGTTGAGTTTTTTTCCATCTTTAGCACCTGATACCTGGAAATTGGCCGTCGGCACAAGATAGCAGGTACCCATACACTGAAAGAACATAAGAACTACTTCATCCCATAGATATTATTGCTGAGAAAATAACTAACGTCTGGCGGCTCTGGGATCTTGGACTATTACGATGCTGGTTTGGAAGTCTTTCTACTGTTCCCATGTTGATCAAAAAATCTGTTACATGGTTAATGTTAGGTACGTTCTGTATGACGTCTGTTGAATTCATTAGCAGCTTCACGAAAAGTACGCGGTCTATCACCAACTAGTCTTATTAATTTAACTCTTTCCCGTAAAGAATATGACATTTTTCGTGCTTTCCACGCCTTTGAAACAGTATAAACTACTAAACTATCATTAATAACATAATATTTTTCGCAGAACTTTTAGTGGAGTACCCGTTCATGATGCTATTACTGTGAGAACCTAAATTACCCGTCAATCATTTAACACGAATAATTCTAATTTCTAGTCGATTTTGATTCTAGACATTATTGGAGAGTTATCAAGTTGTTCTTTTCTACACAAATCCTTTATAACATAAAATCTCAAGGCCGATATAGGACATCCAATAACGTACCTACAACAAAAAATATGCACTAAAGTACTAAGAATCAACTAAACCCAGTTCAATTTCACTCAAATTTCTGTGTTTGGACTGAATATAATCTAGGTTCATACTCTTATATGTAGTTGTAAGTTTTGACTGCGAATAACACTTATTGTTAGAAGAAGTATCATACAGAAAAAATATTGTCCACTTATCCTTTTTTTATTTTTTTTCCGTCAGACAAATTGTATATTTAAATGATAAAAATTGATACACATATTTTCAAAGCAATCCTAAATAATATTTTGTCACTAGTTATTTCCAAAAATACCATAATAGTACATTTTTTGATGACATATTGAAAAAAATATATAATAATTCGTTCCTTCGAAAACCCTGTATTTTATGATGATGAAAATCGGTGAAAGTATATTTCCAATGATTCTGATTCAGAATTCATCATTATTTTTTGTGAAAAAAATCTCTAATAGTAGGTACTTCTTGAAATATGGGTCAATAAAATTGGTCGCAGCTGGCCACGATAACAGTCCAAAAATATGATCTTTCATATATCTTGTTAGATGGACATTTCTAATACCTATCTAACGAAAAAAAGTTTTTCAAAATCGATCAAATAATAATGATTTTACAGGGGTGGTGAGTCCTTATAGTGGACACACTATATATATATATATATATATATATATATATATATATATATATATATATATATATATATATATATATATATATATATATATATATATATATATATATATATATATATATATATATATATATATATATATATATATACATATATATATATATATATATATATATATATATATATATATATATATATATATGTATATATATATATATATATATATATATATATATATATATATATATATATATATATATATATATATATATATATATATATATATATATATATATATATATATATATATATATAATATATATATATATATATATATATATATATATATATATATATATATCAGTGCCGGCTCGTGAGGTTTTGGTTTGAGGAGGCTACAAAGATGTGTCAAAAAATACACCATAGGTGAAAATTTTTAGGATTTCAAGGTCAACCGCCTTATAATTTAGAATCAAAGTAAAACAAGCACCCTAAGCTATTAATTTGTTTGGAAAAAAATTTTTTCACTTTCGAGTGTATACCTTGAGACCTACAACTCCTATTTACAATATTCACAAAAACTCTTCTCAGCCAATTAATCAATTCATCTATTCATCATATTTTTTTTTCTATCACAAAATAGGTACCTACCTACCTACTTAACGAATTTGTTACTTATTCGAGGAATTAATCAATTGTTGCCCAGCAAGAACCAACGGGGAGGTGAGAGTTTTTTCTTGCCAAAAATAAAATAGGACCCTCCCAAAAATAGATTAAAATAAAATTCTTGTCATAAAAGAAAAACAAAATAAAAATAAAATAAAATAATAAAATATACATTTGAACCTAAAAAAAAAATTTAAATAAATTCTTTGGCATAGACATCTATTTTTTATAATTCCTGCATAGATGCCAATGCCAAGGCAGAAGCCTTGAATAAAAAATAATGTTTACATAAAATCAAACAAAAAATAAATTCTTTTAAGATTTTTACAAAGAACATCGAATTATTTGGTATAATACTAAGTAATAAAGTATCTAGTACAACAAACAAAACTTGTGAAAAATAAAATGTGCAAAATATGTGTGGGACAGCAAATAAAAAGTTATATATTTTTGAAGATTAGCGGGATTCTGCGATCTTTAACGTTAGCAAAATGATCTATAATATCCTCATAAAATTTTTTGTCTTTCGCTAAAAGTTTTACCAATTCCTTTCAAATAGACAACAAACTAATATTTTTCAAACGATCCTGGCTCATTGAAATTCGTAAATAAGTTTTAATTCTCTTAAGAGTGGAAAACGAGCGCTCTACGGAAGCCGATGTCACCGGGATAGAAACAATTAGACAAAAGAGTTTATAAACTTGGGGTAAATCTTGATTCAAATCATTATCAAAAAGGTATTTAATAGTCATCACATGATTTTCATTTTGCCCCAAAATTTCATTGTCACTATAAGCAACACACAGTTCACTTTTTAGGGCCACCTTATCAAAAAAAGTGTATTTTTGACATGAATTTCCCAAAAGGTTATCTGGAAAATTAGCCGAAAATCCGGTAAACAAGTTTTTATTGAGTAATTCGAAGAAATGCAGTTCTTTCAAATCAGAGAACCTTATTTCTATTTGACCCCTAATAGTATCCAAAATTTCATAAAATATTTGCTTATAGTGAAGCTCCATATCTGCGAAACTTTCGTTTTGGGCTAAATTGAGTCGTATCATCAGTCGTTTGAAATACAGAAAATAGTTTTTTGAAATAAACTTCTGCACGAAATTCTGAAATTTTCTATAAAAGAAACTTGAGCCGATTTCGTGAGTAAATCACATCTGAAAACTTGTGCTGTAAGATTTGAAAAACAATTTCTGTTTGTTCAAAAATTAATCTGAAGATGTTTAAAAAATATATAAATTCCTTATCTTGTAAGTAAGATATTAATCCGCGTGCGGTATTTAAAGTTACTTTATCGGTGAAAAATTCCTCACTTTCAACTATAGAATTAAGAGCCTCTAAAATTTTGTGTATAGTAAAGATAGCTCTTGAAGTAAAATTCCACCTAGTTGGTGCGTTACTTGGAATTCTGTTACCTACTATTGCATCTAGAAATTTTGTGCGCGTTGTTGATTTTGAAAAACATGTTGAAAATGCAGATAAATTTGAAAAAAAAATTCTAACTTGCCTAATAGAACTACAAGCGATACTTAAAACCAAATTCAGGTTATGTGCATAACAATGTGTAAAAATAGCTTGAGGAGCAACAGATTTAATTTTTGTTTGTAGACCGTTTAAATGGCCAGCCATAACCGCTGCGCCGTCATAGGTTTGTGCTATAAGTTTAGATTGAAAATTAAACTTCGAAAATTTCTCATTTAAAAAATCGAATAAATCGGTGGCAGACCTTCCAGAACTGACATCATGAAAACCTAAAAATCTCTCAAATAATGTTCCATCTTTTACGAACCTGCATATTATCGACAACTGCGATTTACAGCTAATGTCAGTTGTCTCATCTACTTGCCAGAAAAAAAAATCAACATTTTTAAGTTCATTTTCGATAAAAGTTTCCAAAACATAGGTAGCAGAGTTTATAATTTCGTTTTGAGTTGTTTTTGAGGTTCCGGAGAAAACTGTAGCGTTGTTAATGAAATTATACAGCTTTTCGTCATATTTGCAAAATAGATCAAGGAGTTCCTTAAAATTTCCCTTATTGCTAGATTCGTCTGTTTCATCTTGTCCCCTAATCGCTATATCTTGGCGACATAAAAATAATATAATGTCGACCAGTTTCTCCAATATTTCTCTGTTTTCCTTAACTTTTTCGTTGTATTTTTCTAACTCTTGAACACGTGCTGTATCAATAACATTAATAATGTTTTTTTTTCCAAACATTTTTAATTTGATCCGCGACACGACATGTTCCTGGGATTTTTCGTGCCTTTCCAAAGAACGTGATAAATTTTTTAAATCGTCAAATCCTAAGCGGCCCCAAACAGAGACATTTTCACTAGTAAAAAGTAAACACTGCCAACAAAATAATTTATTTTTTACCTGTGATCCGGTTAGGCAAGGATGCCTCTCATAATTCTTTGTATTGAAACCGCGGATTTGTTTTCTGTTGCGCTGCACCAAATTCTTCAATTCAGGGTTAGGTCTCACTGTTTTTATCAAAACTTTATCCTCATAACTAAGAGCACTAAAGTTATGGGATAACAAATATTCCACTAAGTCACCATTGAAATTTTTGAAATTAACTTCAGTAATCAAACTCATTTTAACACAATACGCGAGCTGTTTCTGGCGGCCTTTAGCGAATTACGACACATTACGATTTCCAACGAAATTCACTCGATGTCACGCGAAATTCTATAGTTGTGATTGGTCGACATTATATGAGGCTGGGTTTCCTATCCGTGTTGCCATTTACATGTGTTTTGCTTTACTATTGCAATAAAGTATTCATCCGAGTATTTGCACCATTGTTTGCTTTTCTGTCGCAGGCATAATGAACGTTGAGAATATACCTTTCTAAGCTTTCCGCAGCGTTGCCACAAATCTTGAAATGAATGAAATGCAGTAAATGTAAATACCTTCTATCTTAATTAATAAATTATATTATATAATGTAGGTTGAAAGGAAGGTAGGTGCATAAAATAATATGATTTTGATTAATATGAATATGCTGAATGCCGACTATTCAATATAATATATATATTAGTGATACACGGAATATTTTTGAGGAGGCTTAGCCTCCTTAGCCTCCTTTGACTAGCCGCCCCTGATATATATGTACATATATATATATATATATATATATATATATATATATATATATATATATATATATATATATATATATATATATATATATAAAGTTGAATATAAAAATATGGGGATTGCGGTCTGTGTAATACTTTATTTTCTCACAAGCTCAATATTTCG
>JARQZK010000046.1:275000-345000 GCA_030704885.1 Cynegetis impunctata
CGCTCGAGTAAATCCTCATTTAGCCTCTCGGGCTCCCTTACTATACGGAATGAGCTCTTCTAAATGTTTAGGACCATGGCATTGGCCTGCGAAATCCACCGATCTCACTACACTACATTTTTTCTTGAGGGATAATTTTCACTTATAATCTTAATAATCCGAATCAATCGAATCAGATTCTGTATTTCCTCACTTTAAATAAAAATGCAAACCTCCCAAATATATATATACCTATATACAGGGTGTTCCAGAATAACGTCAGAAAATTTCGAGGGGTTATTCTTTAAGACATTTTAAGAGAAAAAATTCCACTGAATGTAGGTCCGCAAATGCTTCCTCGCCGAAATACAAGGTGTCAAAGTTTGAAAAAAAAAATTCAATTTTTTTTAATATCTTCCAAACTACGAATACTATCAAGATGAACTTTAGAACATTGTTATAACTTCTTAAGCTCTATAAACTGCTGTTGGAATTTCTTTCAAAACTGTTAAGGACCCATTTTTATTCACCAATAATGACCTCCCTCAAATATATGGTCAAGTGAAACTCACGGTACCGCTTTATTTTCCGTTCCTTGACAGTTTTGGAAGAAATTTCAACAGTAGTTTATAGAACTCAAGAAGTTATAACAATGAAGTTCATCTTGATAGCATTCGTAGTTTAGAAGATCACTTTCGGTGAGGAAGCATTTGCGGACCTACATTCATTGGAACTTTTTTTCTTAAAATGTCTTAAAGAATAACCCCTCGAAATTTTCTGACGTTATTCTGGAACACCCTATATACAGGATGTCCCGAAATTAGACGTCAATATTTCAATCACATATTCTACTTCAAAAAATAGAGATAAAAATTCATATAAACTAGGGTCCCCAACTTCTTCGTTTTTAAGATACAGGGTGTTGAAGGTGAAGACTTAGAACGAAGAAGTTGTGGACCGTAGTCTATATGAACTTTCATTTCTATTTCTGGATGTAGAATAGATGGCTTGAATATTGACGTCTACTTTCGGGACAACAATCAATTCGTAAAGAAATATTCGAATGCTGCTTTGCTAGGGAAGTATGAAAAGAGTACCTTATTTGTACAAAGAGCTTCATATTTTCAAATTTTTGAGTCAAAATTACTAAAAATTAACCACCAAAAAATTTCGTCAATACCCCCCTGCACTAGGCACTCCCGAAAATATTGCAATACTAACTTTTAGTACATTAAATAGAGCGTAAAAAGTTTTATAACTGTACCAAATTTCATTCAATTACCTTCACAGGTTTCGGAAATATTTACAAAAAACCACCATCAGGTCTTCACTTTTAACACCCTGTATCTTAAAAACGAAGAAGTTGTGGACCCTAGTTTATATGAACTTTTATCTCTATTTTTGGAATATGTGGCCGAAATATTGACGTCTTATTTCGGGACAACCTGTATATATAACATTCATCTGCTATGTAGAAAGAGCGAAGATTTATTTTATTATTTTTAGAATAACTTATTGACCTTATGACCCACAGAGATTATTTCACAATCAATCCATAATTTAACAGTCTATCACCCAAATTTCGATACAGCAACTTCTCGTAGCACTCTACACCTCGATTCCAATACCAATATAAGTATTAATAAATAATTATGTCTTATGCCATTTTTGGAACTGTTAATTAAAAATGAAATGAAGTAATTACCAAGGTAAATACAATACAAACTAAATTTACATTAATAGGAATCGAATGACAAATTATTAAAATTAGTTACGTAGAAGTGGGAGTTCGTTTTTTCGATCCTGATAATATAGTCTGAAATTAAATCACGAAAAGGTTCTATTTCAATCAAATTTTTATGTGATCTCAGATTTTGTTGGAAAATGCAAAAATTCTGACCTTATTGTTTCACAGTACTTAGAACGCTGTCGAAATGATGGAAAATCAAATGAACTCAACCATCGCTTCAGAACTACTCCTGTGCGAAGTTTTCATCAACAAAACACCAACTTTAGAAGGTATGATATTTCGATTATATATAAACTACCTTTATGTTGAATCATCTTTAAATTATTATACACTCCAAACTTGTGCTTGTGAACAAATAGAAAGAAGGTAGATTCATGAAAGTAATAATCTTAGAATGAGAAGTTATTGTTCTTGATATTAAACTTCAACGCTCTCATTATAGACTATGATAGGGGTAACAACGGTAGCAAACAAAATATTTGAGATTGAAGCTTTGGCCGTAATAAGACGGGGAAACCCTACAAGTATGTTCTAAGATTTAGGATATATACAGGGGGAGACGGCACCGTACTAGCCCATTTCCATAATCTGTCAAATATGTCAAGGTTTCAAATCAAATTTCATCCATATATATTTATATTATTTTTTCCGTTGACCTCTAAATAAAAGCATACTTTAACGTACACGAAATTGATCATTAATGACCCATTTTAATGTGCAATTTCTCCTATTTTAATGTATGATTGTCATGGGCAACCAAACACACAAGTATTCAGCACGGAATAGTTGAATTATTCTGTGTCTGTACTGTTATTCCACAGAGAAAAAGAATTCATAATTCAAATCGAAAAATTTAACTCTATACAAAATAATGTAAAAACTGCGGAAAAATTTGTATGCAATAATCGTTCGAAAGTAATTAACACTTCAGCTTCCACCAGTTCCACATATTCCTTATCGGATATTGTAGGTAATGTGATTTATTCAGAATGTCACATGTCTAATATTCCATCTATGAATTTCTCAAATTGTTCCATCGGGAGCATAAATAAATGTGTCATGTATCTGTTATGCAAAATAAAAAATTTTTTCAATCAAGAATTTATACTCAATTCATGATGAGGTCGACGGAAAAATCTTGTAATAAACTCGTGTATTAATGTAGCGATTAATGGTCTCGAACTATTAACGCGCTCGCTCCCCTCGCGCGTTGAAATATCTCAACCTTTAATCGCTGTCATTAATAAACTAGTTTATTACAGGGTGAGTCATTGATATGGGAAAGCTTGATTGCACCTACACCGTTGATTATATCGGAACGAACTAAACGGTACTGCAAATGGGGGGTTAGAGTGCAGTTTGAAAAATTATTTTACCCTTTACAAGGTGTAACGTTTTTGCGAGGCAAATTTTAAGATGCTTTTTTAAAGGGCACCCTATATATTTTTACACATATTTGATTTTTCTTTTATTGAGTTTTATACATTCGTTAAGTTTCTGCAAATCGCATCAGCCATTCAGAAGTAATTTAATTTTTTCTGAAAATTAATGCGTTTGCAGGCATTTTTTTAACAAATCACAGGGCACTTGGTTTTTTAATATCGAGTTGTTTGAGCTGTGTCTAAGTAACTGTTGTGGGTATCTTTTGATGAAGAAATAATTCACTTTAATTGTGACATCACCTTGCTGTGACACCTTGATTTTGGTACACTTTGAAAGGCCATTATCTTGCTTTTTTCAAATGGCACTCTATTTATTTGATTACTTAGTCGCATAGAACATGTCATTATTCATCTTTTCTATTCTCTTTGTTTTTTCCAAAAGTTGATGGTTTAGAAGATAATTCACATTGTCAAAAAAATGAACACATCATTTCATCCTCTAAATGAGTGACATGAAAAACCATAAATTTTGACAACAAACGTCATCGTAACTGCTGCGAGCGTCAAAGTATGATGATGAATTATTGAAAAAAAATTAAAAATTAAAGAAGCTCCAAATAAGAAACTAAATTACAAAAACTGTTTCTAAACATCCGCCTGTAGTATCTGTCGTCTACCCTTATAAAAGAATGAATTTTTCATTGAATAAATTGGTGGACATGGTTTATGTGCTGGGCGAAAGTCAGAGGAATCCGTTGCTGGCCACTCGGACATTTCCGTATAGAAGGCACCCAAGAGCAAGAGATGTGGAAAAGTGCAGGAAATATTAGAACGTACAGGTAGAGTCCAGTACGAGAAACGTATTCGAGGCAGACCAACAACCGGAGGTGAAAATGAGAATCTGGTTTTGCAAAGTGTAGTAGAAAACCCACACACAAGTTCCCGGACCATAAGTGAAGAATTACAGATTTCTCAGAGCAGCGTTTCCAGAATAACGCGTAAAAATCAATTCCATCCATGTTTAGTTAGTGCAAGGCTTGAATGAAAATGACTTCATTGAGAGGCAAAATTTCTGTTTATGGGCCCGAAATATGGAACAGCAAGAAAATGGTTTCTTTGATAACGTCTTGTTCACTGACGAAGCGACATTCAATAAAAGCGACATTCAAAAAAGTCAAGTAACACAACTTCCATTACTATGATAGCAAAAACCCCAGTTTCATTCGACCACTTGACAACCAACATCGATGGTCTCTTAATGTATGGGGAGGTATGGTGGGCCATAGAGTTGTTGGCCCGCATTTTTTGATGGGCCACTAAATGGACAAGCGTACCTTGATTTTCTCCGTAATGATTTTCAATTATACCTGGATGATTTGCCACTGGATCTCTACAGAAGACTTTGGTTTCAGCATGATGGTGCCCCTCCACACAACAGTCGAATTGTGAGGGAATATTTGAATGAACAATTCGAAGATCGCTGGATTGGCAGAGGAGGTCCGGTGCCATGGCCTGCGAGGTCGCCTGACTTGACAAAACCGGATTTTTTTCTTTGGGGATATGTTCACGATCGCGTATATGAAGCTGAAGTCACTACCAAGGAAAATATGAAAGAGAGAATTAGAGAAGCTTTCCGTAGTATTGATTTTGCCGTGAAAAACTCATTTTTCAGAAGAGTTGATGAATGTATTATACAAGAAGGACGTCATTTCGAACAGTTTTTGTAATGATGTTATCCCTATTGATTTGTTTTACCTCAATAAATAATTATTTAGTTTCTTATTCCGACGTACTGAGCATCTATAATTTGTTTTCAATAATAGCTCACCAAACTTTAAAATTTACGCATGCAGCAATTACGATGACGTTTTTTGTCAGGATTTATTGTTTTTCATGTCACTCGTTTAAAAGATGAAATTATGTGTTGATTTTTTTGAAAATGTGAATTATCTTCTAAACCATCAACTTCTGGAAAAAAACAAAGAGAATAGAAAAGATGAACAATGACATGTTCATATCCCATGTTCATATCCCACAATAGTTACTTAAGGGCCCTGTAAACGATCAAATTTGTTTGACAAACTTGTTTGACAAACTTCACGTGTTCTTCAAGCAATGGCATAAACGATCAAACCAAAGATCAAACAAATTTGACAAATTCTTCCTTAATTACGGTTTTCTCGTTGACATGACGTGACGCGTTCCATGAAAAATGAGCAGTACGGTTTTGAATTTAGTTGTCAAAAATGCCGTCAATCCAATTTTTCATCAAACACTTCAAACACGTGAATTGTTTGACAAACGCATCGAACAAAGCCATAGACTATCAAATAATTTGACAAACACCTAAAATTTGACAAACAAGTTTGATCGTTTACAGAGCGCTTAAGACACAGCTCAAACAACAACTCGATATTCAAAAAACCAAGAGCCCTGTGATTTGTTAAAAAAATGCCTGCAAACGCATTAATTTTCAGAAAAAATTAAATAACTTCTGAACGGCTGATGCGATTTGCAGAAACTTAACGAATGAATAAAACTCAACGAAGGAAAAAATCAAATATGTGTAAAAATATATAGGGTGTCCTTTAAAAAAAGTATTTCAAAATTTGCTCCGCAAAAATAGTACACCCTGTAAAGGGTAAAATAATTTTACAAACTGCACTGTGACCACCCATTTGCAGTACCGTTTTGTTCGTTCCGATATCATCAACGGTGTAGGTGCAATTAAGCTTTCCCATATAAATGACTCACCCTGTATATAACTATTATTGATCTTCAAAATGCCAGAGATTTCCAACGCACAAGTGTATATATATATATATATATATATATATATATATTTATATATATATATATATATTTATATAAAAATATATATATATATATATATATATATATATATATATATATATATATATATATATATATATATATATATATATATATATATATATATATATATATATATAAATATATATATATATATATTTATATATATATATATACCTATATATATATATATATATATATATATATATATATATATATAGGTATATATATATATATATATATATATATATATATAATCTCTTGATAATTATTAGCAATAACAGGCTGGTTGAATCTTAAAAAACTCGATTTTATTAAAAAGTTGACGTTTCACTACGATATTCGTAATTGAAATTTCTTTGACATTTATTGATTTGAAAATTTTTTTGAAAAGACAAGGCTGCTTTGTCTTGCTAATTATTTATTATATGCTATTCAGTCTAATATTAACATTCAAAATAGTTATCATTAGATGGTAAGGGAAGCCAAAGAAACCTTTACCTACGTAATGTTTGAAAATAAAAATAATAGGGTACTATTTATCTAACAACAAAGAAATTAGTCATGGGAAAACATTAAAGATGTGGAGTAGAATTATCGGTATAGTACGTTTATATGGAAGCCTGTTATTGCTAATAATTATCAAGAGATTAAAAATATATCACAGGAAAAAAAAAATCAAATAAATATATATATATATATATATATATATATATATATATATATATATATATATATATAATAAAACAACAACAGTTGCAGAACGCGTTTCGCTGACACTACAGCTTCTTCAGGTGCGAATTTCAAACTAAAACTAAAATATCTAATGCAAGGTTTGCAAAGTACCATTATAAATTTCGGAATCCATTCTGGGATTCTAAGAACAAACTACCTTCATTCATTGAAATGGTTAAGAACTTCTGGGAATTTTTATACCTATTAACTTCTAAAGTTTCAATAAGATTTAATTTTGAACCTTTTTCTCCTAGATGAAGAATTTCGAAATCCGAGTTGAAGTCATGTTTCTCTTTCATTAAATGTCTAGCATATATTGAATCTTCGTTATGATTTATGTAACTTCGCCTGTGTTCAGTTATCCTTTTTTTTGAAATTTCTGTGAGTGACCTACGTATATTATATGGCAATTTCCGCATTTAAGTTAATAAACTCCCGATTTACTGAGCTTATCTATATTTGACTGGTTGTTTTTTATGTATTTTCCTCGACTATTTCTTGTTCTCAATGCTAAATTGAAATCTAGATTAGAGAAAAAGGATTGTAATTTGTTGGAAGCTTTGCCGAAATAAGTAAAACTATGATATTTAATTCCTTCTGGGTTGATCAATGGAAATACTTGTGAAATTGCCATTTTATGATTTTTCTTCCTTATTTTTTTATCTATTATGTTTGGATCAATTATTATTGACTGCTATCTGCTTGATTATATTGAGTTCTTTGTTGAAATTTTTTTGAGAAAGTGGTATATTGAAGAGACGATGAATCATACTATTATAAGCTACTAATATGTAGGTCAGACACATAGAGTTTAAAAAAAAAAGGATTACTGAACACAGGCGGACTTACATAAGTCATAATGAAGATTCAATATATCGATGGTGTCCTGACAATATCTCCTATCTGAAAATTTGACATTTTATAGGAGACACAAAAAACCGTTTGAGTTTTGCTCTATTAGGTCGATTTTGTCTGCAGAGTTTTACCATGTTTATTATTCATTATTACAACATTTTTTTACATAAACATAACTTTTTTGTTAGTGGTTATCAAGAGAAAACACATAGGAGATATTAGTTTTGATTTCATTTGAGATAGGTGGTTTGGTTAGGTTAGGCTAATTTTCTAAGTGTGTCCCCAGGAAGATTTGAGTTAGATAGGTGGAATTACTCTATAATAACTATAAAGATTAAAAGTTATGATTTTATTACAAATATTGGAAAGTAAATAAACAAAATAAAAATATATGTTCTGCTTACACATAAACATAAAAACAAACAAACATTTTCACCTATGTGTAAACTCCACTCTTCAGGGGATACGTTGCCAACATTATACGCAGCACACGTGTCACATTGATTTTTCTTTTTTGATAAACAGAAATATTTTTTTCTTGCAGCTTCTTAGTGAAAACCTGTCTGGATAAAGGTGTTCGATCCTGTTCTTGACAGTAGCTTCTGTAATGATTTAAAAGATCCTGCATTGATACAAAAATTGGTAAAAACGTACAACTTGGAAGTATCTTTTCTTGAGTAATGGGAAGGTAATTTTGGTAGTTCGTCTATAAATGTATCTAAAATCTCTAGGTCAGAAGCTTTGGCAGATAATGGCAGTTTTCTTTTAGAATGGGTAACTTCTTGTTGAGGAATAATGTTGTAAGTGCTCTGGTTTACCCAAGATTGGACGGAAAAAGGTCTTAGCCCTAATGTATTAAGAAACATAGTGCGACAGACTACTTTTTTGTCATAATCAGAAAATTTGCAGATAGGAGATATTGTCAGGACACCATCGATATGCTAGACATTTAATAAAAGAGAAACATGACTTCAATTCGGATTTGGAAATTCTACATCTCGGAACAAAAGGTTCAAATTATTTGATTTACGTAGGAATTTATGAATTTTAGAAAAGTTAATAATAACAACTACCTATGTTTCAGTAATTTTTCTGCGGCCGTAGCTGTCTTTAGTAAATTACCTGCTATTCCGTCCACTGTCTGTAGTCAGGTATGCCAATATTCAAATATATATATATATATATATATATATATATATATATATATATATATACATATATATATATATACCTATATATATATATATATATATATATATATATATATATATATAATATATATATATATATATATATATATATATCGAAAAAGTCATTTCCAGCATTTTCCTTCATAGTAGTAACGAAAAATGAGACGGCAACTAGGCAGCCCTTGTGGAAAGTTAATTTATAACAGATATGAATTAAGATTTAAATCTAATAATCTTTGTCCTTATTTCAGAACCATTTTGCAGAAGTCGATTCGATTCTTGGTCATGCTGGCCAGATACTCCGGCAGGTCATACAGCCAATCACAGTTGTCCAGGATTTGTTGTTGGCTTTGAACCGAATAGTAAGCTCACATTTTCTTTAAAGCGATATAACTCAGTTCAGCTGGTAGTTTCTTAAGACTTTTCAATATTTTGTTAAAGAACACATATTCAATAAATAAATAAATATTAATAGCAAGTATTAATAACTGTCATTAATAATGTTGAAAACTATTGAATAAATGTTGAAAACTAATCATGAACTGAAACTATTATATTCTCGTAGAAGTATATTTTTCCATCTTTTGTAAAAATCAGGAAATACTATAACTTAGTACGAATAGACTCACATAAAGGATGCATTTCTGAATTCTAATTTTCGATGAAATTTTTTTTGTTCGTCAATTTCTTTTCTGATAAAAAAAATAAAGCGAATGTATCTTGGGGTTATCCTCACACTTAAGCTACTTTCTGAAGCTAAAAGGTTAGAGAAAAATCAGAACTTTATCGCAAAAGAAGAGTGCTACTCCATCTATCGGATCGAAAGGCAAGATACTGGGAATGGAATTGCCTCGTACAAATTTCCTAATTTTTGAAAGGCAAAAGCTTACCTTCAATAAGTGAATACTGCGTTTTAGAATATTCACCTGAAAAGTGCTCTGCTGATGATCATCATTAACAAATACCTACTTTTTTCATAGCATATGGAATTTAAAAAAATTTCTCTGTATTTTGTACTTAAAAATAAAAATTCAACACTAATATAACTTTCAATTCATAGTTATGTATGTATCAATTGTTCAAAGAAGAAGAAAGAATCCTAGATATTTCGATTTTCGAAATATTATTTTGTAAACTGGTCTCTGAATGTTTGTTATTTGACCACTTATTCTAACTTGCTGGTTAAACAACTTCAGTTCTCTGTTTTACTCTCATTATGTCTCTGAGTTTCCTTACTGTTAAAACGTCGAATTCGTTGAACAGTTCATTATTTATTTATTTATCGTATGGCAATATACGTGTCTTCTCTAAATGTGATTTAATTTAAATCTTAATATCTAGGTTTTCAATCCAAGCAACAGCCGATGGAGTGGCCCTCAAGAAGTCTGTTACTGTGCAGTGGCTTTGACGATGATTGCACTCATAGGCTAGGTGGTGGATAGTTCGACGTTCACTGCAGTTGCAGATGTTGTTATCGGATTTACCCCATTTGTGTAGGGAGTCCGCACAAACGCCGCATTCCGTGCGTATACGAACACCATGTCTTTCTCAGTAGGGTGCATCTAGGGACTATTTCGTTTGTGCGAAGAACGTTATGGATATCTGGAGGTGCTTTATTTTGCCATGTTGCAGCCATTCGTGTACTAAATTAAAGTTACTTGTGGTTAGGTCAGCGGCCGTATGGATTGAGGGTTTTCTGGAGCGTAGCCTGTAGCCGAGTTGGGCGATATCTTCGTAGATTTGGATTAGAGGATTGTTTTGTATCTTTCTATATTCTCTGCAAAGTTGTTCTGAGCGGCATAGATGAGATGGAGGTATGTTGCAGAGGGTAGGCAGCCAAAACGTGGGTGTACATTTGATAGTACCACTGTTATTTCTTAGAGAATTGTTAAGTTGGGCATCTATCAGTTTAGAGTGACGACTATTTAGCCATACAGGCGCACAATATTCAGCTGTAGACTATACAAGGCCAAGGACAGAACAGCGAAGCGTTTCTGCTGAAGCGCCCCAACTGGTGCCACATAATTTGTAGATAATATTGTTTCTAGTCTTCAACTTAGCAGCTACATTTGTTAAGTGGGCTTTGAAGGAGAGTGTGCGGTCTAGGGTGACGCCCAAGTACTTCGATTGTTCATTGTACTTTAGACAGGTTCTGTTGAATTTGACATTCAGTTCGGTGTTTGCCATTTTATTATTAAGATGGAAGCCATATCATGAGATGATATGGCTCTTGACTATAGACACAAGAATCTAATAGCTACAGAAAACGTTTCAAAGGATCTAAAGGCCATGAACAACTTCTTCCCCAATTGGAGACTCAAACCTAGCGTAACCAAAACAGTTCATGAGTTATATCTACGGTATACCCCATATACCTCATGTTTTTCTCCTGAAGTATGTCAATGCCATATGTGATTGTACAATGGAATGGTGAAACAGTTGACGGCACATACCTCATTTCTCGACAAAATGCAGTTTTTTAAGGCTTTTCTCACACGATTGCCCACGTGTATATATCTCATTTCATCCTCTGGTCTATCTCTACTCCAAGATATCGGATAGATTCTACCTGACTATTTTCTCTGGATATCGGCAACGTTATCCCATTAACCCCCTGAAATTTTATTGGTATCATTTGATGCACTCCAACTGACGTTGACAAATTCAATTCCTTTTTCATGCAGACAGCGAGAGATTTTTCTCATGCCAGCTTCTGCCTTATCAGTTGCCTGAACTTTTAGTACAATGTTCAAATTCTTTGAGAACTCCTGTTTCCTCGAGCTTCCAACAATTACTCATGAAACGGAGGTTCCATCTTACCTTGATTTGGTAAACTATCGAACTTCACTACTCGAAGAAGTTTTTACACGTTTAAAAACTATTCAATATATAGAATCAAGTTTAAACTTTAAAATAAAACAAACTTGGCTTCTGTTTCACTATATAAAAATATTAAGATACTGTATTTAGCAGTAACGGATAGTCGAAATGTTTCGAGTTATGAACTCATTATCAAGAATATAAGATAATTCAATTTTAGTTATCTTAGCACGAAGGTAAAAAGTTATTCTTTGTTCAAAAGAGAGAACATATAGAAAACGAATTCAAAATATGGAAAATCAACTAAAATCAATTTTCTTATTCAAAAAGGTTTATTAACAACAATGTTTCAATTACTAGAACTCATTATATGAGTATTATTTGCTTACTATTTTTTTCCAAAATGAGAACAATGAATTTTTTTAGGATTTGCGTATCACAAATGTGAGCAAGATGGAAGGTGGTTCATTCATCCTGAAAGTAATCGCACATGGGCCAATTATACTCAATGTGTCGATAAGGACGATTACACTGTAAGTATATCAATTTATGATAAAATTCGGGCTGTCATTCATAAAGTCAAAACTATTTTGGTGCCTTGAGCTTGATAATTTTTAACTTCTCAAATACTTAATATAGTCAAAATTGAATTTGCATCTGAAATTAATAATTTTTTTCAAATACAAGTTATTTATCAAATATACCGCAATGATTGAAGGGGTAATTTCTTGGACTTTTCTTAGAATATTTTGTCTTTTGATGATTTTTTAAAACCTGCTTGTTTTGAAGATACTGATGAAAAAATTTTGAGGCCGACCTCCTTACGGCCTGTTCTATCCCCGGTTGTAAACATTCTTTATTTCCTATATGACCTAGTAAAATAATTTTAAAATAAACTAATTAATTAATTAGTTAATAGATTAACTAATTCGATGATTGAATAATTAAAGGCTTAACGAATTAACTGATAAGCTATTCAACCTATTAACTAGTGGGCTAATTGACTAAGTAATTGATAATTTATAAATCAACTAGTATAATAATAATTCCTTAATGAGCTAATTAAGTTCATATTTAATTATATTATTAACAAATTACTTAATTGGTCCATTATGTTCTTATTTAATTCATCGATTAGTTAATTATTTAATTGGTTATTTCTTTTTTTAATTATTTTTTAGTTAAATGAATAATGAATGAAGGGAGGAAGAAGAATGAATGAATGAATGAATGAATGAATGAATGAATGAATGAATGGAAGAAAGAATGAAAAACAGAATGAAAGAAAGAAAGAAAAAATTAAAGATAGAAAGAATGGAAGAAAGAAATAAAATAATGAAAGAAGGAAATAATTTTAAATAGTTGATGAGCCAATTTTGTGTCATGCGGTATTTTACATTTTCTCTCAGTATGAATATCGTTCGACATTTCAAGGAAGTAAATTATTTTTGCAGTTTCGACGAAATATTACTTTGACGTACACTGTTGGGTATTGCATTTCCCTCATTGCATTATCTGCGTCCTTATTTATCTTCGCATACTTCAAGTGAGTATAGATTGAAATACTTCCTAATTGTCTTTTATTTTTGAGTTTAAGTGATTTTGAACACTTTTCATCAGTAGGTATATGTCATGTAATAAACTAAGATGTAAGATCCTCTAATTATCTTGATGCATTCACAAACAATTGTTATATGATATTAAGTGAGGAAGTTTGAGAAAACTGGATTTTTTCCATGAGGAAATTGTATTATTATAACCTACTGTAATGGTCACTGATTTTCAACATGCTTACTTTATTTTTGGCAAGGAGGCTAGCTAACGTATTTTTTCCTCTCAGAAAATTCCCACTTCCTGGGCGCCTTTTTTTCGAAGCAGTAGCACTTTTCCGGGATGTAGGTAGACCGGGTACAATTGTAACAGGGTATGTACATTTAAAACAACTCGAATATTAGCGAAACTATACGGAAATCGTTGATCGGAACAAAAGGAGAATTCGAGTAGCGAGTACTGTCACAATTCTCGGTGTATTCGTCGTATTCCTAGCGTCGTATTCCTAGCGCTGAATACGCTTACGACGAAGCCTGTTGTGTTTTGTTAGCCAAAAGTAAGTATTTTTGATGAATTTCTTTACGATATTGCTTGATAATTAATGAAGTTATCGTACTTGTGTGTCCATACGTTTTTATTTTATAGATTTTAATAAGCTGGTTCATTTTGATAATAACTAGTGCCAGATTCCGTTTAATGGGCTTCTTTAAAAAATTATTCATTTAATAATGGAAACCAAAGCTCATTTTCAACGGATTCCCAAAATTAAAGATTTTTTCCACGAATGTTTAAACCCTCAAATTAATTGAAGAAATTGGACCGAACGAAGACGGGGCATGGTTACCTGTGACGTCACACGGCATATACGTTAGGTACGTTAAAGGTACACGCGCACTTAAGGTATACGTGCACTTATCGGAAGCGTCGCGAAGAAAATTGTGGATTCTTCGCCCGAGAAGTTTACATTAGTTTCAATGGTAATGTAAGTCACTGCTTGCAAACTTATAAGGTGAATGCTGGGCCAGTATTAATCCTCTGAACCCTACCCACACTTCCTATTTTCCATAAATATCCCGTCTCGCCTATCCTTAATGCACTTGTACATGCAAGTGTATCCTCTGATCTGGCCGAAGGAGTTAATCCCAAACTCAAGCTGCATCCTGACATATACTTCAGAGAGGAATGAAACACGTGTGTTTCCTTTCCTTTCCTTTTTCCGTTTAAAACGCCGTGAGTCGTGAGTCGACTGTGTATATTTCAAGTACCTACCGTGTTGTCTGGTAAGATGCAGAAAGCTGGACTGTTTCGTTATTTTATTGCATAATGAGTGAGAAAAAAGTGGTAAATAAATATTGTTTGGTTCCCGACTGTCCTTGACACATTTAAAAATGCCCCACAAAAATGGTTTATTAATATAAGAAAAGTTCGGCAGAAAGCAATGCGACCTGAAATTTTTGTATCTAAAAAATCGTCTGAAACTTCACATCGTGTTACATCAAAAGCTTTTGATGCGGTAATACGGCCATACCTCATTTCTTACAAAATGATACCATCACTTTGTCCTCGAGTATCTCGTTCTATTTCTAGAATATTAAATTGGCGCTCATTTTGGTTTTAAAATTCAACAAAATTATTCTCATTCTTCTCGTGTCCGGAATTTTTCTGCGAGCAACTTTTTTATGTGAAACGAAATGGTGTACTGCCGAATATTAGACCGGACTATGTAGGTGGACGTCACAGTCGGCTCTGCCGCTTTTTAACGGAGCTCCATTTTCAACCTTTAATATCTAAGTAGGTACAGCTAAAAATTTTACCTGTTATTTTGATGATTGAGTTTCACAAAATAACGTACAAAAAACCGAGAAAATATTCAATTGATAACAAACCCATTGTCAAAGTGGAGGGGTGGGTACGGTTTTAATGATTTTCGTGGGGGACGATTATAACATTACTTTTATAATATTTTTACATTACAGATACCTAGGAAAAATCTAAGAAAGACTTCAAAAGGTCGTAGCGACATTTTTGTTCAACAGCGCTTTAGGATGTAGTGAAACTAGGAGTTTTTTGAGGCGAGTTGCAGAAAAAACCGGAATGAACTATGTCTCTCTATTGATTCTTATATTGAGTTTATTTAATATTAATTTTATATTAGCTCTAAAAAGTATATAGATTAATTATTATAAATATACTTATTTCAAATAAATGAATAAATTAAAATGTACCAAAATGTTGATATTTTGGTCAACGGTACATTTCAGTGTCTTTTTTTATTAATAAAACTGATCTACCTGCTTGAATTTTGTATTATTCTTGTGTGTTACACACACACCCATCACTTTTATAAACGCCTCAGGTATGGAGTCGATTATAACATTCGCAGACAATCAATTATTTCACTCATTTCTACTAAACATTACTAAAAAAATATCACTTATGCATCGAAATTGTCTTAAGTTTGAAGACAAATGTCCAAGCTTTCATCTCAAATGCATAATCGTTTTTTTATGGCGATAATGGCAGTGCTGTGAAAGATAGAAGGAAAATTGTTACAATTAGTACACGGTCTACACTACGTATTTACTGGGCTAGCAGCAAATGAGGTTTTATTAATAATTGATATAAATTGCATATTTTTTTTCGTTCTTCTAAAAGCTGATTAGTGCTGAGGAGCTCATAGAAAACCTGAATTTAATTGCAGAAGGTAATTATTTGACTCCAAAATTTATCAAGGTATTTTGTATAAAAAGATGTATCTAATATTTAAAATTTTCAGATCTTTACGATGTGCAAGAATAACGATACATATGAACCTCTTTGGTGCTTTTGCAATGAATAATTTATTATGGCTTATTTGGTACAACTGCATACTGAATTCCATTGAAATATTATCGAACAATCCGGTGAGTTTGGTTATACAGGGTGTTCTACAAGCTCTATGACAAACTTTGACAGAAGGTAGGTTGCTTGATTTTGAACATATTTTTTTAATAAACATGTGTCCGATTCGTTTTTGTTTAGAAGTTACAAGCATTTAAACTTTATTAACAATTAATAATAAAAATTCAAATTAAATGATAATCACAAAACTAAAGACTATAAAAAATGTCCACCCTCAGCTTGAATGCAAGCCTCACATCGACGAACTGAAGATTCGGTCATTCGAAGAATGAGATTTGGATCATTTCTTATTTGGCTAGCTGCATACCCATTTACAAACACAATATCTGCATATTCCTCAGTGGAGAATAAATGCCTACGTTTTTTATTGAAGCAGGTGTATATTGTGTGCATTGTTTAACATGCTAAGTGACTTTCTGTCACTTCTTGGTTGACTGAAAAAATTACGATTCTTCAAATGCTTGTAACTTCTAAACAAAAACGAATCGGATCCATGTTTATTGAAAAAAAATGTTTAAAAGAGCTTGTAGAACACCCTGTATTAGTGACCCAGTGCAAGCATTGAATGTTGAAACATTCTTTCGATCACTCTGACCTCATCAATTTTGACTAAAAGGAAGTTTTTATTTTGTTTGATACAAATGCTATTAATAATAACAATAAACATATGTATATATATATATATATATATATATATATATATATATATATATATACTATATATATATATTTATATATATATATATAATATATATATATATATATATATATATATATATATATATATATATATATATATATATATATATATATATATATATATATATATATATATATATATATATATATATATATATATATATATATATATATATATATATATATATATATATAAATATAGGTATAAAATTATAAGGAAATAAAAAACTAATTTTTCACAGGTTGGAATAAAAATCTATTGAGTAAACGCGTTTCGTCATAACATTGACTTCATCTCGTACTAAACTATTCCATACACCCCCGTATTAAATTTTCTCTAGAAACTGAAATGAATAATTCTATTAATTCCTTAGATTTACCTATTACCAGAAAAAGCAACAAACACGAACTTTCAATTTTTCATAAACCATCTCATACAGATATTACAATTCATAACACATCACTACGCCCAATTTCACATGAATTAGCCGCTTATCATAGTATGATTCATAGGCTTTTCAAATTTCCGTTGTCTGAAGCTGATTTTCGAAAGGAATTGCATATAATTAAACAAATGGCAGTAAATAATGGTTATTCACCCGATATGATTGACAGCCTCATTCAGAGGAAAAAATACAAAATGGGAATTTCAGAAGTTTACCCACTTACATCCGAGAAAAGTACAGTATTTAACAGTTTAACATACTTGGGCAAACCTTCCGAAAACCTGAAATTGTTATTTCATTAACAAAATTTCAAAATTTCATATAAAACTAACAATAGCATTGGAAAATTGATTAAAAACAACAAATCAAAAATTGATAGAGATGAACGTACTGGTGTTTATAGACTCGACTGTGACGATTGTGAAAAATTCTATATAGGACGTACAATTAGAAATTTCTCGAATACACGAACACTTACGGTGCTATATTAAGCAGAAAACTGACTCTAATTATGCGTGCCATCTTATTCAAGAAAACAATACCTTTAATCACAATTATAAAATATTACAGTTAGAAAATAGTATAAAAATAAAATAAAACTAACTGTTGGGAATCCTTATACATCAATAAATATAAAAATTCCGGAAACCTAGTTAAAGACCAGATTGAAGTAAACTCTTCTCCTCTCCTACTAATAACTCTGAATGAATTGCTTATTGTTATTTAGTTTCTCTAGGAACCCCTCTGTTATATTCAATTTTCGTATAAATAGATTGTTTTGTAATACCATAGTTTAGTACGAGATGAAGTGTTATGACGAAACGCGTTTACTCAATAGATTTTTATTTCAACGTGTGAAAAGTTAGTTTTTTTATTTCTTTATGAAGTTATGAATATGAACTTTCACCAAGTAAATACCAATTCAATTCAATATATATATATATATATATATATATATATATATATATATATATATATATATATATATATATATATATATATATATATATATATATATATATATATATATATATATATATATATATATATATATATATATATATATAGGTATATATATATATATAAATATATATATAGGTATATATATATATATATATATATACATCCGATGTACACATTACACATACATATTAGTATATTTGAATTGTTTTTACCTTAGCTATATATCAGTCAGTAAGATCAAATTTCGGCCGAATGTTTGTATGCTAACACTAACATAGGCGTATGAATTTTTTTTTTTTTGAAACGAATATGCTGTACAATTCTGTTTGCTTATTCAGATTCCTGAACTTTCAAACGAATGGTTAGTTTTAGATGGACATCCATTTCATCAATATATTTTTTTAGTGGTGGTGCATCATAATCCACATAATACTGTACTTCTTTCTTCTTTCCACCTATTCTTGGATGCTTTGCGAAGGACTTTATCTGCACACAGTTTTGATTACAACATTTGTATCAGAGTCCCGGTTGGTGCGATACATGCTGTTGCTAGGTTGGGGAATACCAACAAAAACTTCAATTATATATGGTCTGACACGAAATTTTTACGGCACAACTTTAGCAGACACTCAGCAGTAAGTATCCATAAAAGTGTATGTTTCTGAAAATGTTTGAAAATGTTGATTTTATGAAAAATAATTTTTGTGAGGAATAATTGATGTTGATTTCTGCTAATAAAATTAATGAAAAAAAAAGTTTCGAGAAAAATTAGACTATGCCAAATGTCGACTGACATCGATTCTATATTTTTTATATAATTAGAATAAGGAAGTTTATTTGAAACTAATCAAAAACTATTGAAAAACATTACAAAGGTAAGGTTATAAAAATTTCTATGTCAAAAAATGTGGATTCATACCACAGCGGAGAATAACAAAAATATGGAAAATCATCTAAACTCAAAGAGAGTTTTATTTACTCATTATGCAGTGTTTTTTTTTGTATCAGTAAAAAAACACATTGTGTCTAATAACTGATTAAACCCTATGAGAACAAAACAGCAGAGCTCCGTCACTAATAGCGCAAGATCCCAGAGAGTGTTCGTATGTATTTTCAGTGTTAGGCCAAGCTACAGAGATTTATAGTAAGCATTTTGTGTAAAAAGTGCTAGAAGAAAACCAGCTCTGCTATTGTCTGTAAAATAGTTCCATATGATATAGTGATATGTTTTTCACTCGACTTCATTATTTATAACTTTGTTATTAACAATTTAATGCAAAAAATGGCGTTTTTTTTAGTTTCTTGCTTATAAAATTGAAACTATTGAAGTAATCGTGATAGTGTCTATAGACTAATTGTAGAAAATGAAAAGACGAAGAAAATGAGAGGTTGGACGACTCGATCAGACCCTTAATTCAAGATAAAATCGGAAAAAACTGGCAAAAATGCAGTTATTTCAAAAATTCATATCTCGGTTAGTTTTTGAGATTTAGCGTTAAGTATTAGTTATTGATATAAACTTTATTCGTGCAAAGAGCAGGAACTGTCCGATGCATAGTTTTTGATCTGTGGCCATTTGAATATTTTACTATGCAATTTTCCAGCAGATCTGAATGCGACAGGTATAGTCCGATTTCAATTTACAAAAAAGATTTTGAAAGTAGAATTCTCATAGTAGTCCAAAACGTTCATCTTGGTTTCACATGAAAACGCTGAGAAATATGTTAAAAATAAAGCTGAACATGACGAAAAAGGGCCGAGCGCGTGAGAATAGTTGAAGAGTGGGCATTTTGAACATGACGGTAATTTCTCGGCCGTTTTTCGTCATGTTAAGCTTTGTTTTTAACATATTTCTCGGCGTTTCCATGTAGAACCAGGATGAATGTTTTGAACTATGAGAATTCTACTTTCAAAATCTTTTTTGTAAATTGAAATCGGACCATACCTGTCGCATTCAGGTCTGCTGGAATATTGCATAGTAAAATATTCAAATGGCCATAGATCAAAAACTATGCATCGGACAGTTCCTGCTCTTCGCTCGAATAAAGTTTATATCAATAACTAATAACCGAGATATGAATTTTTGAAATAACTGCATTTTTGCCAGTTTTTTCCGATTATCTCTTAAATTAAGGGTCTGATCGAGTCGTCCGACCTCTCATTTTCTTCGTCTTTTCATTTTCTACAATTAGTCACAATTACTTTAATAGTTTCAATTTTATAAGCAAGAAACTAAAAAAACGCCATTTTTTGCATTAAATTGTTAATAACAAAGTTATAAATAATAAAGTCGAGTGAAAAACATATCACTATATCATATGGAACCATTTTACAGACAATGGCGCAGCTGGTTTTCTTCTTTTCTTTTTACATGAAAAAATCTCTGTAGCTTGGCCTATGTATGCATACCTGCTAGCTTGGGCCGACTGCCAATTTCCAAGTACTAGGTGATAAAGGTGGGCAAAAACTCGACGCACTTTTCTTAAATTCTCAGAGCTGATTTTTATATATGCTTCAAAGAATATTATCGTAAAAATTAATGATTATTACTGCCAGACACTTCTCGACGGCGGAGCCCTTTGCCTGATGCTTTAAAGCTCCAAAAAAAAAAAGAATACTTATATTCTCAGTCTTGATTTTTATTATATGATACTCAGGGTACTATTTCCATACCTTCTGTAAGGAGCTAGACCGATCGTAAGGGGCAAACATCCCCCCAGGCACATATTAAGTGTCCCTATGACTTCTATGAGTATGAGCGCAAGAACATGATTCGCCTGTTTTAGCGCGAGAGTGATTATCTATGCTCGACGATCTATACTTACTGTGTACTTTAGCCTGCTTTATGTTTAGTACCGTAGTTTTACATTCTGCTTTGATAAGACTCGATAAAATACTATACCTACTAAACACAAAAGTACGTAACCTAGAGCAGGCTAAAGACTAGAGCTGTGGCAAACCGTATGTATTCGTTACTAAGTAACGAATACTTCATTAGACTCGAAGTAACGATTCGTTACTTTCGAACTAGCATCGTTACTCGTTACTTTCGCATTTTTCCTTTGCGCATGACTTGAAGCATGTATTTGTACTACTGTTCTGTTTATGAATATCATATAAAAAAATTCAAATTTATCTTTGGGTAATAATTATTAAGGTAGATAACCGTGACGTCAGATGTTTAATTTTTATTAGATGTACGAGTGAAAAGATGACCACCACAAGTTACACGAACTTTATTTTACTTTTTTACCTACATATATTACATCAGTTAAACACTCACATATTTGATAATAAAATTTTTTTCAATAAGTATAAAGAAAAACATGAAAAAAAACAAGACATGCCTCTAAAAAAAATTTTGAAATTTAAATCACAAAAAAATTATTATATTCACATACCTTAAAAAAATACCAATTTGCCAGTGTTTGTCGGTATTTTGTCCTCCAATAAACCATCTACCGAGAACAGGATCCTGATTCCGTATTGGAATTATACAATTACTTGGCTTGTAATCGATCCCTCAAAGACTAACAAATAACTAAATAAACATCAATTTTACCCTAATAAAAGTGATCTGCAGAAACCAATTTATGTGAAACTATTTTATTTCAAAATGTTATATAAAATAAGCCTTAAATCTTAGAAGCAATTGAACGAAGAGTTTATATAAAGGGGAGATGAACAATTTGAAAATAATGAGTTTTGAGTCTTGAAATTATTACAAAATAATATCCTTTTTTGATCACTCTGTTGAATAATTTGAAAAAAAAAAACCTAAAAAATTCAAAAGCCGTTATTTCAGTAATAATATGCATCAATGGTGTTTCCTACAAATATGCACATGAATTTTATTGTAATTAATAAATGCAATCAGCTATCTATAACCCTAGCCTACAGGAAAGTGTCCTATAATCCAATAAATCATACTAAGTATAAATAACGACACATAAATATTAACGCAATAAAGAATATGAGCTTAAACCTTTCAAATTATCGTTATATTATACGAACTACGAATCTTATACGAAAGTAACGATAACGAATGTAACGAAACATACGAAACTAACGTATATACGGTATATCTAAAGTAAACTACTAACGAATCTTATACGAATGTAACGAAACATACGAAAGTAACGATAACGTATATACGGTAAAATATACGGAAGTAACGAAAGTAACGAATACTTAGTAACGAATACTCCATCATAAAGTAACGAATACATACGGGTAACAAACTTTTCGTTACTTTTACAGGCCTACTAAAGACAGTAAGTATAGAAGGGAGATCGTCGAGCATAGATAATCACTCTTGCTCTTAAATGGGCGAATCATGTCGTTGCACTCATACTCATAGGGACACTTAATGTGTATCTGGGGGGATGTTTGGCCCCTAAAATCGGTCTGGCTGCTTACAGAAGGTATTGAAATAGTAAGATGAGTATCATATATAAAAATCAAGACTGAAAATATAAGTAAAAGTATTTTTTTGAGTCCTTCAAAGCGTATGTCAAAGGCTTTCGCTGACGGGAAGTGTTGGCAGTAATAATTATTAATTTTTACTGCATTCTTTGAAGCACATATAAAAATCAACCCTGAGATTTTAAGGAAAGTAAGTTGAGTTTTTGCCCACCTTTGGCACCTCGTACCTGGAAATTGGCAATCGGCCCAAGCTAGCAGCTAAGCATACACTGAAAGTAGGTACATACGAACACTACTTTATCCCACACATATTATTGCTGAGAAAATAAGTGATGTCTGGGGGCTCTAGGATCTTGGATTATAGGTAGTATTTTACCCTCATTTTTGTTCTTCTCTACACACAAAACAACGAAAATACATGAAACCTCAACATCGAAATGGCGGCGGTTGAGGAAAAAAAAAAGGCACTTCCCTTCTAACTCAATCTGCAGAAGCTGTGCAAATCCTCAAAACCACGAGAAAACATAAAATCTCTACATTTAAATGAAGGCGGATGAGATGAAGAGTTGAAACCAACAAAGGATATTTCCCATACATCAACTCAAACCACGTACCAAATGTAAACCATATAAATCAATCTGTAAAAGCTGTGAAGGTACCTACATGAAACCGCAAAAACCATAAAAAATAAAAGAAGAAATCATTTATACCATCTATCCCTATTATTCAACTCCACGTACAAATTTTCAACACTCAACTGGGTTTTTGAAAAAGAAAATTATCAATTTTTTAAATGTATTTTGAAACTTTATCATAAATTATACTAACAGTCGGTGCGAAAAACTTTTCAAATTTTGTTTTATTATTTATGAACCATTCACAATTGATAACATTTCACAAAGAATCGCATGACTACAAACGCTCCACGATGGGTGGCCATGCTTGTGACGTCATAAATATAAAAGAATTCCTGGAAATACAGTGTCAATTTACACTACGTGTAAATTGACTGAAAAGATCCGAAATGTAGTGCAAAAAATTATTTATAATAACTACTTTTATTTAGTCATGTGTGATAAAGGATTTATAAAGGCTAATTCCGATGATATACCTGATGTCTAACATCTTGTGGAACATTTAAAAACTTTTCTTGAGGAGTTGTTTTCGTAGTATTCGTACATAATGGTACGAAGCAAGCACGATACTTTTTAAGGTTTGACATTTTAGAAATATTTATTAATATATTGACGATTAGAACATTACGTTTTAATCGATTAAAAGCCAGAACAGCCACCTGTATGCTACGATGATTAGAAATTAACATTGTGACGTCACAGGCGCTTTTGTTTGTTCGGGAACTGTCAGCGTGTTTTTGGTACAGGATTCAAAAATTTATTTTTTGTTTAATATAACTTTTCAATTAGAGCAATAAAAATACTAAAAATTATTTTGCTATAAAACGTAGATATACCTATATGATCTTTCCAT
Organism: Cynegetis impunctata; assembly: GCA_030704885.1. NCBI lineage: Eukaryota > Metazoa > Arthropoda > Insecta > Coleoptera > Coccinellidae > Cynegetis > Cynegetis impunctata. The sequence continues at coordinate 299,017 of JARQZK010000046.1, forward strand.
TTATCACAAAAATTTGTTTTCATTCTTCAAAAACCATTTTTTCAGATTTCCACTCTTGCAAATCTCTTCCCCAACGTTTGGAACTAGCAAATTTCTACTAATTTTACCAAAATTGTGAAAGTTTTTTTCTGCCTTAAGCACAACCCCAGATAATTTAATCTCATTTGGACCGCTAAAGAAGTCAAAATAGAAAAACAAATATTAATAAATCTATATATATATATATATATATATATATATATATATATATATATATATATAAATATATATATATATATATATATATATATATATATATATATATATATATATATATATATATCAGAGGAAGTATAGTAAGGATTTACTGTTAATTTCGATACTGTACAATAGTCCATTATGTTCAAGGAAAATACGACTAAAAACGTTTGAGGTTTGCGAATATTATTAGAAAAGGAAGAAGATAGTCGGACTGGCATTAAATTGGAAAATATTTAATTATTCAATAATTTTCCTTGTCGACGCATGTAATAAAACGCTTCAATACTTGACACGACATGAGAGTTTTCATTCTTTGTCATTTATTCATTGCTGCTCCAACAAAAATCAACAAATCAGGACGAAAAATATATTCAAATCGAAGGAGAGGTGTTTTGTACACATCAGGCATTATTCACTGTAATGCTTGTATTTTATTTACTTTCGAATGATTTTTTTTCAACAAAATTTATTCGGGATATTATTTTGAAGATTGCAGATTCTTTTTGTTATCAGTTTAATTTTTTACAGAAAGAATTGAATTTCAATGATTTTAACATCTGAGTTTTATGCAGATGCTGGATGGATGACTGCAGTTTCACAAGAATATTACGAATTCCTGTCGCAATAGCAATAATTCTGAATGCTCTCTTCCTTTTCAATATACTCAGAGTGCTTCTAGTAAAACTGAAAGGCGGTGCAGGCAATAGTGGTGGTTTGGGTGCTTCTAGAGCATCACTTCAAGCATTGAGGTGATTTTATTTGAATTATTTTATTTGTATGCTGATTTTTGATTTTCAAATTTGTTTTGTCCCATTTTTCATAATTTTATTTTCAATTTATATGTTTTATAGAGCTGCAGTACTCTTAGTGCCTCTTTTAGGACTGAATTACCTTTTAATTCCATTCAGACCAGATGCAAATCACCCTTGGAACTACTTTTATGAGATAGTATCTGCCCTTACAGCATCATTGCAGGTAAGTTAACAATACTTAAAACATTTGTTGCATGTCAAACCTAGTTCTGCATCAAAATAAAAATATTCTTTTCTATTATATAGTTTATGTTGAGGACAGTTGATCTTGTTTTTTGATTGTACTATACCTATTTAAAGGCTTGAAATTAAGATCATCTTTGAAATCTTAGAAACAGGGCCGTATTACCCCTCTCCGGGCCCCTAGGCAACAACCCTGTCCGGGCCCTAGGTCTTTTCAAGTTGATAAAAGTATGTAAGTAACTTCCAGATGATCGACTCTAGGTATCCTGTTACTTCAAAGTCTTATGTGATATTTCAACAACATGGTTACTTTGACTTGATGCTGCAGCATCCCCTTACCTGACTCGTTAGTTTTATTGAAATGGTATTAATGAATAGGTTATAGATAAGTGATGAATGATGATCCCGATTGCATGATGGGTTAGGAAAGAGAAATGAGACGAGACGTGGTTATTCTTAATTTGATCTTGTTTAACGCAATTAAATACAATAAACTAATGAAAACAGTTTTGTGAAGTATAAATTGGAAAAAGTCAACTTCCAAGATCTTTATCTTTTTTGTACAGTACAGTAAGTTTGAATATTAACTAACTTTTTTAGAAACAAAATCGTTTGAAACATATAATATATCATTTTCAATGGCCATTATCGACAATGAATTCAAACGGTTCTGAGACTTTGTTGAACGAAGACAGTTTATTAGTTCTACTACTAGATACTAAATGGTTCTGTATGTATGAAGTATTTCATCAATTGGAAACATATGTCAAAAGAAAGCAATAATATTGTTAAGGAATTTCATACAAATTTTCAAATAAAATTTTCATTCGATGACATTTTTCTTTCTTGGTGCGTTCACGGGCCCCTATTCGATGCGGGGCCCCTAGGTAGTTGCCTACTCTGCCTAATGGTTAATCCGGCCCTGCTTAGAAATATTTCCAATCAATCCAACTAAAAATTTTATAATTCAAAAGAATGTTTCCAATAACATATCCGAGACAAATATATATATTAATATATATATATATATATATATATATATATATATATATATATATATATATATATATATATACCTATATATATTATATATATATATATATATATATATATATATATATATATATATATATATATATATATATATATATTTATATATATATATATATATATATATATATATATATATATATATATATATATATATATATATATATATATATAAGTCTGCTATCAAGACTTATGATGTATTTAAGTATTTAAGTTGATGCTAGCAATAACTGAAAAGTTTATTAAAACACATAATTACATACATTAAACCTATTCAATACATTATAACATTACCTGAATCAACAAACAAGTACATTAATTCACAAACGAATATGTTTGTTTTCAACAAATATACAATTTATGACAGTGTCAAATTTATACAATTGAAAATGAACAGTAGTCAAGGTATCTGGATATGATGGCCTGATAAATCTTTGAGAAACCTCGCAACCCTGATCCACTCAGTCGACTGCACTGAGCGCATCGTTAGGTTGGACGAAACTCCAAACTTACATATTATATATCTATATATATATATATATATATATATATATATATATATATATTATATATATATATATATATATATATATATATATATAGATCAGATTTTTGGTCTTATGACTTCTTATTAGTAAAATTTACTTTAAATTGTTTTCTGCATCGAGGTAGTTTAATTTCGATTTTACCCACTAGTCAATTAATAGACTATCCGATAATTTGAGACCGAAAAAAAAGCTGTTTTCTGAAGATCTCTCTTTCTTTTTATGTTACAGGGCCTCTGTGTATCTATTCTTTTCTGCTTCTGCAATGGTGAGGTGAGTATTCAAATATTTTTTAGAAATAGTAATTCAAATTCGTCTGCTCTCAATTTTTTTAGAGTTTCTTTGAACAAAGATGTCAATATCTTTTACGGTAATTGAAAATAACTATTTTCTTTCGAATAAGTATCAAAATTTTTTGAATATGTGGAGTTTAAAATAGATTTTATCAATATTAAATTTTCTAGGTTATAACACAAATTAAAAGGAGATGGGCAACTGTAACCATTATGAAAGAAAACTCCTATACTGCTACCACTAGTTCGGGACCCCAGGTAGAGATGTTTTTAATATTTTATTATTTATTAATAAGTCTTTCCATATTACTTTTAAAAATGATTTCAAATTAAAAGTATGTTTATTCATCATTGAATTACGACATTACGATTATAGGAATGATGATTAGACTATAGATATTAAATAACATATAATTTCAAAACATTCTGAACACAATTCAGTTTTAATTGGTAAATATTAATATAACAAATCGAACTCGATGAATAAAAACCATCCATTATTCAATCAATATACAAAGAGTTGTTGACTGAAAACACGTATTCGTTAAATACATTGAAACTACTTATTAATACTGCTGTTAGTTTGTAGAGCTAAACAGCAGGAACTGAGCTGAACAGTTACTAATAATTTTGAACTCGAAAGAACTTATACAAAGTTATTATGTTTAGCAATCTATAAAACGCATATTTTGTATTTTTTCAGGACTTTACGCGAATAAAAATTATTGATGGCAAAGATTACAAAAAACAGTGTATCTTTTTAAATAACAATATTACATAAAGGAGCATCAAAAATATAATCCTTATTAGTCATACAAATTTCATAACTCATAGAATAATAGAAAGTCTCTATTGCTGAAAAATAAATCCGAAGTTAATATCAATCGGTCAAAATTGAAGAAATGAGAAAACTTTCAATAAAAAATATCACTTATATTTTTACCGATTTACCTACTTATAGGTACATTTAATAGAACATATTGAAAATAATTAGATATTATCTGTATTGAATATATTAATTATTAAGTTTTTGCATATTACAGGTTATAAGATCAAACCACGCAGCAACTGGAGAAAATGTTTGACCGAAAGTTCAGGAAGGAAAGTAGAAAATCTATATCACTAATTACTGGTGAACGAAAATTAAGAATTTACTTATACCATGAACGAGACTTGCATATAATTAATTATTAATTAGCCCACGTTAAGTTCAATTATGTTCATATATATATATATATATATATATATATATATATATATATATATATATATATATATATATATATATATATATATAATAAATTCGATGGACGATGAATCAACTCTGTGGTAGTTCATATAAATTAAATAATAAGAAAACAACTTGTCTAAAAACCACAAAATGAAAATAACTTTTTTATTCGACTAGTTTCGACTGTTACAGCATTATCAAGACTGAATACATAATTGCAAATACATCGCTTGAAAATATAAGTATTTCGGTTCGGTACCTGGGGGTGGTAAAATGTAATCGATGGGTCTAAGTTATCAGAGATTTAACAGTGGGGAGTGGTTTAAGTCTAACTGGTCATTGAGTAGAATGTAATTATGGGATTTTTGGATCTTGTTTATTTTCATGGCTTCCAAATTCTTCATTACTGTGATAAAGGTAAGATAATGAACTTCCTGGAAGCCATGGAAATAAACAAGATCCAAAAATCCCATAATTACATTCTTCTCAATGACCAGTTAGACTTAAACCACTCCCCACTGTTAAATCTCTGATAACTTGGACCCATCGATTATATTTTCAAGCGATGTATTTGCAATTATGTATTCAGTCTTGATAATGCTGTAACAGGCGAAACTAGTCGAATAAAAAAGTTATTTTCATTTTGTGGTTTTTAGACAAGTTGTTTTCTTATTATTTAATTTTTTTATATATATATATATATATATATATATATATATATATATATATATATATATATACATATATGTATATAATATATATATATATATATATATATATATATATATATATATATATATATATTCAATATTTACATTGAAGTCAAATTACAAATTCCAGCTATCCCTGAAATTATTTTAAAAAAAGATTTGCTTGCTTCCCAAAAAACAAAAGTGCCAAATTGAATTCTTGAATTTTTTTTTCTCTTCTCTTAAAAATATTCAAGGTTTATCAATATTATTGGTTAAGTAAGAACAATAAATGTCGCATGAGGTTGTTTGTATAATATATTCTAGACCATCAGTTCAGTTTTTTTTTGTATACATATTTTTTATATACATATTATCCGTCTTTTTTTAAACGTTCATTGTCATTAAAGCTAAAAAAAAATTAATTACTTATTGAAAATTTAAAATATCGAAAAAATTAACAAATTGCTAAAGAAGTTCCTCTTGCAATACTCTTCTCTAGATGTAACATTTCTTTTTTGTTTTAGGATGATTCGGTTGAATAGTGTTAGTGAAGTTTTTGATAAAAAAGCAAGTTTCATTGAAGATATCAAAAACACGTTTTTTTCAACTTTTTTTACTTTCGACTCTTTTATATTCTGTGCTTTCTGCATTTTCTTCTTACAATTTCAATCAGAACGTTCAAATAATATCCAACAAATCAATAGCTGAAATTATTTACATTATTTATTAATAAAGTGCAGATGATGGTCACTTAAATTTCAGAAATTGCTATAATAATATGATACAGATATACTTCCGCATGTAGGTATATATGCATCTGGCGCAGCAGGAACGCAACTACTTTGCCACCCCTTCTCTAAAAAGTTGAACATTTTTAGCACAAAGAATTGCATAGCAAAAATTAAAGGAAATAAAACCAGTAACCTTTTATAAACTGTATAATGAATATGTATAAATAACATAAAAAACTAATCCTACCTTAAACAGTGAATTTTTTTAGTCTTTTTTTTAGAGTACACAAGTAAAGAAATTGTTATTTAATCAAGAAGTGTCAAAATTAGAATATCATCATCAAAGGCACATGGGTGGATTTTTATTTCAAAGAAACTGTTCGTTATTTTCTCTCCTTAAAAGTTAAAGATATAATGTGATTTTTAAAGGCACTTGCAAATTTATTAAATAAACGAATATAACAATTTTTATATATAACTCAAGAAGTTTCATCATAATCAATGGTACATGAGCGGAATTTTATTTCAAAGAAACTGTTCATTATTCTCTTTTTACAAAGTCAACGATACGTATTATGTGATTTTAAAGGCACTTTCAATTTTTTGAATAAAAAAATTGCTATACAACTCAAGAAGTTTCGAGATAAGATCATCATCAAAGGTACATGAGTGAATTTTTATTTTAAATAAACTATTAACTACTATCTCTTCTTACAAAATTAAGATATTATGTGATTTTAAAGGCACTTGCAATTTTTTTGAATATGAAAATTGTTATATAGCAAAAAAATTTCGAGGTAAGATTATCATCAAAGGCACACAAGTGGATTTTTATTTCAAATAAATTATTCATTACTATTTTCTTACAAATATAATAAATTTCGTGATTTCAGACATTTGCGAATTTTTTGAATAAACAATTTAAAAAATTGTTACATAACTCATGAAGTTTAAAGATCAAGTAATCATCAAAAATAAACTATTCATTACCTATTTTTTTCTTAAAAATTTAAGATATTATGTGATTTTAAAGTAACTTGCAAATTTTTAGAATGAATAAGTTTTAAAAATTAACATAAGCAGTTTCAGTTTTTTGAATGAACAAATAAAAAAATAACTCAATAAGTTTCAAGATTAGATAATTATCAAAAGTGCATGAGTAGATTTTTATTGCAAAGAAAGTATTCAATACTCTGGTTTCAATATATTATGTATTAGATACATAACACAGAAACAAAAAATGCGACTTCAAGTGACTTCAACATTTTTGGTGAAAAAAAAACTATGATTCTGTAATTAGAAATATTTTATGCAGAATCAACCTTAATTGCGAAATAATTTTTCGTCTAGCCTATTAAAACTAAAGCTGAAGAACATTTTTGGACACTAAATACATTTACCTTAAATTGTCATGGAAATATAACAGTTCAGTAAGATTTTCACCTCACTCGTGAGATTCTCATATTTTGTGACGGAATTGTGAATAAATCTACACGATACTTTTACATATTCTATGAAATTCATATTTCACAAATTATTCCTAAAAAGATTATATATCATGGTATTACTACCGTTTAAACATACATATCAATGGTAATTTTTAGCTCGTTTTTAGTCAATCACAATGTAATATGATCGATATCGAATTAGCATGAAGAAGCTACCACTAACAAAGGATCGTTACGTTTAGATTAAAATCATTAGAGTACATGCAAATAAAAATAATCAACCATTTAATGCTTTATGCATTTGATTGAACAGGTGGAGTATCTGGCGCAGAACCTTTACGTCGTTTCGATGTTTTCAGTGATTTCGGAGTGTCACCTTCAGTGGGACTATGCACAGTAGGTCCAGTGTTGACCGACGCTAGAGAAGATTGATTCAGAACGTTGATATGCTCAGGATTTTCCGCAAGTTCTTTCTGAATCGCAATTCTTCGTGCCAGTTTATCGCTTCGGTCTTGTCTCAAGCTTCGGAAAAATGAATAAAACAAAAAAACTCCCAACGCCTAAAAATAGAAAATTCGATCACTTTTAAGTACTTTGGAATGTAGATTAGCAAATAAATTTTATACCTAAAGCGTATTTCAGTGGTAGGGCGCCAATGATTCTGGTTAATATAATATCGAAAATTAATTACTCAAAAAAATTATCAAGAATCAATGAGGACGTTCCGGTCCTTTTAAATGCTTTTCCATAAAAAGAATTAAAAAAATTATGAACACAATTTGTTCTGTTATTCAATTAAAATGAAAAGTATTTCAAACAATACGTTCAATAACAATAATTTTTCATTTTATGATATATTTATCCAATACACAATTCTAATTATATTTTGTAGTGAAAGGCTCAAACATTTTTTTTTTCAGTAACAATGAACACAGACATGAAGTTATGAACATAATTTTGTGCTCTTTACGTCGAAAACAAAAACTGTAATTCCACGGTAGTATTAGGTTACCATACAAGATGTTGTAAATATTCTTTAAAAAGTATGCTGAACACGTGTGAGGATGTTAATTTAAACTATAGTCACCCAAATCGCGTTGAATGCTCTACTAGCTCAAAATATTGAACACGTATTAATAATAATAATAATATTCTTGAACATTTACATTCATAAATAATAAATTTATCGGGTCCCACAGCAACCGAATAGCTTCATATAACATGTATTCATATACCGACTGTGAGAATTGATATGTGATTAAGTAAACCTATTTGTCTACTTACATAAAAACACACATAATCCTTAGCATATTCTATTAAATATTAACATCAGACGTCTGAACGAGGCACTTGACTTGATGGAATTCAGGTAATGAATTTGACTATGGTGAACAATCATATTTTACATGAATGGATTGCTGAATTTAGGTAAGCCTATCAATAAACTTCTAAGCAGGTATCTTACAACGAAAGCAATGGCTGAAGAAAATTTTGTATGCATAGAAAAGGGAGATAATAAAATCGGGCTTCGTGTTAATGAAAATAAAACAAAATACATGCACGCCACAAGAAACCCTGCACGTGATCGACTGCGTCAAAACGTAACAATCGGAGAATTTAACTTCGAGCATGTACAAAACTTCCGATGCCTTGGAGCAATATTAACAGCGGACAACATACATGAAGAAATCAAACATCGCATTACACAAGGAAATAAGTGCTACTTCGCCTTACGATCATTCTTCATATCCATCATCTCTAGAACCACAAAAATCATCTTATATAAGACCGTCGTCAGACCTGTTGTAACATACGCATGTGAAACATGGACCATGACCGTGAATGATAATCTAATCCTAAGACGTGTTGAGCGGAAAATACTCCGAAAAATCTACGGTCCCTACCGCGACCCAGAAACAGGCCATTAAAGAATAAGAACTAACGCTGTACTAGCCCAGTTTTACAATAGCCCGGACATCGTACAAGAAATAAAAGCAAATAGGCTGAGATGGGCTGGCCACATACAAAGGAGTCAGAACACAAGACTCATTAAATGTATGGGAGGAGGCCCCCCAAGGAAAGAGGCTGCTAGGAAGGCCTAAATTGAGATGGCGAGATAACATAATGAAGGACCTTTCTTTCTGGGAATCGAAGTAAATAGATAGCAGGAAATTGCAGTAGACCGTAACTGATGGAGACAGGTAGTACAGGCAGCAAAAACCCACCCTGGGTTTTAAGGCTATGGAAGAAGAAAAAGAAGACTAATACAAATAACTCTACCTAGAGATCATTTGTGTGTATTTCATTTGAATTTTCTCATAAAAATAAATAACGTAATTATACTTGCATAATAGATACCAAAATTTTGTTCAGAAATTCTATGTATACTTATATTTGGTTGAAAATAGATAAAATTTAATAGAAATCGAAAATAGATGAAACAATTTTAACCCGATTTTACTAACCTCATGCAAGAAGGAAATTTAAAAATGATTGTTCTGACTGAAACATACCTGGAAGAAACATGATAAGAAACTTATAATGGCTCCATTAAGAAGTATCTTTTTGACGTATCTTGCTAATGGTAATCTACAACTTTCCTGATAACAGGTTACATTCGGTCCATTCTGTTCTTCGCAACATGATACTGGATATGATCCTTTTGTCGTTTTATAATCTCCAATGCCATTAAGCCCACAGCATTTTAGCTGAAACATATGAATACCCTTAACCAGCGGATTTTCAACAGAAAATTAATAAAAATAATTTTTTCTACAAGGCAAAATTCACTAAAATGATTTGGTCGAGTTGAACATTTCTAATGAAATATGCGGACAACTAACTACCCCTCTTCCAAAATGCATTCGAATTTTTTTTTCAAATACAAATAAATGATGAGCAAAAAATTTTGGGGGAAATTCTAGACCGAAAATAAAAGGTACCTCTTCCTATAACATTTTTTCGTAAATTTGATTATCAACGTAGTTACAGGGTGTTAAAGTTAAATTTTATTTACAGTTTTTTGTACTACCTTTTGCCATGCTCATAATATCTCGTATTTGGGGCTTCATCGGCACGAGGAAAACAAATTTGCCTAAGGGTATCCGCACAACGCGCCTGGATGGTAGATGGTAGCGTAGCTAGTCGCCTGGATGCAAGCATTATCTTCGTAGTTTCTTACGAGGTATCGTACGTGCGCGCAGGTCCGGTCGATTGTATGCTAGCGGGTTATGTCGCTGGTCGCTGGAAGAACAACATTTTACATTCTACCAGCGACCAGCGTGCGGAATGGATGTGGAAAAATTAATATGTCTTGTTCAGAAGTAGAAATTTTAGATTATTTTCGTATTCAGAAATGAAACACTAAATATTGGATGGATTTGTGCGATGCTTTGCGATAATACATTTTTAAAATATAAATGAGAAACACTTTGCTTTATTTTTTTATTTCACTATTTTTTTAAATTGTTTGGGTCAGTGGCTTCGTAGAACTACTACATTTTCACGGGTTGATTTCCGTATGACCAGCTGCAATCTAGCGGTTTTTAACTCTACCTAGGGTTGCCAACCCTCCCGGATTGCCCGGGAAACTCCGGTAATAATGGTTATCCTTCCGACCTCCCGGGTTACAATAATTTCTCTGGTTTTTCTAAAATTATACGCAACCTTCGTTCTAACAAAACTTCGATCTTTAATGATTATGATTTTGTGGTGAAAACCGTCAAATATACCCCTCCCTCTGGTCGACTTTTTAAAATTCTCTCGAGTTGGTCCTTTCGAGAATTGGCAACCCTAACTATACCATCTATAGGCTACCGGCTTAGATGGTCATCCAGGCTACCATCCAGGCGCGTTGTGCGGATACCCTAACGTATTTTCCCATTTTGAGAGGGCGCCACATACGAGCCAATACTTTCATTTAAATGGTCCCAACTTTTTTGTGTTACACTGTATGCTACTTTTGACTGAATATTTTTGTTCTCCTAACCTTCTGACATAAAAAAGTATACCACTTTTGTTTCGATAAATCTTACCGTTTTCGAGAAAAACGCTAAAATAACATTGCTTGCATGTGATGAATACGAAATCCTTTTAATTTATTTTCAACCTTAAACATAGCATCCTTTGGAAACATGCGCTGTGGTTGCCGTAGAAACAATGGATTTCTTTTTTTGGGGTACCTGACGATTGTATACAGGACACCTGTGAATAGGGTCGAAAAGCTGAGAGAAAGAATTGTTGCTAATTGTGAGGTAATAAGGCAAAAGGTTGGAATATTCTATAGAGTTCATCGAATCTTTTTAAGAAGAATTAATTTATACATTGAAGAAGAAGGACGTCACTTTAAAGGCAAAAGGAAGAAATATTCCATAGAGTTCGTCGAATTTTTTTCAGAAGAAATAATTTATGCATTGAAGAAGGACGTCACTTTGAATATCTGATTTGAATGTTGAATTTATTGTTCTAAAAGCTTATGTATTTTAACCTTATGATTTTGTTAGTAAACCATTCTTTATTTGTTGTAGTAGGGGAGCCCAAGCGGGGATTTTGGGATTTACTCGAGCGCGGCAGAATAACATATTGGGGGAAACCTTGCACCCTGTTGAGTATCCCCACCATACATGAACCCTCAATATGGGGGCGTTCGTCTAGGGCAGCCGATCAGATTAGTAAAAAAAAATCGATCGTTCGAAAAACTCGAGCGCGTCAGATTAAGGCAAGGTGAGTTAATTACATGCAGAAGAGTATGCATTTCACTAATCTGACGATTTGCACGTGGCATAAGGAAATAAGAGACTGAAAAAGTTGTGGAAAGAAAACGACACCTTGACATTCTCGAGCACGGTTAAATTTTAATTTTAATTTTGAAGGAAATGTCACGATTTGGTCTCGTACGGTCACCCTCACCATGAAAATCGGCCAATTAACTTACCTTCGTTATCAGAGACGATGTGGGGTGTATACACTATTAATATCTGACGCGCTCGAGTAAATCTATATAATGATTTTTTTTACATTTTTGAAGATTTCCCCCCCCCCCAGTGAAATGGCATACATCATATAACCTTTTTTTCGTTTCAGCATCTAATATTCACAACCCAAAAGGTCCCCACGACGCTCGAGTAAAACCCCATTTAGAATCTCGGGCTCCCCTACTATTGAGGACGCTATTTTTTTAGTATTTATCACTGACCACCATCATCGTAACAAATTTTCAAAAAATAACTGTCAAAACTAATTCCCCCCAAACTTGTTTCTACGGTAACCACAGTGCATGTTTCAAAGGATGCTATGTTTAAGGTTGAAAATAAATTAAAAGTATTTCGTATTCATCACATGCAAGCAATGTTATTTTAGCATTTTTCTCGAAAAAGGTAGGATTTATCGAAACAAAAGTTGTATACATTTTTTATGTCAGAAAATTAGGCGAATGAAAATATTCAGTCAAAAGTCGCATGCAGTGTAACACAAAAAATGACCATTTAAATGAAAGTATAGATCGTATGTGGCGCCCCCTACAAAATGAGAAAACACGTTGTGCAAATTTGTTTTCCTCTTCCCGATAAACCCCCAAATACGAGATTTCGTCGAAATATTATGAGCGTGGCAAAAGGTAGTGCAAAAAACCTGTAAATAAAATCTAACTTTAACACACTGTAATTACGTTAATAATCAATTTTCGAAAAACTGTTAGAGGAAGAGGTACCATTCATTTTCGGTCTAGAATTATCCCCTGAATTTTATGCTTATCATTTCCGAGAGGGGGACTACAGGGATATCGTAAACCGTTAGAAATACAGGGTGGCTTAAACTACAAAAAAGTTGCGTTATTTAGGGATGAGTGTGATGGTGTAAACAGATCCAAAATATCTCCAATGGTTCCCGAGATATTTCAAAAAAACTAAAAATCGAGATTTTCTTTTTTTCTTTATAACTCATTTGTTTCTGGAGATAACTTCACGAAATTCGGTTTGTAGCTATTATTCAACATAGCAATTCTACCGGCGTTGTCAGATTTTTTCTATTCTCCATAATTACAGAAACGCGATAGTCAACTTTTTTTTTCTTATGGACGCCATGTTGGTTTTTCTTATGTAGTGATAAAGTAAAAAATTACGAATTCAAAAATGTATCACACCTTAAGTTTTTGTAAAAACTTTGTGAAAACGATAGTGGGCTAATGATTCACTTGTCATTTATTTAATGTTAAATGTAAAACATTATTTCTGTGTATTATGTATCAAACAAAAAATCAAATATTAGTTCAGTAAAACAAATCTTTTTTTATTAAAAACTCAACAAATCGAACAAAAGCAAAAAATTTATAATAAAAAAGTAAATTCCCTGGATAGCCGCTCGAATTTGCTCAGGAGATATGGATCTAATTCCTTCTATAATTCTGTTGCGAATTTCATTTTTATTATGTAAGGGGACTGGATAAACATAGTCCTTTAAGACTCCCCAAAAAAAATAATCCATCGGATTCATGTCCGGAGATCTAGCCGGCCAGTTAATGGGTCCGTTTCTCCCAATCCATTGCTCGCTGAATCTAGTATTAAAAAATTCCCTCAAAATTATTATTCGCTGGAGCACCATCATGCTGATACCAACACTCTACATAGCGTACAACTGGCAATGCCTGTAAAAATTGTTCTACATAATTTTGCAGTAGGTAATATCTAAGTACTTGGGTCCATTTAATGTACCATCGACGAAGTAGGGTCCAATTATCTGGTTATTCAATATAGCACAATAAACATTAACACTAAATCTAATTTGATGTCTTGACTCATATTTTAAATGTGGGTTGGTAGTGGCCCAGTGATGATGGTTTCTCCGGTTAAATACATCATTGTTAGTGAATGTGGATTCATCCGACCAAAGGACTTTTGTCGGGAATTGAGGATCTTTTATTAATTTTTGACAAAGCCAGTTACAGATATTCAATCTGTTTTGATGATCGCCCTGTTGTATAACCCTTGTACTATAGTAAACTTGTAATCGTGAAATTTATGCTTTCTTAAAATTTTTGATACGCCTCTTTGTATATACCACATTTCCTAGCGATTACAGTTGTGGAAGTTTCTGGGTTTATATGAACTTGAGCAAGTACAATTATTTCATTATGTGTAGCGGTTATGTGGTACTTGCCTCTCTTTTTTTCTAAACTACCATTTTCCCTCAAACATCTGTCCAGTTTTTGGAAAATGGTACAATTCGGCTGCATTCGTTCTGGATATTGTTGCAAATGACGTTCAGATGCTATTCTGGAGTTTCTATATGCGCGTATGTACATGTGTCTTGTTTTTCCGACAACGAATATTTCATTTCTTATGTGATTAGTAGGGCGTTACTGATCAAACAGGATTCAGGTTTTTACAAAGCTCAAGTGATGGTTTCACATTACAACTGTTACCAAAGTTATTTGACAATTCTGGCACCAGCCTACTACTTAAACAAAAAAATGAAAAGAAGTTCAAATTTGCGTAACTAGACTCAGTATTTTTATAAAGTGTGATACATTTTTGAATTCATAATTTTTTTCTTTATCATTCCATAAGGCGAACCAACATGGCGCCCATAAGAAAAAAAAAGTTGACTATCGCGTCTCTGTAACAATGGAAAATAGAAAAAATCTGACAACGCCGGTAGAATTGCTATGATGAATAATAGCTACAAACCGAATTTCGTGAAGTTATCTCCAGAAACAAATGAGTTACAAAGAAAAAAAGAAAATCTCGATTTTTAGTTTTTTTGAAATATCTCGGGAACCATTGGAGATATTTTGGATCTGTTTACACCATCACACTCATCCCTGAATAACGCAACTTTTTTGTAATTTAAGCCACCCTGTATTTCTAACGGTTTACGATATCCCTGTAGTCCCCCTCTAAATAGTTCTAACCCTGTATATATATATATATATATATATATATATATATATATATATATATATATATATATATATATATATATGAAGTATACAATACAGAAAAGATATTTCCAAGTATATATCAATTGAAAGTTTGCGTCAGTCAATTCACAAACGTATAACAAATTTCTATTAATAAATATGATGTGAACATCCTAATTGAAGTTGAAAACACAATTTGTGACAATTTCAAACGAATATTATGATTTCAAGGGCATATTGCTTTTATATTAATAAAATGTTATCAAAAACCAGTTTCATGCATTTATCTGAATAAAAAGCTACTGACAGCGGTGGGATTCGAACCCACGCCCTTTCGGACTGGTGCCTAAAACCAGCGCCTTAGACCGCTCGGCCACGCTGCCTACGAAAGCTTTAAATGATGAAAGATCTACTCACCTTGCTCTGTAATTTATTCCATTCTGAATTCATATTGAAATCTTCATTAATCACAGTTTTAAATGATTCATTCATCAATAATACTACTTCTACATCAGCTTCATCCCACAGTATCATATTCCACACACCTAAAGCACACTCAGCGAATAAAAGTGTAATAGTTATTAGCATAAACTGAAAATAAGAAATTCAGATGTAAAAGAAATCATAACTTTATCATTAGAACTCAAAATATGTATTATATTCACCATTATAATGTGACAGTCGTGTTTTCTAGTAGGTCCTTTGACTGCAAACCAAGTAAGAAGGAGGTGAACAATCCCAAGTAGAAACAATAGGATAAAGGGCCCCACGGAGCCAGATGGGACAAATTTGAAATGGTAGAATAGTTTATAGCATAAAACAACGGAGAAACCAATCAGTAATATTCCGGAAAACTAAAAATCAAATGTCCCAAATTTTAATCAAATACGTGTGTTTGGTATTTTTACTTACAAAGAGCAATAAAGCATAACATAAACAAAACACCTCTTTAGCTCTCAACGATGCCATTTTATAATCATATGTATCAACATTCGGTTAGACCCCTTTTTTTGTGAAAGAAAATGTATTATTTCTGGAAGATATTATTTTCCTTCTTATTAAGTCGGAGTCACATATCTTACTGAACCTAAATGGCAGAAATTAAGAAATAAAGGTACTTAAAAAAAATGTTATCAAATTATATTGGAATTAAAGAATTATGATGGTATAACCATTATATTTACAAATCATTACTAAATATAATATTGAAAAATTAAAATTATCCATAGTATATATGCTCTCTCTCTCTCATACTTATAGCGAAATAGCTTTTATGGCACCTGTTCCTGTTATAAAAGTCATAGTTAGGATTTTGTTTTGTTAATCAAAGGTTAGGTTAGATTAAAATCTACTCTCTGATAGAATGATTCGATTTTATGAAATTCAAACTCTGTGACTCGTGATCATAGAAATCTTAATATATGTATATATAGTATATATCTATGCTCGTGATGCGTAAAGTGCAATCTGCAAAACATGAAGTGTTCAGTAAAAAGACGACCATTCATAGAGAAAAAAAGTTATTCATGGTTAATTTTACCAACTGAAAAGCCAGATACCTTTAAAAGTACAGAAAGAATGGTTATCAAAAATCCACAAACTTCTCTCGATTTCAAGATAATCCCCAGTATAAAAGAATTATCGTTCAACTTCTTTAAAATGATAGGTACTTATAGAACTGGCAGTGACAGTTGTCACACGTTGTCACATAATATTGACGATAATAATTCTTAAAATGTATGTCAATATACTTCATCGCTACAAGTGTTTCTAATGAGCAGAAGGAATTGTTTCATAATTGTTCCTTTTGTATGAGTAGAGTACTCAAAGTATAGGTATGCTCGTCAGCCATTCTGGGTCCTGGTGTCACTTTCGGCCGTATGTTTACGTACATTCGAGCTGCACTTTAATTGCATGGTAATGGCATTTTATTAAACATTTAAGTGTCGCAAACGGTAAAAGAGTCCTCGGAAAGGCTTTGTTCAATTCGAGTCAGTGTTCGCTTTGGTTTTCGCATCAGTATTGTCAAGTATCGTGCAACGCTTGTCAGCATAGTATTCCACTGGAACTGTCATTGAAATCTGATTATCAAAAAAAGAAAACATTTGAAATTGGTTTTATAATATATTTTTAATTATTGCTTGAATGCTTATTCTGTAAGCAGTCTGTATCTTTTGAATTACAGCATCGATCAATTTTGGCTGAAATTATGTCGAGCAGAATGTCAATAATTATTCGACTGAAAATCTGGGGGATGAAAATAAATCAAAGGTATTTGTTGTTGTAATATATAAATGTCAGAATCTTTGAATATAAGAAGTACAACATGTCGAACGTTGCGTTTTTGTTTTATAATTTTTTTTTTGTTTTAAAAATAATTTTTTTTGTTTTAAAATAAAAAACGATAATCATTGAAAAAATTGTTACAACCTGGCCTTGTTGATATAAGAAACATTAAAAAATTATGCAAATGAAGGTGAATAATAATTATTGTACGATGATTGCGATAAACATATTGACATTTACTCCAAAACATTTTTCATACCTTTTTATTCATGAGAAATGAATGTCGCATTATTGTGAATATTATTACTTTATGATTATTTCAAAATATTTTGGATGAATAAATTATTCGAATGATTATATTACATAGGAACTGCAAAAATGAACCTCAGTAAGAAAATAGAAATATGACATTTAATGCTGATTTACATATATTAATCATGAATCCTAGTTATTTAGGATTGAATTTATTTTATCACAGCCTCATTGTTTCTTTAAATTGGCCATATGAATGAGTTAGTTTTTAATTAAGTTTTAAATTTATAACGCAATTTGAATGTACTTCAATTTGTCTACTTTCATTGTTGTTTAAAAAACTGATAGAAATCGAAATAATTTTCAGATCTGCAAAAAGGGTACAAATTTGCAGCGATCATGTAATACAGAAAATATACTAGCTTTGTATGCACAAAATCAATCCCTCAAACGACAACTGAAAATCATGCATACAATATTGAAGGAGTATCCATCGAATCCACCTCACATAAACGAGATGACTAGGTTGGCTTCCAGTTTTCTCGTCTCATGTTTTGAACCCATTTGGCTTTCCGTTTTTCATCACTCGGAAACCGATACAGATGATACTTCTTTTCTGTTCGGTTTGAACAATTATATGCCGAACAACACGGCATTTTTATAACAAAATGGCAATACGAGGACTTTTTTACAGTTCGCGACGCTTAAATGTTTAATAAAATGTCATAAACGTGTAGTTCGAATGTAAATAAACATACGGCCGAAAGCAGCCGAAAGTGACAACTGGAGTACTGGACCCAAAATGGCTGACGAGCATACTCATACTTTTAGTACCTTAGTATGAGTAATGTCAAATAAAATGTGCTATTCAGTTTCATAACAGACTACGATCAAACACTAATGGATGATAACCCAGAAGATGAAACAATTTATAGAATATGAATGTTACTTTTAAAAGTCAACTCATAGATATATACTATATATACTTACTCATATATATTTAGATTTCTATGAGTCAACTACTCTAATTATACGAAATTCTTATTATTTTTTATTCTTCTGAAAAATAAATAATGAATGAAAAAATAACATTCCTGTGAATCGAAGTATCCTTAATTAAGCACATAGTCTTATGCAGCCGATTTATCAAGGATATAAGTAGAATTAATTGCTGAAAATATTCATTAATTCATCGACTTTTCGTATTTTTCAAATAACACTCGGCTACATGATATATCTAACCTCAAAATATGAGGCTTCGGTGAAAAGTGTAAACGGTAGGGTATATTGATTTCACACTCGCAGATGAAAGTCTGCCTAGTGTAAATTTATTTTCGTTTACGGCCTCAACCAATCTGTCATTTGTCGAATAATGTGTATCAGTCAAACTAGATGATTTTGATATTTGTTGCTTTCGGTGGAAGTTGCTAAAATTTAGTAAGTTAAGAAATCTGCTGGTAAAAAGATATAACTAATCCAGAAAAATGACCGTCATCAATAAGGTAAACATATTACTTTTCATTTGTTTTTCCTGACAGTATTTTGTCAAATTTCATTTTTCCACTTCTAAATTCATTATTATTTTTACCCGATTTTTGAATTATCGGAAAGATGGGGTCTGAAGTTTCCGTACCTGACCCTAATAAATATAAGGTAGATATGTTAGCTAAAAAGAATAAACCCAAAGATGAGGAAGATATTCAGATTCCTACAACTTCAAGATTAAAAGTTATTCCAATACTCTATTGTCGGATTTTCAGCTCATTATTTTTTTTTCGCAGATGGAAGTCGATAGTGGAGGTGCAAAAGGCGAAGGGTTTCGCTCTTATTATATTACTAAAATTGAAGAACTTCAGTTGATTGTGGCAGAAAAGAGTCAAAACCTTAGACGTCTTCAAGCACAAAGAAATGAACTGAATGCAAAAGGTGTTATCTTGTTTTTGCCTGTTATTTGTTCATACTTAATTTTTCAATATATTAATGATACATTTCTTAGTTCGCATGTTGCGGGAGGAGCTAATGCTTTTACAAGAGCAAGGTAGTTATGTTGGAGAAGTGGTAAAGCCAATGGACAAAAAGAAGGTCCTTGTGAAGGTACATCCAGAGGGAAAATTTGTTGTTGATATAGACAAAAACATTGATATAAATGATGTTACACCAAATTGTCGTGTGGCACTCCGAAATGAAAGTTATACTTTGCATAAAATACTTCCTAATAAGGTAATAATAAATTTGAAGTATGAGTTGCGTTAATTTTATATATAACTAATAACACATCAACTTTATTCAGGTTGATCCTTTAGTATCCCTTATGATGGTTGAAAAGGTTCCTGATTCTACTTATGAAATGGTAGGAGGACTGGATAAACAAATCAAGGAAATTAAAGAAGTAATTGAGCTGCCAGTGAAGCATCCAGAGTTGTTTGATGCATTGGGAATTGCTCAGCCGAAGGGTGTACTGCTGTATGGTCCTCCTGGTAAGTTATAGTTTCATAAATTAATTGTTAAAATAAATAGACATGAGAATGCTTATAGGCATGAAAAATGCTGGTATTATTTTAGAAGCTATTCCAGATTTCCGTTAAATTAAATAATTTTAAGAGCTATCATTGTTATAAGAAGTTTTTCATTAGGTATTGTGTATGGTTTTTGTTAATAGTTTCTGATGTGAGTGTACTGTGTAAAGATCAACTATATTCTGCTTAAAAGGCTATTCACTATATTTTTCTAAAGTAGAAAAATACTTGGTCATAATTAGTTTTTCTTTGTTCATTGATTAAAAGCAGAATACTTTTTCATTTAAAATTTAATCTATAAAATATTTGTAACAAATAAGTCTGTACAAAGACCCAAACCTTAGGAAAAAGGTATAAATGTTAATTTTTCAATTAATATTAAGTACCATGTGCACACAATTTAGATGTTGGCCTAAATACTTATGGGACAAAACTCTAGAACCATTCTTTATTCTCCATCTTGTAGTTATTAACATCTCTCGAAAGAAGTCTCCCACATGTGTCATCAAATAAGTTATAGGTAAAGTAGCAATTTTTTTGAATATCTGCTTTTGTCCTGCAATTCTTGCATCATTAGGTAGTACACTAGAATTCAAAGAAAATATTGACTTTGGAGGCCCCTGAACAAATAAAAAGAAAATATACTAATGATTTTAAAAATTTAAAACTACCCTCATTGAATAAATGGATTTTATGAACAATGTGAGAAGGAACATGAAATGATCAAACACCTTACAAAAACTAAACTTGAGAATGATTTTATAGAACCTAATATTATTTCAAAATATATGTCGGATACTGTAAAAATCTTAAGAAAACAAAAATAGATTTTTAGAAAAACTTCAAATACTGAACAGTGTGTTCAATTTTCGATACTTTAGAATGGTATCTTCGTTATTTTTGAAGATAGAGGGTTGCGGTTTTCGCGACACTGTGCTACTTTTTCGTAAAACTGAAGATGCCGTCAACAGAGTTTTAATAGCCCTTTTAGTTTTTAAGATACAGGGCATTTTTGAAAATGTTGCATTTGGGATCCTTATCTTATCGAAAGGGTAATACAATATTCTTATACATTTTTTTGCGTAGAATGCAGTGGTGTAGTTAATTTTTGTTACATATTTACTATTTTCGAGTTTTAAAGCAAACTTATGTTTTTTTTTTAAATGGAATACCCTGTATATAGACTATAAAATTTGTTTTTTTATCTTTTCAAAAATATATGATAATATAAACTTTTTCTCAGAAATATATATATATATATATATATATATATATATATATATATATATATATATATATATATATATATATATCTTATGCATAACTAGAGCACTTCAAGTTTTATGAAAAGAAAACAGTTGGAAGAAATTAGAGAAAACAAATTTTTGATTGATAAACCTTATAGTCTGGGAGCCAGCGACCTTTTATTGTCAATCATTTTATATCCACTGATAATTTGTAAAATACTTAAGATGATTGTATTATAAATCACTGTCAACGTCAGCTGCTGTACCGAGAGTCTGTTTGGCAACCGCCCACACACGTAAAAAAAAACGAGTATTTAGTTATTTTATATCGGTTGAAAATTGGTACAAGAGTAGTTCACATAGTATTAATTTGAATGAATGTAGTTAGCTGGTCTTATCGCGGTTTATTGTACGTCAGCTGACCATGTAAACACATCAACAAAAAATAATTTTCAGTGATTTTACATCGGTTGAAAATTTGTCAGATGAAAGTCAACGTAATATTTAAACAAAAAAAAACGTCAGCTGGCTATACGTCGGGAGAAAAATCGTCAGCTGGCGCAGTGAAAGTTGAATCTCGATAGACAGTTACGAGCTGCGCACACTAATTAAAATGCGTCAGCTGACGAGTTTGCAACCGACACACAGCTGACGTTTTTTGTTCGTTTAAATATTATGCTAACTTTCAACTGACAAATTTTCAGTCGATATAAAATAAATAATGGGAGGCCTCGGTAGCCCAGCGGTAAGGTGTATCGCTTGTAAACTGAGGATTGTGGGTTCGAGTCCCACCTTGCTCTTATGTGGAAATACCTTTGCATAATTTATTTTATATAGGTTATAATGAAAAATATAGTATTTTTAATTTAAACTATTTTAATCGTTTCGTGTTATACATACTCAATAGAGACTTTCTATAATTGTTATTCAGGTACTGGTAAAACTTTGCTAGCGAGAGCAGTGGCCCATCATACTGAATGTACCTTCATAAGAGTTTCTGGTTCTGAACTAGTTCAAAAATTCATAGGAGAAGGTTCTAGAATGGTTAGAGAGTTATTCGTTATGGCTAGAGAACATGCGCCTTCCATAATTTTCATGGATGAGATTGATTCTATTGGATCTTCACGCATAGAATCAGGTTCTGGAGGTGACTCAGAAGTACAAAGGACAATGTTGGAATTGCTAAACCAGCTAGATGGTTTTGAAGCAACCAAGAATATAAAGGTAAAAGTGTTATACCATTTCTGTGAACTTGAATAAATTTTGGATTGATTGGGCCGATACTTCGTGTAAATTAATAAACATATTAAAACAATAATTAAAAATAACAATGTGTAAATTGTTATTTTTAATCATTGTTTTAATAAACTTGAATAAAATTATTTCAAGATAACATTTTTATAACAACATGTCCAAGTATCTTGGTGTACTTCAATGTTCTGTTTTACCTCCACAATGTTTTTACTGCACATCAGTGATATTTTGGATTTAAAAATAATATCAAATTCATCATAGCATTACCCTAGTCATTTTATAATGAAATATCTGCTAGTACAGATATTTTATATAAGAGAAGCTCTAGATCAATTCCCTCAATCGAATTTTTCAGAAAATTTTACAGTGGGAGACAAAAACATTATTCAATGAGAGTGAAAACAAAATTTACCATATTTCTAGATTCTGAAGTTCCATTCTTGATTTTTCTCAAAATGCACAGGATTATGTTCTCTCCATTTTTTTTTTAATCTTCCCGACATAAAATAAAAGTACTTTCAAAAATTATTCACTTTAGAAAACACTAGTTTCTGGAATTTTCTAATGAATCGGCTACATATCCTTTTCTTCATTCAATAATAGTCCAAGAGCCCGCGACTATCAGACCTTCGTTATTTTTTAAAACCTGAAACTTTCGCTGAGTATTTGCCTAATATAGGTTGAAACAATCCTCGACTATGAAGTTTGGATAACGGTGGCTTTGGGTGGTAACAGGTAGCAAAGTTGTAAAAAATTGCACCTTAGTTTCGTTAAAGTATAAAGCTCAGTTTTTATATATTTCATTTGGACTAATATCAGAAGTCACGTCGTCCATTGTCAGACACTTAGTATGGTTGCAACCCCCTGTCAGACACCCTTAAATTATATTGAATTGTAATTAAACTCACGTTATATTATAAAGGCTGAATTTTTCGTATGTTACTTAAGGAACTACTAAAAGATGTTTTCCCACTGGTCAGACAGTTTCGATGGTTCTTACACCTTGTCAGACACATTGAAGGTCTACCGTAGGTGCGAGAGCGAAGTATATACATGCAAGCGGGCGCGAGTGAAATAGTGCGTTCGGTCTATTGCGATCTGTCACTGCGCATGTTTCATTTACTCAGTATTATATGTTTTTTGGATTTATGGAAAAATTTCATAATATAGAGTTATTTCTAAATAATGATATATAATTTCATTAAGAATTAAATATTCAGAAAATAGATATTTTAGGAAAATTTTCATGCCAGAAAAGAAATAAATCAAAATTCTGATGAAATAATCAATACAATTTTGGAGTATCACTTTTTTTCTCAATTTAATTGTAGGTTATTGTTCCATTGGTTTAGAAACAAAAGTTGATAATGATATTGTTGAACATTCTGTTGGTAAATACTGTAAATGAGAGCTTCCTGGAGAAGTTGAAGGTTGCAGTTCTATTGATTGATAAATTGAAGTTGATTGTGATGTTGATGATTGTATTGAAGACTGTAAATCAGTTGGGTCTATGGTCAACTCATGTATCAATGACGTGGCTGGAGAAAAGTTGTCTCCAGGTACGGAGTTTTTTTTCTCACTATTAGGTCCAGAACTAAAATAAAATATATATCCGGAATTCCTGTGAATACTTTATAGCATTCCCTGTGATAGCCACCGTCTGTATATTCATCAGGCAAAATAATGTCTTTATATTTGAGGATATGTTTTTTTCTAGCATTCAAAACAGGTTGACATTTTTTCAATGATTGTTCAGAAAACAATATCATTTTGCCATCACTTTTTCCACACACAACACAAATTAATACGTCTCCATACGTCCATGATAACAATTTATTAAAACTGAATCAGATTTTTTTAATAACTACACAAATAAGAAAAAACGACATATGATGCGCAGTGACGCGATAGACCGAACGCACTATTTCACTCGCGCCCGCTTGCATTTATATACTCGC
Organism: Cynegetis impunctata; assembly: GCA_030704885.1. NCBI lineage: Eukaryota > Metazoa > Arthropoda > Insecta > Coleoptera > Coccinellidae > Cynegetis > Cynegetis impunctata. Next base: position 323,670 of record JARQZK010000046.1, read on the forward strand.
ACCTACGGTAGACCTTCAATGTGTCTGACAAGGTGTAAGAACCATCGAAACTGTCTAACCACTGGGAAAACATCTCTTGGTAGACCTTCAATGTGTCTGACAAGGTGTAAGAACCATCGAAACTGTCTGACCACTGGGAAAACATCTCTTGGTAGACCTTCAATGTGTCTGACAAGGTGTAAGAACCATCGAAACGTAAGTTTAATTACAATTCAATATAATTTAAGGGTGTCTGACAGATCCAAAGCCACCGTTATCCAAACTTCATAGTCGGGGATTGTTTTTACCTATATTAGGCAAATACTCTGAGAAAGTTTCAGGTTTTATAAAATAACGAAGGTCTGATCGTCGCTGGCTCTTACTCTATAATACAAACTACGTAGAATCATTCTTTCATAACTCCTGACTGAAACTTTAATCTGCACTGACTGTCCATTATATATTTCGCTATAGGTTATTATGGCAACCAATCGTATCGATATTTTGGATCCTGCACTTTTAAGACCCGGAAGAATTGATCGTAAAATTGAATTTCCGCCACCAAATGAGGAGGCAAGGCTGGATATCCTGAAAATTCATTCTAGAAAAATGAATTTAACAAGAGGAATCAACCTGAGGAAAATTGCCGAACTTATGCCAGGTGCTAGTGGTGCAGAAGTTAAAGGCGTTTGCACAGAAGCAGGAATGTATGCTTTGAGAGAAAGAAGAGTTCATGTTACTCAGGAAGATTTTGAAATGGCAGTGGCAAAAGTTATGCAAAAAGATTCTGAGAAGAATATGTCAATTAAGAAATTATGGAAATAGATTTTTTTTAATTGTAGTTGTAATTCAATAAATTTAAGCCTAAAATATGTTATCAAAATCTGTCCTTATAGAATCTGTGGTTCGATTATTACAATTTAAAATTAACTTATAACGGCTGTGTGTTTCTACACTTTTTTCCTCGTCATTTTATGAGTATGCCAATAATCATGACATAATAGTTATTTAATAAACTAGTTTATTAATGACAGCGATTAATGGTTGAGATATTTAATTTAATAGTTCGAGACCATTAATCGCTACATTAATAAACGAGTTTATTACAAGATTGTTCCGTCGACCTCATCATGAATTGAGTATAAATTCTTGATTGAAATAAATTTTTATTTTGCATGACAGATACACTTGACACAATATATTCAGAATTCTCCGTGTTCGTTTATATAATTTCAAGTTAACACCCAACCTTTACTTATAGTTGCCACTACTATTCGAGTTGATTAACATTTGATTCCATGCATTGCATCAGTTCTCATAACATCTATATTAAGAAAACATAATTTATGATATTTTTCATATCATCACAGAATTCTCCTTTTTCATTTATGTTTATATAATTTCCACAATTCACCCAATATTGACTTATAGTTTCCACAAACTATATACCAAGGTAATACCATTTGTTTCCATCCATTTCATCAGTTCTACTAATATCTAAGTATATTGTGAAAACATGTTTTTCTCCTGACTGATCTTTTCATAACAAACATAACAACATAACCTGAATATTTGAACATTTTGCTGCCTTAGGAAAGTTACGTAAGTCCGGCAACACTGCTTGCGCATTTCGTTTTGTTAGTATGGAGGCGCATAGATCCTGTCAGGTCGGTGTACTGTCGCGCTGCGATCTAAGACCGTACTCTAGACATGTGACCATTAAAATAGGAGAAATTGCACATTAAAATGGGTCATTAATGATCAATTTCGTATACGTTAAAGTAAGCTTTTATTTACAGGTCGACGGAAAAAATATTTTTCAATATGTTATATATTGACGGATATTCCTCATGTTCTGCATCAAATAAAAAATTATTGTGACTGAATATAATCAATTTCATCTATGAACTTTCAGACTTAAGTCAAGATGAATAAAATAAAATTTAGATAAATGGTAGAGTGATGTTATCTTTCCATAACTGAAGAATCAAAAATATTGAAAAATTAGTTACTGTATTTTTTTAAAAGTCTTCAATTTACATTTTAGATTATGTTCTGCTTGATCAAAAATTATATACAGGTTGAATTTTTTAAGTTGAATCAGTTGAAAATCTCGAAAAGGAAACATCTTACGGAAAAATGTTTTGAAAAAAATGTTTATAGTTTTGTATGGGAAGCCAACTTATGCTAAAACCTCTTCCATTTCCTTCGCCCTTGTGGAGGGCAAGGGGTCAACTTTGAACACCTGTTTTTATTGCAGATTCGTATTCTACGACAAAAAATACAAAAGTTTTGTACGGACACTTTTTTAATATTCGTCACATATGGCTCTGTAATTGAATTTGAACTTTCCGTCTGAACCATCTCAACAGTCGGGGTTTCATTTAACAGAACGGATAAGTTACGGTAAATTCAAATTCGATTACAGTGCAATCTGTGACGAATCGTAAAAAATTGTCCGTACGAAATTTTTGTATTTTTTGCCGTATAATAGGAATCTGCAATAAAAAACAAGGGTTCCCATTTCAAGGTTGACCCCTTCCCTCCCTCAAGGGTGAAGGAAATGGAAAAGATTTTAGCATAAGTGGACTTTTCCCTCAAAACCATCAACTTTTCATTCGAAACATTTTTCCGTGAGACAGTGGCGTAGATAGGGGGGGGGGGATCAATGGGATCAATCCCCCCCCATGAGCCTACAACAATTATAGTAGAATTGAATAAAAGTCTTCGTATCTACGTATTTATAAGTATACATGAAATTTACTGAGCACTATAGCACCTTTTTCGATATTATGTGTGTGCAATTATTGAGTATTGTATAATTTTCGCGCTTAGAAGAGGAGAACCAAGAAGTTCAAATGGCTCTAATGGAAAATTTTTATTCCGAAAGAAAGAAGTCAATCAAAATCTCCTAGCACTTCTTCTATTTCTTAACTGTATACTGTACTTTCTATTAAAAAGAAATCTCGAGCTTTTGTTTAATAGTATAGTATTATATCTAAAGCAGTTTCGTTCAATAGTATAGGTAGTATAAAATTCAGAAAGAGAAGAAGAGCGAGGAGGTTTTGGTTGACATCTTCCTTCGTAAATAAAATTTTCCATTTCACATACGTTTTCTAGTCCTAGTGACCGATTAAATTCCTGTTTACATTCGAGGACCGTGACTTCTACTCATAGAAGATTTTCAATCAATATTTAATATTTCGAATATTTTTTGAGGTAGAGTAGGTATTAAAATATGACTAACTCTTGGCTTTGATTGTCAATTGAATTACTCCATAATATTTTGAAGTTAATAAAAATTGTCGAGTTAGTAATAGTTTTCTTGTGATGGCGTTCAATCCGTTTCTGGACTATGGATTTACTAATCATGAGAATATAGTCTAGTCAACAAGTGCTTTTTTTGTTTAACTTTTTTCATGAGTCTCAGAAGAATATGAACAAGGTGTCATTGGATTCGGAAGAGCATGTAGATGATCCAGAACATTTTTTCGCAGTTTTTCAATTAGTTATGCAATAGTTTTTTGCTGCTTAAACAAGAACATTGCAAGTGTGATAACTGTTAAACTATAGATCTGATATTTTTTTCCTTTCTTGGAGCTAGTTTCTAAAGTCTGCAGAATAGATCACCGTTAAAAAAAATTAAAACATTTAATTTTTTAGTTTTTTACTAACAATTTACTTAGTTGCAAAATTGAACACTTTAATTAATCATACATTTTTTCTAGATTCTTTTATAAACAACGCATTCGTTTATAACAATTTTTTAAACAATAGGAGATGAATATTGAAAAAAAACATTTCCTTGTAGCTTCCGATAATAAAAAACTGATGCCATATAATAATAGCTCTAAGAATGAAAAAAAATCTAAGATCTATAGTGAACAGTTATCGCACTATTGGATAACTATTTGAAAAATCGCTATTATCGCCAGATAACTGCCCATTCACCGATTTAGTAACTGTCTGAATTTTTTCATTCCTTAATTTTCATATTTATTATGGTTGAATAATGTTTATTGTTTTAGTGTCCTTAATGCTCGTGACTTGCCCAAACCAAATAACCCGTTTTCAGCCGTATTTTTACCTCTGAGAAAATATTGATCCTATACAGTTCCGGAAGTTGAGTCTTTCTTTTGGGAAATTTCCTCATCTTTTCGAATCTTTCTTCAGATTTCAAAAATTTCAATTAATTTTTGACATATTGGTGAAAAATCAAACCTCTTTTTTTCAGGATATTGTTTATAACTTTCACAATTTTCGCGAGCGAATTTTATTTTCCTCAAAAAAACATCTACATGCCACTCCGAATCGAGTGACACCTTACTCAAAGTTTTCCGAGACTGCGGAGAAAAGTTGAACAAAAAAGCATTTGTTGACTAGACTTAATATATTAGAAAGATTTTCGGTGTTTTCAAACATGATTTATATACGTTTTGTATAAAGCAGCTGATAAATTCATCGAAACTGACGAGCTTTATCAAAAATTTTTTATTGTCACACCTCTGTTGTTCTCGTTAGTTGAAAGTGTAGAAGAATTATTTAATTCGTAGAGGCGATTTTAAGCCTAAAAATGCAATAAGAGAGCTGGATGATTGCCTAGAAATTTTTTTTTTTCGAATATCATGTTGCTCAGAATATTTGCTACGCTGACGATATCGATGTTTGAAGCGAATAAAAATGATTCAAAGGAGCACGATGAAAGAAATGGACTTGTAATGACCCTTCTGAATATATAAAATTCATTGCAAATTAAAAACTCATGTTTGTCCAATTGTTTGTCATTGAAAGGTTTGGCTGCTCTGGCAATTCATCGTGCAATGAATTCACAGCTGACGAAGTCATAATTTCAAATCAGATAATTTGAATTTTTTGCAATTCAATTTAACTCTTCTGCTTATTTTTTACTACCTACATGAAAGATTATTTTTATCAAGAAAACTAGAACTTTAGATGAAAAACTTATGAAATTTTGCACTCAGTCATATCCCTCCCCATCGCAAAAAGCTATCTACGCCACTGCCGTGAGATGTTTCCTTTTCGAGATTTTCAACTTTATTTTGTAGTAATGTAAGTAATTGACTTTACTTTAATACAAATAAGACAGAAACGAATTTCACATACAAAACAAAATATCAGAATTTGGCGATTTTGCCTTTCATCAAAATGGGTTTTATTTCTTTAAACGAAAACCGTTCGTCGTACGAAAAAATATCAAGAGACCAAATTAACTCCAAAGTCTATGAATATTTCAAAAATAATATTGATTATAAGAAAAAATAATGGAGTACTATTTTTTCTTTACAAAAATTTAATATAAATTCTGTTCGATCGCCACTGCTAGAAATTTTTCAAAAACTTTCACATCAACAGATGTAATATAATGGTCAAAAGAAGTGTACAAAATTTTGGGAAAATATCTGAAGTGGTAGGAAAGCTATGATGAAAAAGGCATTTTTTTCTTGAAACGTTTAACACCCTGTATCTCGGAAACGAAGCATTTTCGGACATCATTTTATTTGAAAAATTTTCCTATTTTTTTGTTTCTATACAGTGTTAAAAGGAAAGTGCTTAAAAATCACGCAGTATATACAGAGTTATTCACCTTATTCGACAGGGAGAATAAAATTATGGCTAAAGTATTTGATATAATACAAAACTTTTCTTTAGGATTTTTTGGTACAGGGTGTGACAAAACCACGAAAAGTATAAAAGTTATTATTTTTTAAATGGAATACCCTATATATTATTGTATATATGTATGTAAAATTTAATTGTCTATGGAATACCTTTAAACACTCCTATCGATATTTGCCAAGTCGCCTATGGCTTTTTGATAAGTATTATTATTCACTTATGGTTGTCAGTTCTGTGTATCTAATTCTAAATCATCCTATCAGCGATAGCCGTAGTTTGTGATCTTGTTATCATTGTTTTGTTATCAAAAATGCTAGTTTATCCAAAAGAAGAAAGGATCGACATGATCTTCATACTCGGAGAATGTCTTCAAAACTGTTATTTGGCATCACGAATTTACGCTGAAAGATTTCCCTACAGAAATCATCCAAATAAAGCAGCATTCGAAAGACTGTTGACTCTTTTTAGACGAACACCTGTGATAGAAAACGAAAAAATTGAAATTGCCGCCATAATCGAAAATCCTCATACAAGTCAAAACCTAATTGCGGAAAATATGGGTATTAGTCAAGCGAGCGTATCGAGAATAATTTAAAAAAATAACTACCATCCTTAAAAATTACAGTTTCAACAAGAACTTTCCGAAAACGAGTTGAATTTTGTATGTGGGTATTAGATAAATTTGCAGATGACGAAAAATGTTTCTATTCAGTTCTCTGTTTAGCGATGAGTGCACTTTTCATAATAATGGGACTGTTAATACGTTATAGACATAATAAATTCCATTATTATTCTGATTCCAATCCATATCAATTTAGAAATATCGATAATCAACACAGATGGTCATCCAGTGACTGTATGGGGCTGAATAATAGGTGAATGGAATGTCGTTTTTATAATTTTAAAAAATTATTTTCCATTACTATTACAAGACATTCCCTTGGACATTAGAAGAACAATGTAGCTTCAAATGGATGGAGCTCCCGCACATTTCCATCATGAGGTCCGCGAATATTTAAATTTTCGATATCGATGGGTTGGAAGAAATGGATTCCAAAATTGGCCCCCAAGATCACCTGACCTTACGTCACCTGATTTTTTTCTTATGGGGATACATTACCTGACAATATGAAACAGCGCATCAGAGAAGCTTTTCTAAATTAAAGCCGGCATATGTTATCAAATATTATCAAGGTTTTAAAAAAAGGATACGTTTGTGTTTAGATTCTGATGGTCGCCATTTTGAACACTTGATATAAAATATTGCTTGTTTCATATCCACCATAATTTTAAATTTTTTTCAAGATTTTTACTAATACATAACATTCAAGATATTGAAAAATAAACGCATTTATTATTAGATCGATAGGAGTATTTAAGGGTATTCCATAGACAATTAAATTTTACATGTGCTTATGTTATAAAATACAGAATGTTCCATTTAAGTTAAACACATTGGTGCCGTTTAAAGTTACTATTATTTAACCTTTATTTTTACACACCTAGTGTAAGTTAGTCGATATTTCACAATTGCGATATAAAGGTTATTCAATTAGTAGACCTTAGCATTGATTTGGTTAAAATCAAGAGAACAGAATTTAAGCGATACTACATTTTCACAAAATAAGAGATAATTCAAAAACCCTACGGTTTAGGTGAATGGAACCTTAGTGAAACTGGCATTTGTTTTATCGTAAAATCCAAAAATGAAATAATATACAGGGTATTCCATTTAAAAAATAACAACTTTTATACTTTTCGTGGTGAGACAGCAAAAACGGTGGATCGAATATGTGTGTGTAAAGGGAAAGAATGGAAAAGAAATGAGTGGAAACAGATAGAAGGGGCCTATATCCAGCTGTGGATCAATACAGGCTGAAGAAAAAAAATCTCGCGAGCAGCAGAGCTCCATCACTTAGATCGAGATGCGATTCTAACCGATCGAATTATATTCAAAAATCACGTCGTGGTTGAGGAAAAAATTGAAACCAACTAAGGAACGTACCTCAACATTAACTTAATCCACGTACTAAATTTCAACCCCTCTTTTGTAAAAAAATTCGCGAAGTGCATCTCTTACAGATCGAAAAAAATCGAGATGCAATTCGAACGGAATAGTCGCCACGAAATGCAGCGCGGCTAGAAAAGAGTTGAAACCCACAAAGGATCTTAAGTCAACGAAAAAACGACAAATATCTACGTAAAATTGGCGTCGAATGAAAAAATTTAACCAAATTTCAATAGTTTCTTTCCTCCTCGGGAACCACTCTAGATACCAAATTATAAAAATACAAAGGAAAGGATATTTATATGAAAATTGTAATCTACATAAAAATAGCTGCGGTTGCAGAACTCGATGAGAGTCGCTGTAGATACTAATATGTACAGATAAGTAATATATATATATATATATATATATATATATATATATATATATATATATATATATATATATATATATATATAGGGGAGAGTAGGGTAAAGTGGAATACCTAACAAATAAAAATTCGTATCTCCCAGATATTTTGATTTTAGTTAAAGATAGTCATAGTATAGTATTACTAGTTCATGTGGACACATACTGAATGAATCCTAAAAAAATAAACCATTGCTATCAGAAACTATTCAGCTTATTTTGAGAATGTGGCATCATTTCAGTTTACCCCATCAAATGGGGCAAAGTGAAATCATAAACGGGGCAAGGTGATATTACTGTAACAATAAATGAAACAAAACTTCCATTGTATTAATCTTATGTTTATTCTCGACATTTAAACTAATAACAAAAACCTAGCATCTAACTGGAATTCCATATTGTCTGGCAGCTTTGTTATGACTGAGCAAGCTCAGTCTCAACCGCTATCACAGCATCTTTCATGGCTTCTGCTGATCGGTTTTTTGTTTTATATACGCGCATTTGCCAACCAGTAACAACAACCACATTATAGATAGGTATCTGTCTGCCAAAAATGAAGGATTGGGGAAAAGTGAAATATTTCACTTTGTCGTCATTTCACTTTGCCCCAACATTCCATCCACATGAAATTACCGGCTAAATATTTTGAAACATAACCTTTCACCTATTCGCGCGCAGTATTTTGTAGATATATTATAACATAATCTATGCTCAGAATCAAAATTTCGATTACATCAAACAAACCAATGTTATACGTTACATACTTACCTCTCAATATTACAGGTGAACCACAAAAAACAACACTTTTTAAGATAAAATTTAGCAACGACGTTTAACTTGTCATCGAACATAAACCGCAGATATAAAACATCAAATGTGTCATTCTAAGCAACTACACCAACCGGTGGAGCAACGTAATGGAATGTAATAACATAATTTCACTTTACCCCACTATTCCACTTTACCCTACTCTCCCCTATATATATATATATATATACAGGGTGACCCAGATCTACGTAATCGGTCCAAATTTTATTTGTCATTGAAGATATCGATATGAAATTTTCAGAGCGAATATGATTCGACAGTCTATTTTTCAAAATTATTTTGAAGAAAATTGCACTTCCGGTTTTGCCGGAAGTAATATCAGCTTTGCTATTTCAAATGGCATACTCTGTATATCTTTTGATTTTCGAATTTCTTATGTAATTTATAATGAAATTGTCATACTACTCTTCATACCTAAAATGAATAGTTCTCGAGTTATTCATTTTTTTCGTAAAATTTTGACAGTTGCGTCTTCAACAAAAATAGGCTATAACTTCTCTGTTAGAAGGTCTATTGGTATGCGTTTTTGATTTTGGTAACTTTGAAACATTATTTTATTTATTCTTTGTCAAAATTTTCCATATTTCTAAGTAATTACTTGATAAAATCTAGGGTGAATTTGGCAAATTTTAAACGTTAATAACTTTCTTATTTCTAATGGAATGCTATGTATATTTTTGCATTATTAAATTTGCTATTAAATTACCTTTCGATTTGTATAACCATTCCCTATACCTAAAGTTAATAATAACAAAGATATTTCACAATTTTGTAATAATTTATATATCAATACACCTCAGAAATCGTCTGGCGAGTTATTTTGACGTATCCATGGATACCAATAACAAAAATTATTCAAAATCTTGTGTCTCCTTTTCAAGTATTTGTTCAGTTAATAAAATGGATTTTACGCGACAAGAAATGATAGGTAAATACGGTTTACTGTATTGGAGATGCGGATCGAAATGTTCTGATAGCTAGTAGAATTTATCATCAAAAATATTCTCATTCTGATTCAACTACGTTTTGTGATTCTGTTATTAATAAGCATCGGTTTCTTTCTGTATAGCATTGAAATGTATAATTTGGAAACTGTTGGATCATGCGAATGTACTCCTCCTGACCAAAATGATAATGTCAAACTTGACATTGCAATTTGACATCAGTCTACTACAAACGTGTATGTCCGGAATTTAGTGGTTCTAATTATAAAGATGAATTGTTGGGTAATGTACATCGTTTACAAGCCCATTGGACGTTCGGAACCGGCGTTAAACTGTAGGTCCCTCGAGTTAAAAAAAAAAAATATGTTGTTTATAAACAACAATATTTATTGAATATTAACGTCTTAGAATTACTATTTTTTCAATATCTTTTCGAATATCAGCATCAGGTGCTACAAACCTAATGAACAGAAAAGGTGACACAATTGAATTTTAAACAATTTTCGTAATTGGTATCCATGGATACGTCAAAAATAACTCGCTAGTCGATTTCTCAAGTGTATTGGTATATAAATTATTACAAAATTGTGAAATATCTTTGTTATTATCAACTTTAGGTATAGGAAATGGTTATACAAATCGAAAGGTAATTGAATAACGGATTTAATAATGCAAAAATATACATAGCATTCCATTAGAAATAAGAAAGTTATTAACGTTTAAAATTTGCCAACTTCACCCTAAATTTTATCAAGTAACTAGTTGGAAATATTATGGAAAATTTTGACAAAGAATAAATAACACAATGTTTCAAGGTTACAAAAATCCAAACCGCATACCAATAGACCTACTAGCAACGAAGTAATAGCCTATTTTTGTTGAAGACGCAACTGTCAAAATTTTACGTAAAAAATGAATAACTCGAAAACTATTCATTTCAGGTATGAAGAGTGGTATAACAATTTCATTATAAATTACATAAGAAATTCGAAAATCAAAAGATATACAGGGTATTCCATTTGAAATAGCAAAGTTGATATCACTTCCGGCAAAACAATAAGTACAATTTTCTTCGAAATAATTTTGAGAAAAAGACTTAGTCAGATCATATTTGCCCTGAAAATTTCATATCGATATCTCTAAATACAAAAATTTATGGACCGATTACGTAGCCCTGGGTCACCCTGTATATATATATATATATATATATATATATATATATATATATATATATATATATATATATATATATATGTATATATAGATATATATATATATATATATATATATATATATATATATATATATATATATATATATATATATATATATATATATATATATATATATATATATACCTGGTGTCCATGGAAGGTGGCTCGCCCCTATAACTTTTTTGTTTTCAGAGATAATGAAATAAAATGTAGAGGATCTGTTTGATGCATAAAACTGCATTTTTTGACAAGTAACTCAACTTCATGCAACTTCCGGTTTCACCGGAAGTGACATAAACTTTCGATTTTTAAATGGGACACTGGGTATATTTTCAGTTTTTATGTCTCCATATGACATTTAGAATACAACCATGTATCGTTTGTTACTTTTTGTAACCTTTTTTTTATTTTTTTTTCGAAATAAATTTTCATTCTAGAGGGCTATGAATGCGTTCAAATAACTAATTTCGGTCCTAAAATTTATGTTAAAATACATCTTCACTGTTTTCGATCAAAATGTTCCAGCTATGTGAAGTTTAATTTTAAAACTTTTATTACTATTTTTTTTCAAATGGCAACATGGTGGCTATTTTATACGATCAATTTGATACCGCACTCTAGGTATTCGGTTGAAAGAAAACTTTCGATGAAAACCTGAAATCACATTACCTTAGAACTTTCTTCAAATGAAGGATCTTATTGAGATTAAAATAACATTTGAAATCATCGAGTAGCCTGTGACCAACACAACTGAAACAAAGCCACGCCCACAAATCTACGTCCCTGGACGGCAAACAGGGCCATTTTAGGACCGAAATTATTTATTTGAACGCATCTATAGCCCTCTACAATAAAAACTTATTTCGAAAAAAAAATTGAACAACGGTTACAAAAAGTAACAAATGATACATGGTTGTATTCTAAATGTCATATGGAGACACAAAAACTGAAAATGTACCCGGTGTCCCATTTAAAAATCGAAAGTTTATGTCACTTCCGGTGAAACCGGAAGTTGCATGAAGTTGAGTTACTTGTCAAAAAACGCAGTTTTATGCATTAAACAGATCCACTGAATTTCATTTCATTATCTCCGAAAACAAAAAAGTTATAGGGGCGAGCCACCTTCCGTGGACACCCGGTATATATATATATATATATATTTATTCGAATAGTTGTTGCCTGTGATCTATTTTTAAACTCTTGATAATTATTAGCAATAACAGGCTGGTTGAATCTTGAAAAACTCGATTTTAATAAAAAATTTGACGTTCCACTATGATATTCGTAATTGAAATTTCTTTGACATTTATTGATTCAAATTTTCAATCCAATACTTGGCTACGCCGTTCTGATGAGGACCAAAGAGTCCGAAACACGTGTCAACGGCTGCTTCCATATAAGCGTCTATACCGATAATTCTACTCCACTTCTTTAATGTTTTCCCATGACTCATTTCTTTGTTGTTAGATAAATAGTACCCTTTTATTATTATTTTCAAACATTGCGTAGGTGAGGGTTTCTTTTGGTTTCCCTTACCATCCTGGTGATAACAAATTTTGAATGTTAATATTGAACTGAATATAGCATATACTAAGCAGCCCTGTTTTTTTTCAATTTTTTAAATCAATAAATGTCAAAGAAATTTCAATTACGAATATCATAGTGGAACGTCAAATTTTTATTAAAATCGAGTTTTTCAAGATTCAACCAGCCTGTTTATTGCTAATAATTATCAAAGAGTTTTAAAAATAGATCACAGGCAACAACTATTCGAATAAATAATTAAATATTGCAAGCTGAAAATATGGCAATGATCCTATACTTAAGCTGAGGGTTTTTAAACTTTGTTATAACTGTAAGTACCCCCTTTTTAAAAGATTTTGAAATTCTAAAATAAATAAAAAATTTCATTGAAAACGGCCTACTTTCATATAAACGAACTACTATTCCGATAATTTTGCTCTACATATATAATATTTTCCAGCAACTAATTAAATTGTTATTGTTAAATTACTCGTTCTTAGATCTCGAGGATAGCATTAATCGCCTCCGTGGCAAAGTTTGACCAAATCTCCCATACCGGAGAGTTGAGACAATAAGCCACAATTATGTGATTATCTTTCGAATCTAAGGATTGTGTTTGTTGTACTTTTTTTCATCTTCAAATTTTTCAATCCAATACTTGGCTACGCCGTTCTGATGAGGACCAAAGAGAGTCCGAAACACGTGTCAACGGCTGCTTCCATATAAGCGTCTATACCGATAAATTCTACTCCACTTCTTTAATGTTTTCCCATGACTCATTTCTTTGTTGTTAGATAAATAGTACCCTTTTATTATTATTTTCAAACATTGCGTAGGTGAGGGTTTCTTTGGTTTCCCTTACCATCTGGTGATAACAATTTTGAATGTTAATATTGAACTGAATAGCATATACTAAGCAGCCCTGTTTTTTTCAATTTTTTTAAATCAATAAATGTCAAAGAAATTTCAATTACGAATATCATAGTGGAACGTCAAATTTTTTTTATTAAAATCGAGTTTTTCAAGATTCAACCAGCCTGTTATTGCTAATAATTATCAAGAGTTTATATATATATATATATATATATATATATATATATATATATATATATATATATATATATATATATATATATATATTTATATATCAGACATTAAATTTTTTTGAAATTTGTGGTCTAGGAGGTGTAGAACGGATAAAAAAACTACTCTCTTACCTGACTGCTTTCCTTCGATACACTACAACAGTATGTATTTTATGGGAAAATACGACTAAAACTCTATCGCAGCGAGCTGCATTAGAAAAGCAGGTTTTCAAAACGAATCCAGTTTAAAAAAAACTATTCATTCAATTATGATTTTTGTTCCAAAAAAAGGAATCCAAAAAACAAAAATTGCGCCCTCTATCGTGTAAACAATATGTATTTCCTCCTCTGGGGGGTCAACCGCTCAACCAATTTATATCGAAATAAATATCATCCAAGATATCATAAGAAACTACCTACATACAAAAGTTTCAACCCTATGGTCCCGAAATTGCACCTTCTATCGTGTGAACAAGATTTAATTTTTCTCCTGAGGGGTCAACCCCCCAAGCAATTCCTACCAAAACCAATCCCATCCAATATATCATACGAAACTACCTACTCACAAACTTTCAATCCTATTGCTTCAAAATTACGCCTTTTAACATTTAAACATTATTTATTTCTTCCCCCAGAGGGTCAACCCCCCAACCAAAACCATTCCTATCCAAGATATCTTTTCTGAAATATCTACTCACAAACTCTAAACCCTATTCCTCCAAAATTGCGAGCTTTATCGTGAGAACAAGATTAATTTCCTCCCTCAGGGGGTCAACCCCCCATTCAATTCAAACCAAAACCAATTCCATCTAAGATATCATACGAAACTACCTATTCACAAACTTTTAACACTATTGCTTTTTTAATTGATTTATTTCTTTCCCCAGGGGGTCAACCCCCAACCAATTCGAACCAAAAACAATCCCATCCAAGATATCTTACAAAACTACCTATTCACAAACTCTCAACCGTATTGCTACAAAATTGCGCCATTTATCCTGTAACAAAGATTTACATTTTGAAAATCTCAAAAATTTATAAAAATGTTTGGGGCGGACCACCCTAATCATTAGGAGTATGAAAAATATATAACGACCTATTCTCAGACCGACTATTGTTATTTTCGATTGCCATCTTGCAACCCTATTGAGGATCTGTGGATAAGATTTAAAAAAAATAAAAATCACGATGGAAAAATAGGTGTTGATCGTAGAAGGGTAAAAAATAAGAGTAATATGAATTTTTTTATTCTAAGTCATGACAAAATGAAAATAAAAATCCAATTACCAAAATATCAAATAAAAAATAGGGGTTGATCGTAGAGGGGTGAAAATTTAGGGTTGTATGAATTTTTGAAAGCTGTATCATAAAAAAAATTGAACAGAAAATTTTGTCTGAAAAATAAAATAAAAAATTAAGGGGGATGAAAAATAGATTTTGTCCGATTCTCAGACCTAACCAATATTCATACAAAATTTCATAAGAATCGGTCGAGCCATTTCGTAGGGGTTTAACAAATAAAAAACAGTGGTTGATCGTAGACGGTTGAAAATTTAGGGTTGTATAAATTTTTGAATGTTGGATCATAAAAAAATTGGACAGAAAATTTTGTCTGAAAAATAAAAAATAATAATTGAGGGGTGGACCAACCTTAACATTTAGGGGGGATGAAAAATGAATGTTGGCTGATTCTCAGACCTACCCAATATGCACACAAAATTTCATGAGAATCGGTCGAGCCATTTCGGAGGAGTTTAACTTATCTAACACCGGTACACGAGAATTTTATATATTAGAATATATATATATATATATATATATATATATATATATATATATATATATATATATATATATATATATATATATATATCAGTAGCGGCTCGTGAGGTTTTGGTTTGAGGAGGCTACAAGAGGTGTTAAAAAATACACCATAGGCGAAAATTTTTAGGATTTCAAGGTCAACCACCTTATAATTTAAAGAGAATCAAAGTAAAACAAGCACCCTAAGCTATTAATTTGTTTGGAAAAAATTTTTTTCACTTTCGAGTGTCTACCTTGAGACCTACAACTCCTATTTACAATATTCACAAAAACTCTTCTCAGCCAATTAATCAATTCATCTATTCATCATATTTTTTTTTCTATCACAAAATAGGTACCTACCTACCTACTTAACGAATTTGTTACTTATTCGAGGAATTAATCAATTGTTGCCCAGCAAGAACCAACGGAGAAGTGAGAGTTTTTTCTTGTCAAAAATAAAATAGGACCCTCCCAAAAATAGATTAAAATAAAATTCTTGGCATTAAAGTAAAACAAAATAAAAATAAAATAACAACAAAATAAAATAATAAAATATACATTTAGACCTAAACAAAAATTTTAATAAATTCTTTGGCATAGACATCTATTTTCTATAATTCCTGCATAGATGCCAATGCCAAGGCAGAAATCCTTAAATAAAAAATAATGTTTACATAAAATCAAACAAAAAATAAATTCTTTTAAGATTTTTACAAGGAACAACGAATTATTTGGTATAATACTAAGTAATTAAGTAGGTACCTAGTACCACAAACAAAACCTGTGAAAAATAAAATGTACAAAATATGTGTGGGACAGCAAATAAAAAGTTATATATTTTTGAAGATTAGCGGGATTCTGCGATCTTTAACGTTATCAAAATGATCTATAATATACTCATAAAATTTTTTGTCTTTCGCAAAAGTTTTACCAATTCCTTTTCAATAGACAACAAACTAATATTTTTCAAACGATCCTGGCTCATTGAATTTCGTAAATAAGTTTTAATTCTCTCAAGAGTGGAAAACGAGCGCTCTACGGAAGCCGATGTCACCGGGATAGAAACAATTAGACATAAGAGTTTATAAACTTGGGGTAAATCTTGATTCAAATCATTATCAAAAAATTATTTAATAGTCATCACATGATTTTCATTTTGCCCCGAAATTTCATTGTCACTATAAACAACACACAGTTCACTTTTTAGGGCCACCTTATCAAAAAAAGTGTATTTTTGACATAAATTTTCCATAAGGTTATCTGGAAAATTAGCCGAAAATCCGGTAAACAAATTTTTATTGAGTAATTCGAAGAAATGCAGTTCTTTCAAATCAGAGAACCTTATTTCTATTTGACCCCTAATAGTATCCAAAATTTCATAAAATATTTGCTTATGGTGAAGCTCCATATCTGCGAAACTGAATTTCTTTCGTTTTGGGCTAAATTGAGTCGTATCATCAGTAGTTTGAAATACAGAAAATAGTTTTTTAAAATAAACTTCTGCACGAAATTCTGAAATTTTCTCCAAAAGAAACTTGAGCCGATTTCGTGAGTAAATCACATCTGAAAACTTGTGCTGTAAGATTTGAAAAACTATTTCTGTTTGTTCAATCTAAAGATGTTTAAAACATATATAAATTCCTTATCTTGTAAGTAAGATATTAATCCCAGTGCGGTATTTAAAGTTACTTTATGGGTGAAAAATTCCTCACTTTCAACTATAGAATTAACAGCCTCTGAAATTTTATCCTTATTATCGTGTATAGTAAAGATAGCTCTTGAAGTAAAATTCCACCTAGTTGGTGCGTTACTTGGAATTCTGTTACCTACTATTGCATCTAGAAATTGTGTGCGCGTTGTTGATTTTGAAAAAAATGTTGAAAATGCAGATAAATACGAAAAAAAAATTCTAACTTGCCTAATAGAACTACAAGCGTTACTTAAAACCTACTTCATGTTATGTGCATAACAATGTGTAAAAATAGCTTGAGGAGCAACAGATTTAATTTTTGTTTGTAGACCGTTTAAATGGCCAGCCATAACCGCTGCGCCGTCATAGGTTTGTGCTATAAGTTTAGATTGAAAATTGAACTTCGAAAATTTCTCATTTAAAAAATCGAATAAATCGGTGGCAGACCTTCCAGAACTGACATCATGAAAACCTAAAAATCTCTCAAATAATGTTCCATCTTTTACGAACCTGCATATTATCGACAACTGCGATTTACAGCTAATGTCAGTTGTCTCATCTAATTGCCAGGAAAAAAAATTAACATTTTTATGTTCATTTTCGATAAAAGTTTCCAAAACATAGGTAGCAGAGTTTGTTTTGAGGTTCCGGAGAAAACTGTAGCGTTGTTAATGAAATTATACAGCTTTTCGTCATATTTGCAAAATAGATCAAGGAGTTCTTTAAAATTTCCCTTATTGCTAGATTCGTCTGTTTCATCGTGTCCCCTACTCGCTATATCTTGGCGACATAAGAATAATATAATGTCGACCAGTTTCTCCAATATTTCTCTGTTTTCCTTAACTTTTTCGTTGTATTTTTCTAACTCTTGAACACGTGCTGTATCAATAACATTAATAATGTTTTTTTTTCCAAACATTTTAAATTTGATCCGCGACACGACATGTTCCTGGGATTTTTCGTGCCTTTCCAAAGAACGTGATAAATTTTTTAAATCGTCAAATCCTAAGCGGCCCCAAACAGAGACATTTTCACTAGTAAAAAGTAAACACTGCCAACAAAATAATTTATTTTTTACCTGTGATCCGGTTAGGCAAGGATGTCTCTCATAATTCTTTGTATTAAAACCGCGGTTTTGTTTTCTGTTACGCTGCACCAAATTGTTTTCAGGGGTAGGTCGCAATGTTTTTATCAAAACTTTATCCTCATAACTTAGTGCACTAAAGTTATGGGATAACAAATATTCCACTAAGTCACCATTGAAATTTTTGAAATTAACTTCAGTAATCAAACTCATTTTAAAACAATACGCGAGCTGTTTTCGGCGGTTCAATCAACGAATTCACTCGATGTCACGCGAAATTCTATAGTTGTGATTGGTCGACATTGTATGAGACTGGAATTTATCGGTGTTGCCATTTACATGTGTTTTGCTTTTCTATTGCAATGAAGTATTCATTCGGAGTATTTGCACCATTGTTTGCTTTTCTGTAGCAGGCATAATGAACGTTGAGAATATACCTTTCTAAGCCTTCCGCAGCGTTGCCACAAATCTTGAAATGAATGAAATGCAGTAAATGTAAATACCTTCTATCTTAATTAATAAATTATATTATATAATGTAGGTTGAAAGGAAGGTAGGTGCATAAAATAATATGATTTGTCTGTGTTTGCGTAATCCTGCTGAAAACCAACAAACACCTCTCTGAATAATACTTACTAATAAACCAAGTTATTGCTGTATTAAAATCGTGGCTCATTTGAATAAATGGTTCTATATTAGTTGTGAAAATAAATAATTATAAATCTTTATTCCTAACACGAAATACGGCACATAAAAACTGATTATTTAAATAAATATTAATCGGTTTAATTTCAGTGATAAATGTTCAAATTATTCATAAGATCCGTTTTGAGGAATATTCAAATATTTAGGTTACTGGCCAGCAAAAACTTGTTGAGTGCCAAATATTTTTATTGATATTTATGATGAAAACAATTCTTTTAAATCTTGAAATATATTTTCACCAACGTGATAGTTTCAATGCAGAAAAAAACAGTAAAAAATATATTTTAGATGTATTTCAATATATAATGTCTTAATTTAGAAAAAAAACAGTATTCTTGTATCTAACCGAGTAATCAATGAATACGTTTTGTTTCATACATATCTGTAATTATATCTCTGCTATTATGAATTTAGAAAACGCGTGAGCAGTAGACTTACGTCAGTAAAGTTGTATTATCCTCTAATGGTTCTTTTTTAAAACATACACATTCTTCATCGAGTTCTTAACCCTTCAAGAAAATTTGGAGGGCCTGAGGAGGTATATGAATTCACCAAATGAATATTATGATCGGTTATTTTTATTGATTTTTAACCATTTTCGTCGTAGTATTTTCATTGGAAGATTTCAATTCGTCAAATACCCGAATATAATGGTTCATAGGATTTTGTGACAACATAAGTATAATATTCAGAAACAAGTGAACACTATTGAAAAAGCTATAGAGTCTAAGATATTCAGAATATATATATATATACGAGGGCAATTCAGAAACTAACCTCCGATTGGTCACAGTGCGGGTAGTGGGGGGAGTAGCGCGCCATCTGTGCATTCACACGCTCAGCAGGTCAGTCGGCATCAAGCCGTAGTCGAGTGAACATCGTACCTGCGCTAGTTTAGTTTTTGTGGCAGTTTGAAATGTGTGCTGCAATAGAAAATCCCGCCAAATGTGAAGTGCGTGCGGTTATAAGGTTTTTTACAGCCAAAGGATACTCTGCAGCAGCTATTCATCGTGAGCTTTGTGCCGTGTACGGACCAAAAGTTATGAGTGAAGGAGTTGTCCGTGAATGGGTACGTTTATTTAAAAGTGGACGAGAAAACGTTCATGATGAAGAGAGGAGTGGTAGACCATCAATTCCTATGTATTCCACCTTACAGCCCAGATCTGGCGCCAAGCGATTATCACCTCTTCATGCATATGAAGAAATGGCTCGAGTCCCAGCGGTTTGATGACGACGAAGAGCTCAAAGATGCGGTCACAGGCTGGCTCAAGGCACAAGCGGGTGATTTTTATGCAGAAGGAATTTCAAAGCTTGTGAAGAGATACGATAAGTGCCTCAATCGTTATGGAGACTATGTCGAAAAATAGTGCAAAGATGTAGTTGTAAGATGTATATATTAAAATATTTTTACTTAACTTGGTGTATTTTTTTCAATCAACCGGAGGTTAGTTTCTGAATTGCCCTCGTATATATATATATATATATATATATGACTTGATTGTTTCCTCAGTAGAATCGTGTCAACGTATATATATATATATATATATATATATATATATATATATATATATATATATATATATATATATATATATATATATATATATATATATATATATATATATATATATATATATATATATATATATATATATATATATATATATATATATATATATATAACTGAGATTGAATTCTCGCACATCACATGGTGAAACATCATAAAGAATAAAGTATAAACTTTAAAATAAAACACACTTGACTTATGTTTCACTATATAAAAATATATAGATACTGTATTTAGCAGTAACGAATAGTCGACATGTTTCGAGTTATGAACTCATTACTCTCCTGTAGTCAGTCTTGATAATGAGTTCATAACTCGAAACATGTCGACTATTCGTTACTGCTAAATACAGTAGGTATCTAAATATTTTATATAGTGAAACATAAGCTGAGTGTGTTTTATTTTAAAGTTTATACTTAATTCTATAAACATATATATATATATATATATATATATATATATATATATATATATATATATATATATATATATATATATATATATATATATATATATATATATATATATATATATATATATTTATATATATATTATGTATAATATATATATATATATATTATATATATATATATAATATATATATATATATATATATATTTATATATATATATATATATATATATATATATATATATATATAAATATTGAAAATGTTAATTAACATGCCAATAACAATCTAGAGCAAAGTTTCAGGATTTGTCTATATCTAAAAGTATGTGATTATTTTCAGAAAGTTTTCCACAATCTTTTTATTTTGGAATTTAAAATTTCATTCGAGTTTTAGAACATTTTAGACTTAAGTATATTTTACTGATAGTTGCTTTATCAAAA
>JARQZK010000046.1:350000-442500 GCA_030704885.1 Cynegetis impunctata
GGCTGGAGACGAGTCAAGAGGATCTCGACCTTGCTTCTAAAATGCGCCAGGCATAGTTTTTCCTGGATTCAGCTGTACGCGATTCTCTGTAGATTCAAATATGTGCTTTCTCTTTCTGAATTTGAATATGTCACCTAAAATACTGATTACAGCTTAACGCATTATTTTTCGGTAGATTATAATCTATCGAAGTGAAACCTTGAAATTGTGAAATGGCATACGACGGAACGCACCTCGCGCGCTGATTGGTGCAACGGCATATGTATGTCCCGCGCTGCCATATTTGTTAATTCGTTTGTTGTCGAAAACAGTGTTTTTGGTTAATAACTAATTTTAGGCTTAGAAAGACTCAGATTTTGTCGCTTTATCACTTTTTTTACAAAAAATTAAACTAACCTTATTCTAACCTCACTAACGTTACCTCCTTAGGTTAGGTTAGCGACAGATTATGATTTAACAGTTTCACTTCGATAGATTATAATCAACTGAAAAATAATACGTTAAATTGTAAGCAGTATGTTACGGTTCACAATCTCGCGAGGTAAATTATAATCTAAAGCTACAGTTTCACTGGAGGTACAGTGAGGAACATTGTGGAAATTTTTTACTGCTTACTATATGCAAATACGTATGGAAATTCATAAATAAATTCCCGTGTCAATGTATCTGCCCGCCGACCTCCGTAGCGAGAAACTTAACTCGGAAAATGGGGATCGGATCTACTGTACTCGTCGATTGCTTCACTGACAGGCAAGGCTGGAGACGAGTCAAGAGGATCTCGACCTTGCTTCTAAAATGCGCCAGGCATAGTTTTTCCTGGATTCAGCTGTACGCGATTCTCTGTAGATTCAAATATGTGCTTTCTCTTTCTGAATTTGAATATGTCACCTAAAATACTGATTACAGCTTAACGCATTATTTTTCGGAAGATTATAATCTATCGAAGTGAAACCTTGAAATTGTGAAATGGCATACGACGGAACGCACCTCGCGCGCTGATTGGTGCAACGGCATATGTATGTCCCGCGCTGCCATATTTGTTAATTCGTTTGTTGTCGAAAACAGTGTTTTTGGTTAATAACTAATTTTGGGCTTAGAAGACTCAGAGTTTTTGTCGCTTTATCACTTTTTTTACAAAAAATTAAAACTAACCTTATTCTAACCTCACTAACGTTACCTCCTTAGGTTAGGTTAGCGAAAGATTATGATTTAACAGTTTCACTTCGATAGATTATAATCAACTGAAAAAATAATACGTTAAATTGTAAGCAGTATGTTACGGTTCACAATCTCGCGAGGTAAATTATAATCTAAAAGCTACAGTTTCACTGGAGGTACCAGTGAGGAACATTGTGGAAATTTTTTACTGCTTTACTATATGCAAATACGTATGGAAATTCATAATAAATTCCCGTGTCATGTATCTGCCCGCCGACCTCCGTAGCGAGAAACTTAACTCGGAAAATGGGGATCGGATCTACTGTACTCGTCGATTGCTTCACTGACAGGCAAGGCTGGAGACGAGTCAAGAGGATCTCGACCTTGCTTCTAAAATGCGCCAGGCATAGTTTTTCCTGGATTCAGCTGTACGCGATTCTCTGTAGATTCAAATATGTGCTTTCTCTTTCTGAATTTGAATATGTCACCTAAAATACTGATTACAGCTTAACGCATTATTTTTCGGAAGATTATAATCTATCGAAGTGAAACCTTGAAATTGTGAAATGGCATACGACGGAACGCACCTCGCGCGCTGATTGGTGCAACGGCATATGTATGTCCCGCGCTGCCATATTTGTTAATTCGTTTGTTGTCGAAAACAGTGTTTTTGGTTAATAACTAATTTTGGGCTTAGAAAGACTCAGATTTTGTCGCTTTATCACTTTTTTTACAAAAAATTGAACTAACCTTATTCTAACCTCACTAACGTTACCTCCTTAGGTTAGGTTAGCTACAGATTATGATTTAACAGTTTCACTTCGATAGATTATAATCAACCGAAAAATAATACGTTAAATTGTAAGCAGTATGTTACGGTTCACAATCTCGCGAGGTAAATTATAATCTAAAGCTACAGTTTCACTGGAGGAACAGTGAGGAACATTGTGGAAATTTTTTGTTGCTGTTGCGTGTTTCCGAAAATGTTCCTAAATGTTCCTTAAAATTTCTTTATGTTTCGGCAACAAATGTTGACTGTTTCTACTTGTCACCTTCAAGCTACGATTCCACCGGAGGAACATTTTTGTTGCTGTTGCATGTTTCCGTAAATGTTCCTAAATGTTTCTTAAAATTCCTTTATTTTTCCGCAACAAATGTTGACTGTTCATACTTGTCGCCGGTTTCCATTTTGAGCGGTAAACTTCAAAAGAAAATAGGAAACATTTGTGAAACACTCCGTGTTGCTATCGCAGTGGAAGCATATCGAGAACGCAACTAGTAAACATTTGTGTCGCAGATTTTCAGTGAACTACGAAAATGAATAAATATATAGCTACGGTTCCACCGAAGGAACATTGATGAACATTTCTGTTGCTGTTGCTTGTTTCCGTAAATGTTCCAAAATGTTCCTAGATGTTCCTTAAAATTTCTTTATGTTTTGGCAACAAATGTTGTTTGTTTCTGAACAATATGCAACTATTGACAATTTTATTGCTTCAGTGGAAACAAGAAGTTTACGGTTTTTTGCCATCAGTTTCTACTTTTGGCAACAAGGAGAAACATTCAGCAACAAAATGTTCCTCCGGTGGAACTGTAGCTTAACGGTATTTCCAATTTTAACCCAATACCAGCCAGAACTCAAAGAGGATTAAAAAATTTAATTTTTTTGTATAGACTGGTTGTTGAGTGTTCAGCGAAGACTGAACACTGAAATTTTGGAAAAAAATAAATTTCAATTCGCAGAAAAATAGCGTCCCATTTTTGGGACGATGGCTAAAAGAGGATAAAATAATATATTTAGAAAAAACAAGACAAAAGGGACTTTCAGCTGCTTTAATAACAAAATGTGTTCAATAGACTCACATAAATTATATACAGAACAAATTTTAATAAAAACTTTTTGGTAAAAAAAATTCTTTTTTATGGGATGGTAGAAAGCAGATATCTTGTAGTCGTACATTGCACTCTCCACAAATTCTGGTGTTTTTTTTTCACAAAATGCTTATCTGCTTTTTTCTTCATAGAAACAACCCATTTCGTCATATGTTATGTCCACACTTGCTCTTCCTCCCATCAATTTGGACTTTTGAGGGCGTGGTCTCTTTTCCTACGTACTTCTAGCAGAGTAGCCATTTCTTGGTGATTTACAATCTGGTAAAGTCTCCAAGTATTTGTCACCGATATACCTAACACTTGGGTGAATAAAGGCCACCACCATTTCCCTGAACGAATTCTTGTTCGGTAAAGAGACACTTGCTTGTCTAACATATCTACTCCGCCCATATGCGAATTGTATTCTTGTATCAATTTTACGATGGAGTATTGTCACTATTGCAATGGAATTCCCACCGTTTGTGCTGTTTTATTTAGTCCACTTCACTATTTTTTCTGATAATGGTTCGTCGTCACTCTCAAACTCGGATTCATCAGCAGGGTTGGAAGTAAACAATTCCATAGTACCTGCAACATCCACTATTTCTTCTCCTTCTAGGTCATTCTCTTCAAAATTTTCTGTGTCGGTTAGAATATCCGGGTCTGGAGGAATTATTGTTACAATAATATTTTCAATATCCATATCTTCAAATATGATGTCAATGTCACGGACATTTAGACAATTTCTGCTACTCATAATTATCACGCGCCAGGCAAGTGCCGACTTGTTGAATCAGTCTAATCTCTGTTATTGTTCCTGTGAGACATCTGACTATAATAATATTAGGCCAAGCTACAGAGATTTTTTCATGTAAAAAGTGTTAGAAGAAAACCAGCTCCGCCATTGTGTGTAAAATAGTTCCACATGATATAGTGATATGTTTTTCACTCGACTTTATTATTTATGTCTTTGTTATTAACAATTTTATGCAAAAAATTGCTTATAAAATTGAAACTATCAGAGTAATCGTGATGATGTCAATAGACTTATTGTAGAAAATGAAAAGACGAAAAAATGAGAGGTCGGACGACTCGATCAGACCCTTAGTCTAAGGGAAAATTGGAAAAAACCGGCCAAAATGCAGTTTTTCCAAAATTTCATAACTCGATTATATTTTGAGTTGTAGCGTAGATCCTCCGGTTAGTATTATTTATCAATATAAACTTTATTTGTGCGAAGAGCAGGAACTGTCCGATGCATAGTTTTTTATCTGTGGCCATTTGAATATTTTACTATGCAATTTTCCAGCAGACCTGAATGCGACAGGTATGGTCTGATTTCAATTTACAAAAAAGATTTTGAAAGTAGAATTCTCATAGTTCAAAACGTTCATCGTGGTTTTTCATGAAAACGCTGAGAAATATGTTAAAAATAAAGCTGAACATGACGAAAACCGGCCGATAAATAACCGTCATGTTCAAAATGCCGACGCTTTCTAATGTCGTGCTTATCCTTGCCTGCTGCTCTACCCCCACTCTTCAACTATTCTCACGTGCTCGGCCCTTTTTCGTCATGTTCAGCTTTATTTTTAACATATTTCTCAGCGTTTTCATGTAAAACCAAGATGAACGTTTTGGACTATGAGAATTCTACTTTCAAAATCTTTTTTGTAAATTGAAATCGGACTATACCTGTCGCATTCAGGTCTGCTGGAAAATTGGATAGTAAAATATTCAAATGGCCCCAGATCAAAAACTATGCATCGGACAGTTCCTGCTCTTCGCACAAATAAAGTTTATATTGATGAATAATACTAACCGGAGGATCTGCGCTACAACTCAAAAAACAACCGAGTTATGAACTTTTGAAAAAACTGCATTTTGGCCGGTTTTTTCCAATTTTCCTTTAGACTGAGGGTCTGATCGAGTCGTCCGACCTCTCATTTTTTTCGTCTTTTCATTTTCTACAATAAGTCTATTGACACCATCACGATTACTCTGATAGTTTCAATTTTATAAGCAAAATACTAAATTTTTTTGCAAAAAATTGTTAATAACAAAGATATAAATAATAAAGTCGAGTGAAAAACATATCACTATATCATGTGGAACTATTTGACAAACAATGGCGGAGCTGGTTTTCTTCTAACACTTTTTGCACAAAATGCTCACTCTAAATCTCTGTAGCTTGGCCTATATATGAAGTACATACTTTCAGTTTTCTGTGATAGCTTTGAAGGAATCTGGCAAAAATGGCGCGTCCCAAAAATGGGACGTTGGCTGGTGTTGGGTTAAGGTGACAGATATATAGGATGATGAATATGATCTCATATTAAGTTTCCTTGAAATTAGTTAATGGGTTCATTGATTTTTTTCAATTATCAACTTATTTTCCACTTACAAATATTTCAGTGTTTCATTGATTCAAACCAGCTCTCATGAAAATGGTGTTGGATAAACTTGAACAACGACTATGTACTTTCTGTCTCTTAACTCAAAGAAAACCAGTTTTTCAGTGAGTTGTATTGAAAAATACGATATGTTTGACATATCTTCGGCAGAGAAGGCGATATAGATGAAACAAATTTATTTTATCCAATTTTCACTTTATTCTCACAAGAATACGGCCGGTTTTGACGATTAAGTCATTATCAAGTACAAACAGATGTAGACATTTGTAGGATGTGGACCAGTTGCGATCTCAATAAAGTGTATTAATTTCCAAACTTTTCAACACATTCATTTTTCTACATTTATCCATATACATATATATATATCTATATATATATATATATATATATATATATATATATATACTTATATATATATATATATATACACATATATATATATATATATATATATATATATATATATATATATATATATATATATATATATTTATATATATATATATATATATATATATATATATATATATATATATATATATATATATATGTTCAGATATATATAAACATAGTTGATATATATATTTTTACTCTATCTATGTGACGTGTGGAAATACAGAATGTAAACATAAATAAAATATCTATCTATCTATATATATATATATATATATATATATATATATATATATATATATATATATATATATATATACAAGTAGAGCAGAATTATCGGTATAGCCCGCTTATATGGAAGCACCCGTTGACACGTGTTTCGGACTCTTTGGTCTTCGTCAGAACGGCGTAGCCAAGCATTGGATTGAAAACTTGGAGATGAAAATAGCACAACAAACGAAATCCCCCTTCATCTCCAAGTTTTCAATCCAATGCTTGGCTACGCCGTTCTGACGAAGACCAAAGAGTCCGAAACACGTGTCAACGGCTGCTTCCATATAAGCGG
This sequence comes from Cynegetis impunctata, assembly GCA_030704885.1. Classification (NCBI taxonomy): domain Eukaryota; kingdom Metazoa; phylum Arthropoda; class Insecta; order Coleoptera; family Coccinellidae; genus Cynegetis; species Cynegetis impunctata. Next base: position 356,400 of record JARQZK010000046.1, read on the forward strand.
GCTATACCGATAATTCTGCTCTACTTGTTTAATATTTTCCCGCGACTAATTTCTTTGTTGTTGTTTATTTACTCGGTCTGAGATCTCGCGGATGGCATTAATCGCCTCCGTGGCAAAGTTTGACCAAATCTCCCAAACCGGAGAGTTCAAACAATAAGCCACAAATGTGTAATTGTCTTCCGTAGCAGGGGATTTCGTTTGTTGTGCTATTTTCATCTCCAAGTTTTCAATCCAATGCTTGGCTACGCCGTTCTGACGGGCTATACCGATAATTCTGCTCTACTTGTTTAATATTTTCCCGCGACTAATTTCTTTGTTATATATATATATATATATATATATATATATATATATATATATATATATATATATATATATATATATATATATATATATATATATATATATATATATATATATATATATATATATATATATATATATATCAAGGGCGGATCCAGGGGGGCCATGGCCCCCCAGAGCATGTTTAATATCCTTAAAATACTGAAGTGATTCCCACAAATTAAAATAAAAATAATTACCCGCAACACCAAAACGAATGTTATGCGATTGAATCCATAAATATGTCAAGAAGAAGAGCTTTAATTACTTTCTAAGCTGAAAATGCTTAAATAAAAGAGAGTGTATGAGAGTTCGCTAGGTTTTATAAAATGCTAAATCGTAGAAAAATATAGTTTAGTGACTACGAATTGAAACTAACTAATATTTTTATTTCTTACAAAAGCCATTTACAATAACATTTAATTGGATATAACAATTTCTACTCCCTCGCAATCTTCCAGTAGTTTTTTTCTAAACATTTTAAGATTTGAAAATGAATTATTTTTTCGCACTTTTCATGAAATGCTTTATTTGTTGGGTTTTCTTGTCAATGGTACAATCGGTTGCAATCGATGTATTGCAAATTCGCTCACAATTTTTAGACTCATACAATTTCAATCATTTTGAGGTTTTCTTTTACCTTGTTGCTGTGCCAGTAAAAATAATGATAACTTCAGAAGTTGATATCTCAAAAACACCATTTTTTCACTAAAATTCTCAGGAAAGATCTATAATTATATGTACTTTGAAATAAAAATTTTAGAACGCAAACTGGTAGTTGGCAGATTTTTGAGAATTTCCACGAATATTTTACGTCTAAGTCCACAGTAAATCTAAGCAAATATCTGAATCCTCGGAAAATTTTACATCGAATATGGGTTTGTGAAACTTCGAAATACGTTTTTATGAAAAAAGGCAGTCTACATTATCTCTTGGTAACATTGCATTAACAATTATTGAATTATCTATAAATTAATCCGTTAAATAGCTGAAAGCACAACCTTCGATTTGTGATAGAACTACAATAGCCCAATAGCGCTTTTTGAACAGAAGTTACAGCGATTTAAAATACCTTAAAATTTATATATATATATATATATATATATATATATATATATATATATATATATATATATATATATATATATATATATATATATATATATATATATATATATATATATATATATATATATATATATATATATATATATATATCAGGGGCGGCTAGTCAAAGGAGGCTAAGGAGGCTAAGCCTCCTCAATAATATTCCGTGTATCACTAATATAAATATATTATATTGAATAGTCAGCATTCAGCATATTCATATTAATCAAAATCATATTATTTTATGCACCTACCTTCCTTTCAACCTACATTATATAATATAATTTATTAATTAAGATAGAAGGTATTTACATTTACTGCATTTCATTCATTTCAAGATTTGTGGCAACGCTGCGGAAGGCTTAGAAAGGTACCTATATTCTCAACGTTCATTATGCCTGCCACAGAAAAGCAAACAACGGTGCAAATACTCCGAATGAATACCTACTTCATTGCAATAGAAATGCAAAACACATGTAAATGGCAACACCGATAAAGTCCAGTCTTATAGAATGTCGACCAATCACAACTATAGAATTTCGCGGGACATCGAGTAAATTCGTTGATTGAATCGTAGTGTGATCGTAATTCGTAGTGTCTATGGCCGCCGAAAACAGCTCGCGTATTGTTTTGAAATGAGTTTGATTACTGAAGTTAATTTCAAAAATTTCAATGGTGACTTAGTGGAATATTTGTTATCCCATAACTTTAGTGCACTTAGTTATGATAAAAACATTGAGACCTACCCCTGAATTGAAGAATTTAGTGCAGCGTAACAGAAAACAAAACCGCGGTTTTAATACAAAGAATTATGAGAGACATCCTTGCCTAACCGGATCACAGGTAAAAAATAAATTATTTTGTTGGCAGTGTTTACTTTTTACTAGTGAAAATGTCTCTGTTTGGGGCCGCTTAGGATTTGAGGATTTAATTCTATACCTAGTTGAAAGTGAGGAATTTTTCACCGATAAAGTAACTTTAAATACAGCACGCGGATTAATATCTTACTTACAAGATAAGGAATTTATATATTTTTTAAACATCTTCAAATTAATTTTTGAACAAACAGAAATAGTTTTTCAAATCTTACAGCACAAGTTTTCAGATGTAATTTACTACGAAATCGGCTCAAGTTTCTTTTGGAAAAAAATTCAGAATTTCGTGCAGAAGTTTATTTAAAAAAACTATTTTCTGTATTTCAAACTACTGATGATACGACTCAATTTAGCCCAAAACGAAAGAAATTTTGGATACTATTAGGGGTCAAATAGAAATAAGGTTCTCTGATTTGAAAGAACTGCATTTCTTCGACTTACTCAATAAAAATTTGTTTACCGGATTTCCGGCTAATTTTTCAGATAACCTTTTGGAAAATTTATGTCAAAAATACACTTTTTTTGATAAGGCCATAAAAAGTGAACTCTGTGTTTTTTATGAGGACAATGAAATTTTGGGGCAAAATGAAAATCATGTGAGGACTATTAAATACCTTTTTGATAATGATTTGAATCAAGATTTACCCCAAGTAGCTTCCGTAGAGCGCTCGTTTTCCACTCTTAAGAGAATTAAAACTTATTTACGAAATTCAATGAGCCAGGATCGTTTGAAAAATATTAGTTTGTTGTCTATTGAAAAGGAATTGGTTTAACTTTTGGCGAAAGACAAAAAGTTTTATGAGGATATTATAGATCATTTTGCTAACGTTAAAGATAGCAGAATCCCGCTAATCTTCAAAAATATATAACTTTTTATTTGCTGTCCCACATATATTTTGTACATTTTATTTTTCACAGGTTTTGTTTGTGGTACTAGGTACTTTATTACTTAGTATTATACCAAATAATTCGTTGTTCCTTGTAAAAATCTTAAAAGAATTAATTTTTTGTTTGATTTTATGTAAATATTATTTTTTATTTAAGGATTCTGCCTTGGCATTGGCATCTATGCAGGAATTATAAAAAATAGATGTCTATGCCAAAGAATTTATTTAAATTTTTTTTTTAGGTCTAAATGTATATTTTATTATTTTATTTTGTTGTTATTTTATTTTTATTTTGTTTTACTTTTATGACAAGAATTTTATTTTAATCTATTTTTGGGAGGGTCCTATTTTATTTTTGGCAAGAAAAAACTCTCACCTCCCCGTTGGTTCTTGCTGGGCAACAATCGATTAATTCCTCGAATAAGTAACAAATTCGTTAAGTAGGTAGGTAGGTACCTATTTTGTGATAGAAAAAAAATATGATGAATAGATGAATTGATTAATTGGCTGAGAAGAGTTTTTGTGAATATTGTAAATAGGAGTTGTAGGTCTCTAGGTAGACACTCGAAAGTGAAAAAAATTTTTTCCAAACAAATTAATAGCTTAGGGTGCTTGTTTTACTTTGATTCTCTTTAAATTATAAGGCGGTTGACCTTGAAATCCTAAAAATTTTCGCCCATGGTGTATTTTTTAACACCTCTTGTAGCCTCCTCAAACCAAAACCTCACGAGCCGCCACTGAATATATATATAGATATATATATATATATATATATTTATATATATATATATATATATATATATATAATTATATATATATATATATATATATATATATATATATATATATATATATATATATATATATATATATATATATATATATATATATATATATATATGCAAATGAGGAATGGGTAAAAATTGGAGTTTACGATATTTACTTATTGGAATGGCAGTATAACTTTGGTTCTCGGGACCTATCTAGGTAGGTAGGTACATGTTTCCACAGTCAAATTGAAAGTTTTCCTTCTGGTGTTATAATAGACGATATAATAAATCTTCAGGTGTGCTAAATTTCAAAAATCACTATCAAAACTGTCTCGTCAATAATTGCGGTAAATTATGGCTTTGTCGTATTATAATCTTATGCAAAATTGAAAATTTTTTTAAATAGAAATCTATAGTAAAATTCGAGTTATATAAAGCTAAATCTTTCATTTGGCTATTGAAAAATGTTGATAGGTAGAACCAAAGTTACGGCTGTTACACGGTGAGTAGCTCAAATTCCAATTTTTTCCCATTTGCCATTTGCATACTTAGGTATATATTTTCCGGCATTTCAAATCACTGTAACTTCTGACTTCTGTCCATTCAATTATTTAGGCAACGTAACCAACAGACAATATGCTCTTTTTTTCTTAACTTTTCGCCTTACTATTTTCGCTTATTTTTAGGTACAAGACCGCGTAAAAACGTTTTTGGAAGTTTCACGAAACCATGTTCGATGTAAAATATTCCGAGGATCCAAATATGTGCTTAGATTCACAGAAGACTCAAAGGAGAAGAGAAAAAATGTAAAAAACCGTAAAATACTCCTCAAAATTCGGAAAAATGCCAAAAATTCCTTAAACTAATCCAAATGATTAGACATCGTTGGCAATTGTACTTTTGACGTGAAATATGTTTTTTATTATTCTTGAAAATTGTATTAAATGATCATTTTTCATGCTTCGAATACTTAATCTAGTTTTCCATTTTAAATGGGTTTTATAAATTTGAAAAAAAAATTTAAATCTCAATTTCAACTCCACCTGCATAACCAATTCAACCTTAAACTAAGCATTTCATCTCATTGTCAATCTACCACTCACTCTCATAGTCAATCATCGCAAATGTAAAAGCAAATGTGATCAAATTATCGTTTACAATTGAAATATTTTTAGTGATTATTACTAGTACTTTCATTAATTATATTGTGGGTTTTATTCAACATGCAATGCTTTCAAATAAAGTTAATAAATTATTTTATTTTATATAAAAAAATTTAATAACACCATTTTGTTGTTTGGCTGAATTATGGATACAGTTTACTTTTTAAAAAAGGGAGTGCAATTTTTTAACGCTACGAATACATCCTCAGACTCATGCCCCCCCAAAAACTATTGCCAGGATCCGCCCTTATATATATATATATATATATATATATATATATATATATATATATATATATATTATATATATATATATTTATATATATATATATATATATATATATATATATATATATATATATATATATATATATATATATATATATATATATATATATATATATATATATATAATATATATATATATATATATATATATATATATATATATATATATATATATATATATTATTTATTTGAATTGTTGTTGCCTGTGAACTATTTTTAACTTTTTGATAATTATTAGCAATAACAGGCTTGGTGAATCTCAAAAAACTCGATTTTATTAAAAAGTTGACGTTTCGCCACGACATTCGTGGCTTTATCAAAAGTTTTGATACTCTGACATTGTATGTTTTCTCGAAATATTTTATTAAACAACTATACCATTGCTGATCATTTCTGCAGAACCAACTATAAGAATGGTGGCTCTCTGATACTGGTCAAAGATAGCTTAGCTACATTACAAGGGAATTGAGTATCTTGGAAAATATAAGGAAGAAGGAAGAAATTACATCTGAAATATCAGCAGTGGAAATTCCCCAAGAACAGCTATTGATATTTTGTGTATATAGATCCCAAAAGGCACATTTGGAACAGTTTTTAGATCAATTAGATGGTATCCTTGAGAATATCTTATTACTCTATAAATACACAGAATACAAATAGATAGTATGTGGTGATTTCAACGTAGATATACCTATTAAATGAAAACAAAGACAAAAAGAAATTATGCAATTTATTCAGGTGCTACAATGGAGAATATAAAATGCATGTACCATCTAGGATAACAAAGGATAGCTCAACTTGTATCGATAATATATTCTGTAACTTTGATCCGAACACCACGCCACAAACACTGTCAATCTACATATGGGGGACCACTTCCCCCAAATTATAAACTTCCCATCTGGAAAAGAAAATGTAATGATAAATAATACAAATTTTAGGTATATAAAAATTACAACATCAGGAATATATACTATAAAACAGAAACTAAAGGCTAATAACTGGAATCTTACACTTAACTCAATGCTAGCAGAACAGAGCTATCAATATTTCTTTAACAAGTTGAGACTCTGGTTTGATCTAGAATTTCCTGAGAAAACAAAACAAAAAATGCAAAAATAAGAACAGACTAGAAATATTAGACATCATTTTTAAGTTACAAAATCCAGTAATGTATATGAGGAATATAAAAGAAGCAAGGAAGAACTGATAAAATGTATTGAAAAAACAAAAATGAAAATCAACGAGACACTTATAAATAATTCAGAAAATAAGACAAAAACTATATGGTCCATAATCAAAAAAGAAACTGTAAAGAAGAAAATGATAACACCAAATAATGGGAATGCAGAAACCTTCAACAATTATTTCTCATCGGTAGCTCAGCGAATGAGTGGAAATATGGCTGGCAACAAAGCTGAAGCCCTGAAGCTGCTGAATCAGACTAATCCCAAAAAGTGTGATGTACTCGAATTCCAGCCAACTACAGAATTCGAAGTCATAAGCATCATCCAAGGAATCAAGGGAAAGAAAATACAAGATATATATGGCATGTCAACTACAATCATCAAAGCCCTTTCCATTGAAATTGCCCAGCCACTCCCTATTATATTCAACAAATTTCTCTCTGAGGGTATATTCCCAACAGCACTTAAGATAGCAAAAGTATTGCCAATATACAAAAAAGGAGACGAAAGCAACCTGTCTAACTATCGACCGCTATCCATCCTACCAGCCATATCAAAGAATCTCAAAGAAATAATCAAATCTAGGGTCCTTGCACACTTTGAAGAAAATGATTTGCTCGGCAATCAACAACATGGATTCAGGACCAGCAAATCAACAACAACCCTGCTGATGGAGGTCATGAACGAAATAGTCGAGTCCCTGGAGGGGAAATGGCCTTCAAGAATTGTATCACAGGATTTATCTAAGGCTTTCGATACTGTAGACCACGACATCCAGCAAAGTTAACTACTATATTATGGATTGGGGGGTGCTGCTCTTGATATCATCTGCTCGTTACTGTTGAATAGGCAACAACATGTTCTATGGGATAACCTACTATCTGGTAACAGGAACATAACGGCTGGAGTTCCACAAGGATCGAAGCTGGGGCCCTTACTTTTCATAATATTCCTAAACGACCTAAATCTGGCAAAAGATGAGATGAACACGCATCTAAGAACCCTTTTATTTGCAGATGATACCTCTTTTTACCTAAACACCACGGATGAAATCCGAGGATTTAGTTGAGATATGTGATTTCGACATCTAAGCAAGGGTTCAGCTGTAACTCTCTTGCCATAAATGAATCGAAAACACAAAACTTATAAATAAAGAGCAACAAAAAGGAGACCATCAAATTGCTTGGAGTTACATTGGATGGGGCTCTTTCATGGGAGCCTCACATCGATGCATTGAAAAGGAAACTTGCAGCTGCAATTTACATCATCTCGGTTATTAAAAGAGTTTCCTCTTGGAAGGCGGCAGTGATCTCCTATTTTGCCATCTTCCATTCTCTGGCAACATATGGAATCCTTCTGTGGGGCATATCAGCTCATGCCATCGACATCGTGATCCTTCAGAAGAAAACGGTGAGAACGATAATGGGGCTAAAACAGACAGATAGCTGTAGGGGTGTGTTTCGTATACACTTAACATACTCACCATACCAGCAGCGTATATACTGGAGTGCTCCACATATGTCCATAAGAACTTAGATGCTTTTCCAACCAATAGCACATTCCACAATTTTAATACACGTAGCCGAAACAAACTTATCATCCCCTACCATGAACGGAAATATGCGCAGCAAGAAGTAGGACCACTAGGGTCCTAAAATCTACATCTAGGTTTCCGAATGACATAAAACATCTGAATGGGAAAAAATTCAAGAAATATCTTAAGGAAACTCTCCTGCAAGATACAATCTTGGGGGAATTTCTAGCAGATTGAATGTAAACCTTCTTTTGACTATGTATGTAAACTATTGATGCTGAATAAAAACTTATTATTACTTATTATTATTATTATTATATATATTTATATATATATATATATATATATATATATATATATATATATATATATATATATATATATATATGTATGTATATATATATATATATATATATATATATATATATACATATATATATATATATATATATATATATATATATATATGTATATATGTATATATGTATATATATATATATATATATATATATATATATATATATATATATATATATATATATATATATATATATATATATATATATATATATATATATATATATATATATACATATATACCTGGGGTTCGCTCCATCTAACCAAAATAAAAACATCCAACAATTTGAGATATTATCACACAAATTTTTGAAGTAACATTTGATTATCATCAGCAACAATATAAGTACCACAAAAATTTACGCGATGGTGTTATATGAAAGTGTGTATTTTTGTGTAACTCCGAAAGCAAAACCCTATCTAAATAAAATCGTTACTTAGGTACTTTAGAAACAAAATAATGGAACTATTTAAAATTATACTTTTCAAAATGATGATCATCTTTTGCATACAAAGTCTAGCCTTTTCTTTAAAGTACTTCCTAACATGTTTAAAGTAGTTTTCTAATTCTGTGTTTCACGTTTTCTACTGTTGCTAGAGCAGTGGTTCTTAACCGGTGGTCCGCGAACCACCGGTGGTCCCTGGAAGCACCCGAGGTGGTCCGCGAAGCTATCCTAAAAATGTCGAATAACTCATATAATTGAATAAGTCGCGTTCGGTCATTTCAGCCCCCTTCACTCTACTTGTCTTTTCAATATAGGTATGCAGTCCTTGTTATGCAATGTGATGAATCTGACGACGTTTCACAATGCTGTCAATTACTTGTATTTGCTCGATTTCTGCATGGCAATAAAGCATTAAAGGAAGAGTAATAATTCTGAACACTAAAGTCTTCTTTTCCACACAGAGGAGTATTGGCTTTCCAAAGGAGATATGCTTTCAAGATTGTATGAACTGAGTGAAGTGAGAATATTTTTATCTCTTAAGGATAACAAAAAATTGCTGAAACAGTTCTGTTTGTCCAAATATCAAATAAGCTTTCCCAAGCTTATTTATTTAATTATTTTTTTATTTGGTTTAATGATTCGATCGCGTGGAGTCATTAGCGGACTATAGATATCTTACACTTTCAAGTACATTTGTATGATTTTCAGAAATACGAGTATTAACGTATTTTCATAATTTCTATTCAATATGTCTGCCAAGTAGGCAGTCTTGTGCGTGATGCTTGTATGACCAGTATTATTTAGTTGATTTTTTGCTCAAATAAATAAATTGGACAAATAAATAAATTCAACTCCAAAAGTCAGAAAATTTAAAGTTTCACGGCATTGGCAATATACTTGAATATGAAGGTAAAATCAATGCGTTTATCGCTAAAATCGAGTTATGTATCAACAAGATCAAAAGTGACAATTTTTCTGCGTTTGATGATAAGTATCAAATAATTGGGAACACAATGCCAAAGAAAAAGAAGAATTACAAAACAAACATGATACTCCATTTAACAAATTTGAAAAGTGAATTCAGTCGTTATTTTCCGGACTGCGAGGACAACAGGTATTCAGAAACTGGTGCGCAATCCTTTCATTCTCAGAGTTTTTGGGGTTCTTGATGAAATTGAAAATTAATGATGATGCAACATGACAAACATAATATTAGAAGCAAAAAAAAATCTTGAAGATTTCTCTCCCAAAGATTCAAGATATACGTTATTTGACTTTACTTTCATCGACATATTCATATGAGCAGGGGTTCTCGACGCTTTGATAATGAAAAACAACCACCGAAATCTTGCCGACATGTGTTTGACTTTCAGTAGCACTAGACCAAGGATTCAAAAGTTAGTTAAGACTAACAGTCATAAAAATCTCATTGAAATAAAACATTATCAGTGTTTCATTTATTAATAGATAGAACAACCGTTTTTTTTCCAACTTTTTGAAGGTAATATGTCTTTCAAAAAGCTGGTGGTTCGTGACAAACGCAAATTTTGTTAAATGGTCCCTCATTATGAAAAGGTTAAGAACCACTGTGCTAGAGGGTTATAAAAGATGTTTTTCAGTGTGGGAGACAGCACAAACGGATCGAGGTCGCCAATCATACGGTCCTCTCATTTGTCCATATGTTCTATTTTAGTACCATTAAAAATAGTAAAAATTTACATATGCCTGTGATGAACGATCGATTTCAGTTATTTCAAAAATTATATACGCATATGTGATCGTCATTATCTCACTTTGACTGGTTACCGTACGCGTAATATGAAAAGTGGTTTTATCTATTTTACTAACAAGGCTATGGAATTATTTTCTATAGAGATAAGAACATTTGATAATATTTTCTTTTATTCCTTGGTCACAATTAAGATGACGTTTCGTTTCACTGCTTAATTGAATAACTATGATTTATTGAGAACACCAATGAAATAAGGGACATAGCAAATCTTGAAAGCGTTGGCTGATTTTTTTTTCAACATCGAGTACTTTTTTGTTTTTCATTAAATTTTGAGTTATTGTGCGTCGGTTTAATAATATATAATTAATAATAATGGCTCCTCAGTTCAATGGTCAGTGCGTTTGGCTACTGAACAGAAGGTCGGTGGATCGAATCCCGGCCGAACCAACAAATTAATGCGGAGCCACCTCTCGGAAGGCAATGGCAAACCACCGAGAAGTATTATGCCTTGTAAAGCCTCTCTATAAAGACGTTCGGAACCGTCGTCAAACTTCAGATCCCTTCTATTCGTGTATTACTGTATCACGCACAACACGAATAGTTGTAGAGAGGCCGCCTACGCCCAAAACCGGGTACGGCACCGAAAGAAGAAGAATTAATAATAGTAGAGCTTTGTGAGTAAACAAAAATACAAATTAATAGAAGTGTTTTATTACAATAAATAATAATTTTTATTGAAAAAATCCCTTTTAGAAAAAAAGTATAGAAGGCAACATTGCCCGTACATAAAACAGATATTGAATACAACTTAACACCAATGATGCCTAGAAAGACTTTGCAGGAAATTTTGGAATGATTATTTTTTGGGTTTGGCTAAACTTTCTGGAACAAATAGTGAAAAAAACTATTCGATGTTTTTATAAAAATACTCGATGCAATAGATATAGTATATTGTGTATCTAGTGCTTGAAGTATACTTTTTCACGCGAGTGTGGAAGTTTGTGGAACGAGCCGCAGGCGAGTTTCACAATCCGCACGATCGTAAAAAAGTCTTCACGCACGTGGTGCACACTATACTTTTTCTACGACCTTTTACTTGAGAGATTGAATTAAAGGAAAATTTGACTAATTTTCTTTATTACAATAATAATTATTATGAACAGTTATATTGCAATTTTGTAAATTGTCAAAATGTACATTTACTTTCTCTTTCTCTACAAAATTAGTGCTGCTTGTACTGTTGGTATTGACAACATAACTACGATTATTTTTAGTTGTTATAAGATTTTATTGCAGACATCTATCTTTTTAGTTAGGGATTCTTCCACGTAGGCTTCTGCCACTGAGGATGATTTCCAGCCGCCGTGTTTTTTTAGCGTTAGGAGATCTCCTCCACCTTCGACTAATAAAGACGCAGATGAACGCCGTAGGCTGTGCCCGGTAAATTCGTTGGGATTGGGGAGTTTCAAAAATGTGGCAACTTCTGAAGGGACTTTTCCTATCTTATTTATACCAATCACTTGCCGAGTACATTTCCCTCGTTGATAATTAATAAAGAATTTATTTTCGGCATAATCCTTGGGACGAAGAGCCACGTATTTGTGATATATGTCCAAGTATTCAGTAACAGTAAATTTTCTAGAAACCTTAGTCTTCGTATCATTAACTGACACAATAAGAACTGTTCCCAAATTTTGGATGTCATCCATTTTTAATTTATAGAGCTCATCTCTGCGCAGGGCTCCAGCTACCCCAAACAACAAAATAAGCTAAAAATTTAAAGATTAGTATTTATCGATATTTATACAAATGGACTTACTTTGGTTAATAAATATATTTCATCGGGTGCCTCTTTGAGAAATTTTAATACGTGTTCCTTTTGCAAAACGCGTGATTTTTTAGGAATGTATCCCTCGTTTTTCCGTTTCAAGAAAGCGCGAACTTTCGGATAATCACCAATTTGTACGTTGTACTTAACACTAAGGGTGCTTTTCAACATTGAGTAGTGACTCCATAAGGTAGAAGATTTAACCTTTGTTGATAATTCAGATAGGTAGGCTAATATTACCCTTTCGGAGAATGATTGGACGTTGTTTGTATTGCGCCATTGCATAAACTTTTCCAAAGTGTTTTCGTAAATTCCCAACGATTTTTGTGGCAATAACGATGAACTTGCTTCACTGGCTGCTAACGTTATATTTGGAGGAGTTGATGGGAGTACTTCAATGCTGTCCATCAGGAATTTGCGTGAAATACACGGCTAATCGGTTTAAATCAAAATTTCGTCGTACTATTTATTAATTCAGAGGGTAATTAATTACTACTTACGGTCTATTAACTGATGTAACTCTGAACTTCACTCTGCGGGAACTGTCATATTTGTCAATTTCTCTCGCCACCGCTACCTAGACCAGCGACCGGTGTGTGAATTTGTATTGACTATTATGGCACCGGTGCGTGAAATAAATCCCATAAGAAAAGCATGGCACTTCACACACCGATTCGTGAAATGAAGCTTTACACATTTTTATCGATGTGTGACGTTAGTAATTCACATACGGGAGTAGAAAAAATTCTTTGTCAAAACATCGAATTAATCCGATTTATAGTAACGTAAACATCGAATGGATTCGATGCATCGATGTTAAATGAATATCCCTAACTTTGTTGCGATATTCGCTAAATTCAACAGTCAATTCATGAAAAGTATATTATCGGTGAATGTCGCAACAAGTACTTACGGAGCGCGCTCTCGTGAGTATGTCCAGAGATTTTATTTTTAAACACTATGTTAGTATCTGGAATTCCATACGCATACTCGACTGTTGCACAGTAGACATTTTCATGTAAGGAAGTATTTGTTCTCTCAAGGAAATTCTGCAGTTTCGGTCTAAACAGTGAATTGTTGGTTTCATATATATTCGAAAGAGGACGCTATGGATTGTTATCCATATAGACGTTCAGTCGCGATTTGTATTGGGGAACAATTAGAAATATGTTAATTAATTCATTCCAAGTCAAGAGTAAGCTGCACTGGAGAGATCGGGACAATACTAATGAGATCGTCAAAGAGCGAAACAGAATGTCTAGTGCTTGAATAGGAATACCATGTCGTCGAGTCTCAGGGAACTAGCTGCGTTGGAGGGTTGATTGATAAATCATGTATTTTGCAAACGAATTTCGAAACGTATTATTAATTAAATTGATTACAAAATACGTACAACAGTAATTTTCTTTAAAACGTTTTGTCCTATCTCAATCCACACATCAAATATATCATAAATGATAATTTTATATAAATATGTGTCAACGTCAGCGATAGAGATAATCTATAATGTAGGTATTTGCATTTCTTATCAGTGTCTTATCAACGTACTGCGGAATACTTCATAGTAATATTTTGTTTCAGGGGTAAAAATTATGTAGATCTGAACGATTTTGAAAGAACATCAACAGAAATGTATCCTTACTATGAAACTGACTGGAGTGTGCTACCCCCAGAATTGAACAGGAGGTAAATTTCTTTTTCTCAGAGAATTCATTCAAAAGCTAAATTCAAACTACCCAAGCCCGTTAACGTTGTTCAGTTTAATTTCTTTGAAGTGCTAATTGTGAGATAAAAAATGAAACAGAATGTTTATCGTAGTGGTAATACAAAAGTAATTAGGTATTATTTGAAATCTATGAACTTTTTCATTAACGGAAGGAATTAGCCGAATCCATAATTGACAGACATTCTGCACTTCAAATTTCAACTCACGGACAATGTAATTAAAGTTTATTATCTGTTCGGCTTCTCTAATCCATTCTAGAATGATTTCAAGATTTTCTGGTTTACGTTGAGGTTAATTTCTACAGACGTCACAATCAGCCATATTGCCGACATGAAAAAGTCGAATATCTGTCAAATGTAGAGGATTGTGTATTATAGAGAAACTAAATGATTTTTTTAAAATTCGGAAACAAAATTCACTCTGGAAGAAGAATAATAAGAGTTCAATATTCATTTGGATACACCTATTGTATGCTTTTGTGAAAGTTTTCAAGCATATTTTGAAGAATCAGCTTCACTTACATGACACCTGCCAATATCGCAGGTGAATCAGGTGTAAATTTTGGAATTTGTTGCTTTCAACTATTTTTGCAATAAAACAATTAAACTGTTGTGGTCTTATTGTTACGATTTTGTGTACAGAGGACGTGGTGTAATTTGTTTGCTTACCAAGTTTTTCGCTAACCTATATTTTTTGCTGTGCTGTTCATCTTGCTGTGCTGAACTAAAAATACAAACATGAATGCCTCTGAGCATGGGTAATATCATAAATGATTTTGTTTGTTGCACTCCTCTAACAAAGTTATTTCCAGATTCAATCCTGCTTTCAATATGGCCACAATTAAACAAGTTGTTAATGAAGCTATAGAAAGAGGTAGGTGGTTAAATTGTGTAACCCATTATTCCTTTTCTATTTATCACATATGTAAATGAACTTTATTAGACTGTTTATCAAGCGTTGATGTACCAATGCATTAAATAATTTACTTGTGTTCTAGCTGATAACGACAACTTTTTCCTTAAAAATTTTCCTCATAAACAGGAAAACATCAATTCCAGATACTATCATACCACATCAATACTAGATAAAATGATAAAAAGTAACTTTATATTATGTGAAATGTCCTAGGATTATGAGGGTTTTGCTTCTTCAAATTGTGAGAAGAAAATGAATATTTTATTGACAATTTCTACCATGTTAATTGTTCCATTGAACTTACTAGAGTTGTGATATTAAAAGCCTTTATCTTGAAATATTAGAATATTTTTAGCTTCATTATATTCTTTAACCGCATAAATAATTTTGTTTTTCAGATGTTATATTAAATTGAATCAATTACCTATAAACTTAAGTAAAATATTCAAAACTCAACTTATTTCAGTTCGAATGCCTACCCCTATGAGGTTAAGGGATCTTATTAGACAAATAAGAGCTGCTAGGACTGCAGCAGAAGAAAGAAGTGTTGTTAATAAAGAATGTGCCTATATTAGATCAACTTTCCGAGAAGAAGATTCAGCATGGAGGTAATTTTACTTGTATTAAGTACTGAGATAGTAATTGTTCATTCCAAAGTATAGATATTTAGAAAATAAATTACAATGCATAATTATATATATATATATATATATATATATATATATATATATATATATACAGTACAACTTCAGTAATCCGGACACATATCGTTCCGGTCAATGCCGGATTATCGAGGTATCCGGACTACTGGGACTATTTATTTTTTGATTAAAAATAGCAAAATTGCTTACAAAAATACCTTTATTTCGTAAAAGTGCTTATATAAAAAAAAATTAAAAAATCATTCCAATGTTATAAAACTACAGTATAGGTACCTATGTAGGTATAAATTAAACTGTGTAAGTAAATGCATTTTTTTTTGGGAAAAAGGTGTTTGAATGCTCCTGTTTTTGGCTAGTTCAAATGCTTTTTCTTTTAGTCCTTATTTTTCTTTATGTCAAAAATCGTGGATCTAGGCACGCCAAAATTTGCTGCCGTTTGACGGATACTTCCGGATTTATCTAGACTGTCTAATATTTCACCTTTGTTGCTGAGTGTTAATGTTTTGTGGGGCCTTTTATCTGGAGCCATCCCCAACAGAAAAGATAACTATGTTCTTACGTACGACTCTGAATAAAATGAATGTACAAATGCCCACAATCTTTAAATCGCGTCAAATTTGTTAAGACAGAAAAATTATCGCTATGATTCTATGGTTTTCTTGCATAACGTTTTAACGTCCGGTTTAGAGAGGTATAAAATTTTAAAAATTTCCGGTTAATATTAATAATTTGTTTAACTGTCATTGCTGTCACCTGTAAATTTATATTACATTATTTTCCCACATTTGTTGCTAATGTGCGGATGTTTTTATCATGTAATAAATAGTTTTATTTGCTATTACAATAGTGGTCAATTTCTTTTCACTCTGAAATATATAACATTACTGTGAGAGTGATATCTGTCTATAAAATAATTGATTGAGGTCATGTTTAGGAGGAATAATACATACATTGGCTCAACCGTCACAACTAGGGTCCCGACAATGACAGTTAATCAAGTTTTTACTGTATATATATATATATATATATATATATATATATATATATATATATATATATATAATTATTCATTCGAATTGTTGTTGCCTGTGAATTATTTCTAATCTCTTGATAATTATTAGCAATAACAGGCTTGTTGAATCTCTAAAAACTCGATTTTATTAAAAAGTTGACGTTTCGCCACGACATTCGTGGCTTTATCAAAACTTTTGATAAAGCCACGAATATCGTGGCGAAACGTCAACTTTTTAATAATATCGAGTTTTTTGAGATTCAACAAGACTGTTATTGCTAATAATTATCAAGAGATTTTATATATATATATATATATATATATATATATATATATATATATATATATATATATAAATTCATATTATATATATTCTTACTCAACAGTGAGATCATTTACATTGATTCTGTTAAGCAAAATTAAGTAATCAATTTCAAATAATTTCTCGTGAATATGGTATGCTAATTGCACTGATAAACTATAATTTACAGATGCCGAAACATTGCAAAACTATTATACATTCATATGTTGGGATATCCGGCGCACTTTGGTCAGTTAGAATGCTTGAAACTCATTGCAAGTTCTAGGTTCACCGATAAAAGGATAGGATACTTGGGGGCTATGTTGTTATTGGATGAAAGGCAAGATGTTCATCTTCTCATCACTAACTGTTTAAAAAAGTGAGTCCTTTTAAAATATTACTGCACCACTGGCTCACTGGACTATCTTAGCAATAATTTTTTTTAGTGATCTGAATTCTACAACTCAGTTTGTTGTTGGATTAGCGTTATGCACATTAGGTGCTATAGCTTCCCCAGAAATGGCTAGAGATTTAGCTGGAGAAATAGAACGCCTTCTTAAGTCTCCAAATGCTTATGTGAGGAAGAAAGCTGCTCTGTGTGCTTTTAGAATTATCAAACGAGTGCCAGAACTGATGGAAATTTTCCTCCCAGCCACAAGGAGTCTGTTGTCTGAAAAAAATCATGGTAATATTGAATTTAATGAATAAAAACCAAGAAATTATCGAAATCTTTTATTGCAGGTGTTTTGATTACTGGGGTTACTCTAATTACAGAAATGTGCGAATTTAGTCCAGACACACTAAATCATTTTAAGAAAGTGAGTATTTATATTTTATAGGTAATTCTGATGTTTTCATTGGCAATAACATTTATTTTGTTTCTTATTAGGTGGTTCCTAATCTTGTGAGAATATTAAAAAATCTCATACTGGCGGGTTATTCACCAGATCACGATGTTTCTGGGATAAGTGATCCATTTTTACAGGTAACATTCATATTTGTATTTGCGTATTTAGTTTCTAAAAGTTTATTTTCAGGTGAAAATTTTGAAACTTTTGAGGGTTCTGGGACGTAATGATGTGGATGCTTCAGAAGCAATGAATGATATTTTAGCTCAAGTTGCTACAAATACAGAAACTAGTAAAAATGTTGGAAATACTATCTTGTACGAGACAGTTCTGTCAATTATGGATATAAAATCAGAAAGCGGACTCAGGGTAAATATTAATGAATTAAAAACATTTGATAGAGCACAGCAGTGCTTAATAAGAGGCCAAATAGGTCCACTTCAATGTTACAAATAACTATATTATACTTTTAATAGATGGTTCTATTATGTCATCCTGCAACTCACTTGTTATCTTGTATGGTATTTCTCGAATGAAATTGATAAATAGTTGATGGAATCCGTCGTTACTACGTGATAATTTAACATGATTAACAAAACTAAATTTGAATTTACTACGTTTATTATCACAAAATATTTTGTGATAATAAACGTAGTAAATTCAAATTTAGTTTTGTTAATTAATGAAATTGATAAGTGAAATACTGAAAAGTGAATAATTTTCAACTTTTAGAGTATAAAAATTAGTAGGATTTTCTTTGAGTTTATTTACTTTTGAGTAGATTTCCCTAGTAGGGTAACACATATTACTAGGAAGATCTATTCTTATTTGAATGGAATATTCTTCAAACAATGTTATTTAATCTTCAACTTGTCTATTTATAGTTTTCATCATCTTTGGAAAATGTATCATTTTTCATGATCTTATTTTTTTAACAATGACAAATACATCTAACTTCACTGCTGAATACAAATTAAACATATAAATTGAGGTCATATTATCTATAAAATATTAGACAATGGATTATTATACAATTTTATTGATTTTAATATGGGTAATTGTTAATTTGAATTCATTCAATTTCCTTTGTTTTACAAATCTTGCAGTATATTTATATGTAACATGTATATGCATTATTATGGCATGAAGCATTATTTCACTTGGAAATAATATAGACATTATTTGCTCTGGGTTATGCCACAGATGGATTAATATTTTTCATCTAGATTTACACAGGTTTTCGCAAACATTTACAAAATATTGAATTTCATGGAAAATACTATGCTGGTATCTACAAAATAATCATGTACTAGTTCATCACATATATTTAAATTCTGTTTCACAGGTTTTGGCTGTGAATATACTAGGTCGTTTTCTTCTTAATAATGACAAGAACATTCGATATGTCGCCCTGAATACCCTCTTGAGAACAGTGCATGTGGATAATTCTGCAGTGCAAAGACACAGGTCAACCATACTCGAGTGCCTCAAAGATCCAGATGTGTCAATTCGTAGAAGAGCAATGGAACTTTCATTCGCACTAGTCAACTCACAAAATGTCAGAACAATGATGAAAGAGTTAGTGACATTTCTTGAGAAGGCAGATGCTGAATACAAAGCACATTGTTCATCCAATATCGTCTTAGCTGCAGAGCGATTTGCTCCCAACAAACGATGGCATCTTGACACTCTCCTGAAAGTTTTATGTGGGGTAAGTAAACCCAATTGAGTGACAAAATTTATTAATTCAATTTTTCCTTCAAAAAACTTTGTTCCTTCAAAATTCTAGCAATCAACTGATGATTTTATTTATAATGAACATATTTAATTAAATTGAGGGGATAATTATTTCACTATGTTGGAAGTACTTCTTTCATGCAGATTTAGGAAAGTTTGATTTTTTATCTTAACTTAAGGGTGACACAAAAGTCATATGAAAAATTTTACTTCAAAATTCAAGCAATAGACAGGTAATCCTCTCCTGAAAGTTTTATGTGGAGTAAGTAAACCCAATTAAGTGACAAAATTTATTAATTCAATTTTTCCTTTAAAAAACTTTGTTCCTTCAAAATTCTAGCAATCAACTGATGATTTTATTTATAATGAACATATTTAATTAAATTGAGGGGATAATTATTTCACTATGTTGGAAGTACTTCTTTCATGCAGATTTAGGAAAGTTTGATTTTTTATTATAACTTAAGGGTGACACGAAAGTCATATGAAAAATCTTACTTCAAAATTCAAGCAATAGACAGGTAATCACATTTATGTGTGTGCGGAAAGAGAAATTTATTGTTATATGTGACAAAGCTACTGCATACCAGAGATTATCAATAATTCTTTGTTGATTCTGAGCTTCAAGAATGGTTGTAGAGCATGTTAAAATGTAATGATTTCACTTTGATTCCTGATAAACTGTCCAAATTTTTTGAATCGATGTTTATTATTATACTATTTTTAGTTTAATGTATATAATGTGGGTGAACAAATAAAATTATTATTATATATCCTTGAATTCTACAGTATAAATCACAAAATAATATATTATTATAATTGATGATAACCAGTATAGATAAATACTAGGTTTGAATTGTTTGACAAATCTTGACAGAAATTGCTCCAAAATTAATTACCCGATTCACATCTGAATAATTGAATGAAGTATAAAAATTACTTGGAATTTCATTTCAAATTACATATTTACTGATAATACAGGCTCTTTTACCAACCTAATAACATTATATTGTTTATACTGAATATATATATATATATATATATATATATATATATATATACAGGGTGATTCACGGTGGATGGCACATTAGACGTTTCTGGTGAACCATACAACGGATCACTTTGAAAATTCAATGGAGGGCATAATCGGACATTCTCTACCCAACTAAAATATTTTCGGTAATGCGGTGTTGTCACTTCTATAAGAAAGTAGTAGCAACTTTGATTTTTCAAATGGAACCACCTGTATATTATATTATTTTTAGAACCTCCAACAATTTCCTAACAACTTTCCATAATATTTCTCTATACCTATCTGTTACCGTTTTCGAAATAAAAATTATTTTCGTTTTTTTTCGTCGGAAATCAAGACCTCTAAAAACTGATATCTTTGAGCTAAGAAATACAATGATATGGAAATTTCGGATTAAGTTTGTTAATACCTAGGGGCTTCCTACACTTCAGCCTAATGTTCGTTATTTCAATGCAGGGTGGTCAAAAAATACAGTTATTTCGTTAGCTTGGAAAAGTGACTATACGTTGGTTATTTCAAATGGAATACCCTGTATATTATTACAAATTCGGAAAGCTGCTAGAATTTCCTTTTTATCTATGTATATCATACCTATACCTAACTAGTCAAGTTTCGGACTTATGAGCACTTATTTGTGAAAATGTTCCTTGAACATGGTATCCCCTTGGTATTTGCTAAGCATGTCATGATTACCTACTATTTGACAGTAATGTCGTGACAATCTACTAATAATATCGAAACTTTCATCACTTCAGAAGTTGGAAATACCTCCAGAAACGATGGAAAAAATTTATTCAAATGAAGTTCTTATGAATTTGTTTATTATTTTTGGACAGTGTGATAAAATTATCAGCAGGACATGTAGAAAGTTCAATGAAATGTATCCGAATCTACCGCCAATGAACCTCAAGAAATTTATACGAATTCAGAACAATTTCAAAATGTTTGGATCAACTTTAAAAGCACTAAGAAATGTACATCGGCCCGTAACTTCCGAAGACAACCAAATTAATGTCCTATCATATTTTCACGCATTTCCGGAGTCATCTATAAGAAGTGCTGAAGAAGATTTTGGCTTAAAATATTCATCTGTTCAAAGAATCTTGCAAAGACATAACATGCATGATTACAAATTCACCAAAATTAAAGCAATGAAGCCTCAATACCCTCAACAGAGAGTTGAATTTTGTGAAATGATATTGGTACGCATTCAAAAAGATCCATTTTTTTTAAAATAAAATGATTTGGACTGATGAATCAAAATTTTCAAGAGAAGGAATTTTCAATAGAAAAAATTGTCATTTCTGGTGCAGTGAAAATCCTCATTTCACAAAAGAAGCCGGATATCATTCGTATAAATTTTTTGAGGTTCATTGGCGGTAGATTCGGATACATTTCATTGAACTTTCTATGTCCTGCTGATAATTTTATCACACTGTCCAAAAATAATAAACAAATTCATAAGAACTTCATTTGAATAAAAATTTTTCCATCGTTTCTGAAGGTATTTCCAACTTCTGAAGTGATGAAAGTTTCGATATTATTAGTAGATTGTCTCAACATTACTGTCAAATAGTAGGTAATCATGACATGCTTAGCAAATACCAAGGGGATACCATGTTCAAGGAATATTTTCACAAATAAGTGCTCATAAGTCCGAAACTTGACTAGTTAGGTATAGGTATGATATACATAGATAAAAAGGAAATTTTAGCAGCTTTCCGAATTTGTAATAATATACAGGGTATTCCATTTGAAATAACCAACTTATAGTCACTTTTCCAAGCTAACGAAATAACTATTTTTTGACCACCCTGTATTGAAATAACGAACATTAGGCTGAAGTGTAGGAAGCCCCTAGGTATTAACAAACTTAATCCGAAATTTCCATATCACTGTATTTCTTAGCTCAAAGATATCAGAGTTTTTAGAGGTCTTGATTTCCGACGAAAAAAAACGAAAATAATTTTTATTTCGAAAACGGTAACAGATAGGTATAGGGAAATATTATGGAAAGTTGTTAGGAAATTGTTGGAGATTCTAAAAATAATATAATATACAGGTGGTTCCATTTGAAAAATCAAAGTTGCTACTACTTTCTTATAGAAGTGGCAACACCGCATTACCGAAAATATTTTAGTTGGGTAGAGAATGTCCGATTATGCCCTCCATTGAATTTTCAAAGTGATCCGTTGTATGGTTCACTAGAAACGTCTAATGTGCCATCTACCTTGAATCACCCTGTATGTATATATATATATATATATATATATATATATATATATATATATATATATATATATATATATATATATATATATATATATATATATATATATATATAGATTATTTAATAATTGTAAGTAGCTCCAACGCGATACTACTATTATTTTCTATTGAGATATGTAGCTTAGGAGTTTGCTGCAGGCCTTACTTTTGAAAAATAAAAAGAGTGAAGACTTAATTAAGACGAGATTAAAAATTTTCGTTCGACATAGTATTTTAGTTTTCTGAAATTCTCCATTGCAATTACTCATATTAAAGTTTTAGGAAAAAGAACCATATTTATTTCTGAATAATTTTTTTCACTATTATTTTTTTTTCAGGCTGGAAATTATATTAGAGATGATGTTATCGCCTCTACTATACAACTGATATCAGAAAGTACTAATCAGCAGTCGTACATGTCCCTTCAACTCTATAAAGCCCTATCACAAGATCTTATGGATAAACAACCATTGACTCAAGTAGCGATTTGGGCCATTGGAGAATATGGAGATCTTCTTTTACAAGCAGAAGTTGATGATGATGGAACCTCACCCCCATCAGAGAAGGAGGTTATAGAAATATACCAAAGAGTTCTTTGGTCTCCTCAAAACACATCCACAACAAAACAGTATGCACTTATGTCTTTAACTAAACTGAGTACGAGGTTCCAGAATACAACGGAGTAAGTTTTTCAATTGAGAATATTTTATAACCATAAAATTCTTCAAATGTTCATACTGTACTTCCATTTAGCAAAATTCAGCAAATCATCAGCTCATTCTGTTCGAGTTTACATATTGAGCTGCAGCAGCGGGGTGTTGAGTATTCCCAGTTATTTGGAAAATACACTCATCTAAGAGCATCTCTTTTGGAAAGAATGCCTCCCATGGAACTCGTCAGGCAAAGTGAAAACAGATCAAATGGAGATGTTGAAGGAGAATTGAGATCAGAGGAATCCAGTCCACAACATAGCACTATTAAGAACGAATCTGTAAGTTATTTATTTATAAGAGAAAAGTTATATAATTCTAGATATATGGCATAAGTTAACCAGAATTTCTAAACAATTTAGCAACATAAAAATTGCTCACAAATTCGTACTGGCAAATGATCTGTATATTCTAAAATGGTAGTATACCACGTATCAAGTGTGGCGTCTGGGAGTGTTCAGTTTAGTTCCAACTCTTTAATCAACTAGGTCGCTTTTTCAGTTAATTTCGGAAAGACCGGTCGTTCTCTCGCTTTACTACCGCTACTGCAAAAGCTATTTGGTTTGATATCGTTTCTAATGGCCAGGGTAGCCAATGCTTTGGAAATTATCCGTTTTTTTGAGTAACTAGACATCAAACAGGAAATAAACCAGTAATTTACAGAAATGGGTAAAATACGGTGATTAATATTTTATTAAAAAATATATATATTTTTAAAATGAATAAATAAAAATTCCTAATAGAAATATTAAGAAAATAATTATTTGAAAATATATTTTGAACAATTTTATTATGGTTATAAACTAACATTTACCTCGGCTGCGCTAAAACATGCCAGTCTTGCTTGCAACTATGGAGGGTAGAGGTAAGGAGGACCATCTCTGTGTATGAAAAAGTGTCCGTCAAAAATCGTCAAATTGGTGGCGCCACAATAGCAAGTGGGTACATTTCAAATGACGCGCTGTTGTCATATTGAAGTCGTTTTTACTTTTATTTACCTCATTAACAAATTCTTGGAGAAGACTAATAAATTATAAGAAGTGTTTAAATTGCGCTTCAGTTTCAGTTTTAAGAGTGCCATATTTGTTTTTAATACATGTAGGCAGCGCATGACTCACGACTTCATCGTGACACAATTTTGCTAACGCAATGTGTTGAAACACTAGGTTGTGTTAGTGTCATTGTTTCAACACCCAATATTTCACTGTGTTACCCAGGCCTATTCCCGACACTTAAAAACCAACAGATTCATCGTACTCTGTAGATTTAGGTTCAATGTTATGCGCATCTTTTATGGCGAATTGAATATCACGATGAGTCGATTACAATTTTACACATTTTAAACAGAAGAGCGGCATTTTTGGACTAGTAGGTATCTTGAAAAAATTTTGGAAGACAAACTGAGTTCTATGGAAAGAAAATACAGTGACTCAAAAATAAACTAATTCAATAAACTAATCAATAAGATAATAAAAGCACCCATTCAAAAATAAACTACATAACCTAGCTTTCAAACTTCAAAATCCCAATTACAAAAGTTGGCAACAGCGCGGCATGACATCCCTTCCTATTTCATGCTCTCTTGCTATTCTGGCGCCACTCTGGAGGGTTTTGGAACTGCAATTTGCAGTTTACAACTGGACACTTTTGCGACTGTTTTCCAATATGAGATGGTCCTCCTTACCTCTACCCTCCATACTTGCAACGAACAGAAGGATGAGAAGCGCATGCTCGGTGAGTGATGTGACTAGCTACGGCGGCGCCGCGCTCTCTCTAACTCTCGTAAATATTACAAGTCGGTCTCGGCAAAGGATCGAACGAATAAGGAGCGAGGGATCTGGGAACTAGTTCGCGTGGTTCGTCTGCGGGAGCGCTCTTCCAAACTAGTTCGTTCGCGAACTACACAAGACGAAAACTAATGTAGTTAAAAAACAATATAAACCGTCTAGGTATATTTATTTTATTTTCAGAACATCTTGCTCGATCTTCTTGGAGCTGCTGATCCATTGGATTCAAACATTCAGTCTAACTCATCGATCTCCCTACAGACTCCTAGCACTAATAATCAAGATCTTCTAGACTTGCTCGGTGGTTTAGATTCGATTATTCCTTCAGTTCAAACTCTCGACTCAGGAATGGGCTTCATATCGGAAAACAACAATAGTTCATTACAAATATTGAACAATCAAAATTCAATCTTCCTGAATGAAGACCTTATAAGTAGTAATAGAGTTAATGGTAAATATTGTATATATTGTATATTGTTTTAAAGAATTTTTTTTTATCGGTACTGTCCAATATGAGGGGAATATTATTTGCAAAGTAGGAATCGCATAAAACACATTCAACTTTTTCTTCGGCTAACATCATTACAATCTACATTGCAGAATTGCCTTGCATATAATAGATCATCAAATTCTGCATAGGTATGTCTCACACAAGTTTTTAAAATTTCAGAAAATGATGTGCCTACAATATTAGCTTATGATAAAGATGGTCTAGAAATAATGTTTAGCTTAGAGAGAATTCCAGATAGCAACATGTTAAATATAAATGTCACAGCTACAAACAACACTTTGTCTATGATGACTGATTTTCTATTTGAAGCAGCTGTACCCAAGGTAAAATTATGACTAACCTGTCATAGAATAATCCATATGTAATTTTTTTATTAATCTTTCAGACATTCCGTTTCAATATTTTGCCTCCCTCTGGTACTGTGATTAAACCAAATGGTCAGATTAGTCAAGTATTAAAAATCACTAATCCCAATAAGGTAAGCAAAAATTGAAGAGCATCAGATTACAGTCAATAGAGGTAGTAAATATGTGCAAAAATTGAAATATGTAATAATGTATATTGGTACATTCGTATCAACATTGTTTATCTTAGCTTATAACAAATGAAACATACTCAATCAAGAGAATGGTGTTTCTTGAATACAGAAAAAATTATTGAAAGTCAATTAATATTCGATTTAATAAATGAAAAATTTTGTTCTTTCAAAATGTATTGTGTGTACAAAAATTTATACTACATCAGAATTGTGACATCAAATGGGTATTTCATTGTTATGAAAACTACAACAAACACTATTTTCTAGTGCAGTTACATGTCACTTAAATTAGGCGATTTTTCATTTGATTTTATTTTTATATGACATTAATCTCTATGTACATAAATAAAGCTCAAGGTTTCATACATTTGTAAATAAAAAGACTAATATTAAAAAGTTTTTACTCCTTTGAAACTTTAGTTTGTAACAGTAATTATTCGTTGTATGTATAGGCGAATCAAAATAAGCGCTACGCCGCCTGGTGACAATTAGAATAACTAAAAATCTTGACATAGTTCTTACGTTCTCCTTTGTTTTATGTTTGTTTTTGTGTGATTTTTTACAAATATTTATTATTTGCAATCATTTTGAAAGCTATGAGTCGTTCGAATCGTTATTGTTCAGTTCCTCAGTGTTCTTCCTGGGAAAAGAAATGTTCAAATGTGAATTTCCATGCTTTTCCTCCAGCTGATGATAAATATCGTGTTTGTGTAGAAGGGAAAAAGGAATACTCCTAAAGTCTCTACTTTGTGTGATCTGATAACTACAGATAGTGCTCTAAACAGTTTCACTGGTCTCAATAAAACTATTAGATACAATAGTAAAAGCAGTACAATCTATTTACAGTGATCAACGGTCACATAGATTAACAATCAAACAGCGTATTGTTTTAGTATTGACAAAATTGAAATGTGACCTTACATATGTGACATTATCTCTTTTATTTGGCATTTCACAAGAATTATGCCAAAAATATATTTATGAAATTCTACTCATTATGAGTACAGTTCTTAGTTGTGTCATAAGATTCCCAGAATATTCTGAAATACAGAAAAACATGCCAAAATGTTTTGAAAGTTTTCAAAATACTCGAATCATCTTAGACTGTACAGAAATTTATATTAGTGACTTAATTTTGAAGTTAGAAAGCTCACAGGATGCTATTATGCTGGACAAAGGTTTCTTGATAGATGATATTTGTCAACAGTTTAAAATAAAGTTGATCAGCCCACCATTTTTGAAAGACAAAAAACAGTTGACTACAGAAGAAGCATTGTTGAATGCCAGCTGCTAGAGAACATATTGAACGAGTCAATCAGAGAATTAAGATATTCATCTCATGATCTAACCTAAGCTTTCCCTCAATTTGGCTACAAAACAAATGATGATAATCACCTACCGCCTCGATAGCAATGAGAATACATACACAGTAACACACTTGTTCACTAAAGAACCCTGAAAAGTCTTTATATTTATGGCAAAATTATATTTCAAAAACACACAACAAATACAACATAAATATTCCAATGTCAATATTTATAGTTCTACGACTGGCCACATTGGCGCTGCATTCTTATTTTCAGATGCCTATAGAGTTGAAGTATCCGGGAAGAATATTTAATGTTTTTATAATTAACCATTTTCCATTTACATGTTCAACTCACTATTGATAGTTTTGTAATAATAATAACTGGTTCATACATATCTCGTCTTCTTTAGCGGAAAGTTGTTGGATATTCATTTTTCTTGAGACTTATCAATCTCAGTGGGTGAAGTCACAAATGTTGATTTGCATAACTTTTTTAAAAATGTGAAAATTAAGATATTAAAGTGAAAAGTGAAATTAACCAGCGTTCTTACAATTGAAGAGGTACTATAATAAAATATTAATATTTTCTTATTTCAGGCCATACTGAGAATGAGAATACGTATAAGCTATTCAGTAGATGGAAATCCTGTTCAAGATCACACAGAAGTGAATAATTTTCCTTCAGACATATGGGTTTGACAAAATGGATAATTTCAAATTTTCCTTTAAAGCATTGTTGACTATTTCTCTTTGGATGTAGATTGGAATGAAATATGGAATATTATATATTTAATCTTTTATATGATTCAAAGTTGAATCCTGAGGATTTTGTGGTATAATTCTTCATTTCATAAGTCTGCAAATAGTTTATCAAACTGAATATTATATGATGACGTGATTTAATTAATTTCATTCTCTATTTGAAAATTGCTAAGACGATTTCAAAAAATATTAACAGCTCTGCAGTTAATTTTGAATTAATGTAAAATGTATAATTCAATTAAGTTAATAATTCTTTAGATATATGAAATTATGATAATAACCTTTCAAATATTTCTTGGATAAATAGTATTCCAATCTACATTTTGCAAATAACAGGGAGTTTTCCATAAAACTTCTTCACTTTAACAGAATATTTTCTACAACAACAAATGAGGAATGTATATAATTATTGTTAATTCAATTTAAACACAATGTACTTAATTTTTAATTGTTTTAAATCATTTGTTACTTTTGTAAGTTATGAGATCAAAGCTGTTCAAGTTTTTGTTTTGCTATGAAATCTGATATCATTAGGCTTACATCAATAATGTCAAAATATTTATGGTTTTTACTCTAATTGAGAATTAAATATTTAATTCAGTTTTCAAAATTATGCTTTTATCATTGATGAGAAAGTTATTTGCGTCCATTATATAGATATATGAAAATAAATTGTATATACTAATAAAGGTCTTTATTTTCACCAAATGATCTATCACAGGAATTGATGTACATTTAATTAGAACTTAGAATTTATTTGATTTTACTTAACTCTTATTCCTTGCACTTCATTTTGCTCAAAATTTGACATGGTGACGAGGCACAAACTAATTTTAAAAATATTGTTGAAGAGGGCATCAAGTAAACTAGGAAACTATTGCTGATAAATGGTTTTCCATTGCTCAGCGTCATATCGAAAAAACTAGAATAACATTTTATATGCTTCCAATTAAAAAGTTCTACAAATATATATTAAAAATTAAATAATAAGAAAACAACTTGTCTAAAAACCACAAAATGAAAATAACTTTTTATTCCACTAGTTTCGCCTGTTAGGTTACAGCATTATCAAGACTGAATACATAATTGCAAAGACATCGCTTGAAAATATAAGTATTTCGTTCGGTACCTGGGGATGGTAAAATGTAATTGATGGGTCCAAGTTATCAGAGATTTAACAGTGGGGAGTGGTTTAAGTCTAACTGGTCATTGAGAAGAATATAATTATGGGATTTTTGGATCTTGTTTATTTCCATGGCTTCCAGGAAGTAGGAAGACCTGAATTCTGTAAATATATTTTGTTCTGGAATCTAAAAAAGTTCTGTCTCAAAACAACCTTCAAAGAACATACTCATTTCTCTCCAAAATATAGTGTGAAAAACTCATTAGAACTCATACA
Organism: Cynegetis impunctata; assembly: GCA_030704885.1. Classification (NCBI taxonomy): domain Eukaryota; kingdom Metazoa; phylum Arthropoda; class Insecta; order Coleoptera; family Coccinellidae; genus Cynegetis; species Cynegetis impunctata. The sequence continues at coordinate 386,434 of JARQZK010000046.1, forward strand.
AAAATTAGAAAAAATTGATTTTGATAACAAAAAAAAAATTTTAAATTAGTGTCCTTCGACGTCTCCAACATGTTCCCTAACATACCTACGGAAGAGTGTATACCTCTAATTGAAAACATCTTAGAAAAGCAAAAAACACTTCCAGCAACAAAAACAGAATTCTCAACATTATTTAATGTTGTTTTGAGACAGAACTTTTTTAGATTCCAGAACAAAATATATTTACAGAATTCAGGTCTTCCTATGGGTTCTCCTCTCAGCCCGTTATTAGCAGACATATTCATGGACAACATGGAAACCACAATATTAGAATCAGATCTATCTAAAAAACATATTATTTTTTGGTACCGCTATGCGGATGATATCTTGGTTGGATTCAATGGGACAGACCGACATATTAAATTATACCTAACATATCTAAATTCAATACATGATAAGATCAAGTTCACAGTAGAAACAGAACAAAATAATTTGTAAAATTTTCTCGACCTAACAGGATAAATTTTCATATAGAATATTCACACATCCCCTCTTCGAAGATCATTCAATTCTTTAAAAATAATAATTTCAATACTGCTTTTTCGAGTCACAGCAGATTGGATAGAATGATTTTTAATAACAAAATGTCAAAAGTCGATCCAATGAAGAGAACAGGAATTTATAGAATGGACTGTGAAGAATGTAATTCAACATATATAGGTCAGACCGGGACATGTTTTGAAACCAGGCTAAAAGAACATATAAAAAACGGACAATCGGCATTTAGGGAACATCTAGAGTCAAAAAAACAACATCTCATCCTCTTTCAAACCAAAAATTTTTCATTACTGTGATAAAGGTATGATAATGAACTTCCTGGAAGCCATGGAAATAAACAAGATCCAAAAATCCCATAATTACATTCTTCTCAATGACCAGTTAGACTTAAACCACTCCCCGTTAAATCTCTGATAACTTGGACCCATCGATTACATTTTACCACCCCCAGGTACCGAACCGAAATACTTATATTTTCAAGCGATGTCTTTGCAATTATGTATTCAGTCTTGATAATGCTGTAACAGGCGAAACTAGTCGAATAAAAAGTTATTTTCATTTTGTGGTTTTTAGACAAGTTGTTTTCTTATTATTTAATTTTTAATATAAATATGAACTACCACAGAGTTGATTCATCGTCCATCGAATTCTACAAATATATCTTCGTTAAAGTGATTATCTTAATTATTCTATACTCACAATGTTACCATTAGTTGTACCCACAGTGATAAAAATTCCAGCAGTGATGTAGACTTAATGGTATTCTCCTATTAAGGCTATCATCCACTTTTTATTAGAACTGCAATGTTCATTAAGATACCTTGCTCACAGTTAAAACACTAGAAAACTGAAATAAATTCTAGGCAAATAAGTACATTTTTCGCAGTACGACGATTGCGTACGCATCGTCCTCGTAATACTCCATGTTCTGAGGGATACCTACACTAGTAAGAGCCTATACATTCAACAAAAATCAAAAAAATATTTGGTAACATTCTTACGTTTTTACAACTGTCTAGGTTTGATTAGGATTATTTAGGCACAACCAAACCATCTTCGTTTAAGTTATAATTATCCTTACTGGAGTTTAAACTAAGAACATATGCTTAACACTAATGATTCATCATATTAATCCCAATCGAATTGTGTAAACGAATATTTGATCAATGAGGTCTCTTCAGTCTTAAAGAATCATTCACTTGAATTTGTTCAAATACTGAAAGGTGATAATTTACTTTAACATTGAACAGTTTATAGAATATCTGTTATTATTTCCTATCTTCAGAGCCACTATGTGACAATCCAATTATATTTGTAGTTAGTACCATTCTTCTTCATATTATAGAAAGACAATGATATTATTTCAGTTCTTACTGTTATATTAAAAAATTAAGAGAAGTACTATCCCAATAACTCGTTTAAATTATCATTACAGTTTCAATCTCTCATCAATAAAATTCATTTGTTTGTAGGAGCTAATTTCAAGTACTACTACACTTAATTACTACTACACGATTCCTGAGTAACAGGCTATAATTTGTTTTGTTAAAAAGTTTCTATTCAAAATTTAATTGTTTGTAAAAATCTTATCGGGGGATATCCCTATTCAGGTAATCTAGAGTTAATCGAAATATAAATGTATGATTCATACAGCTTATAATGAAACAGTGGACTGAATGACAAAAGATCTCAAAAATTCATGTGATGTGCTACCGTGGTATATTCCCTGAAAATAATAGAATATTGCACTCTATCATGGGCGTCATCAAGGAGGGGCAAAGTAGTTCAAAAGAAACTAGCAGATTATGTTTCAATTGAAATTTCTTGTTGTAGTAAAAAATTACAAATTGTATTTATTTTACCTACAATTCATATATTCTCTACCTGATCTTAAACGTCGATACCCCTTCATGAATAGTACAAATATTGTAACAATCAATCTTACACCCAGATAAATGCGTTAAGATTTGTTTTCTATGGTTAACACAAAATAAAAAACTAAATTTCCACTTTTCACTTATTAATATTGGCTACCTAAAACATTTTACTCATATATAATTATTTTCTTTCGTCAATGCTTAACTTAAATTCATCTATTTATGCAAAGCCAAGATTACCCAGCTAGAGTGTATAATATTTATCTTTGTCAATGTAGGTCTATTACATCTTTTTTGTTACTTATGTTACACATTGTACTTTGTATATATATATATATATATATATATATATATATATATATATATATATATATATATATATATATATATATATATATATATATATATATATATATATATATATATATATATATATTCATATATAATTATATATTATTGCCCATGTTAAAATGGATGTCATTTAGAAATATGTCGTGATTATTAAGTACATGATGCATATCTTATGTTAAACATGCATTAAATTGAAAGGGTCACAACACCAAATGAACTAAAATTCATAAATACAACAGTTTATAAAAGTAATATTATTTACAAATTTCTTATAAATAACTATATAGATGTATAACAGTCAATGGAAGTTTATGAAAATATGGAAGGTTAAGATTCCTCATGATTTCTTGGAGGTCTTAAAAAGCTGTTTCTTTTTATGCAGTCTACAAGCCACCTAATTCCTTCATCTACACCTTCCCTAAAAGATGAAGATTATTCAAAAAAATAAAACAACTTCAAGAAAACCTACCCTGTGAGAGCTGAAACAGGCATGACCATACAGTCTCTCTTCCCAATAAGATGAGCATTTTTATTAAAAATAGGTTTTACTTCTCTAACACCCATACATTCTGGAATGTCTTGTTTATTTGCCAAAACCAAAAGTGGTACTCCCATCAAATTTTCACTTCCTATAACTTTATCTGAAAAATATGAATATTGTGAACACATAAATCCCACATTATATTTGAGTTTTTACTAACCAAATGTTTCCTTAGATTCATCAATTCGCTCTCTGTCAGAAGAATCAACAATATAAATTATAGCATGAGATTCAGCATAATACTAGAAAAATGTTAAAAATATATTGAGATCACTTTTGCAGTTTCTCACAATATACCTTATCCCACAAGGATTGTAGCTCTGTTTGTCCTCCAAGATCCCAGAAATTCAACCTTATTCCATTAATTTCAATTCTTCCTATATTGAGGCCAACTGTTGTAGTAATTTTAATTGGATTTATTGCTGAATAATTTTTTGTCAGCTTCATTTTTGCAGCTTCTAAGTAAGTCTGAAATATATGTAAATTACAAATCAATTTGGATTAACATGAAAGTAATTTCCAATTCAAACATATCTTGAGTTTCTACTTACAGTTTTCCCAGCATTATCCAGTCCAAGTATTAGAACACAGTACTCATCTTTTTGTACTAGATATTTATAAAATCCATACAATAAGGAATACATATTAAGCAATATTAAATTTATTTACTACATAACTTCATTCATTATGAAAAATGCCTTCCTTCAGTTCCATCCATCCACAGAGTAAGCAATCCTTCTCAAAATGAAAGAAGTGTCTAATGAAACGACTACGGATCATCAACAGAGAAAACAGAGCTGCTAACGTTTTATTTGTTTATTATTAACGAAATGATATATTTTAGTAATATCGTATATTGAAACAGAGAATCAAGAAACTCAAACAAATTATTTGTTTTCAGCCAATTTAGATTTTCAGTAAATGTTCTAAGAGCAGTCCTGTAAATTATAAATATTTTGAAGAGGCCTCGGTAGCCCACCCAGCGGTAAGGTGTTATCGCTTGTTAACCGAGATCGTGGGTTCGAGTCCCACCTTGCTCTTGGAGTGAACAGTGGATCAAAACTGAAAGAAGTTTTTAGATAGAAAGGGTACATAAAATGAAATTATTGTTATTTTTGCAACTGCAGTACTCTATCCTCTGGGGAGGGCTACAACAAAATATTTTCTATCATAATGTGTATCGCGCTTCCCCTAATCATGAAACTATGATATGTATTACTAAAAAAAAGAAAAGATCCTTGGTTTATATTGTTTATACAAATCAAAAAATCATAATTTAATTTGTATTTTATCTCGCGTCTCGCACCCCTACTACAATATAATGTAATACTACAAAGAAAGGTCTATTCTTTGGATTATGTGAACAGATAATTTCATTTGTATTTCGTGTCCCCAATACAATAAAATGTAATACTAGAAAAGGTCTTTTGTGGTGTTCAAGAGAGGTTGTCTAGTGGATAGTTAGAGGTTCCTCAGGGGTCTGTGTTTGGGTTACTTTTTCTACTGTTTATTAGTGATCATTGCAATATCATTGCAAGTAAAGAGGCCTCGGTAGACCAGCGGTAAGGTGTACCGCTTGTAAGCCGAGGATGTGGTCCCACCTTGCTCTGGGGTGTTGTGTATGTTCGGAATTTAGTGGTTCTATTTATAAAGATGAATTATTGGGTAATGTACGTCGTTTACAAGCCCATTGGCCGTTTGAAACCGGCCAATGGGCTTGAAAAAGAAATCATTGCAAGTAGAGTTACCATTTTTGCAGATGTTACTTCTTTCGCGATTCCAGCGCACATACCTGTTGGCCATTCAAAAAATATGAATGTTGTGTTTCAATTAATGGTGCCGCTAAAATTCTCTAATTTTTAATGCGGATAAAACAAAATGCATTCATTTCAATACACGAACTGTGGGAAAGGGCACTTTAAGGTTTTAATATAATGCAGACAGTTATTTCTGAAGATAGCATTCAATTCAGATGGATGATGAGTTGAGATGAACATGTTGACACCATGTGCAAAAAACTCAATCAAACCTGTTACACTGTCGGATTAGGAAATCGTTGCCAATACATGCTATCATGAATAGTTATTATGGTTTATTTTATAATCATAATGGATATAGTATTTTGCTGTGGGGTTTCTCTATCGATGCAAATAGAGTTTTGTTGGCACAAAAGCGAGTTTTGCGGTTAATGTACAACTTTAAGCAGAATGATACTTGTAAACTGTTTATTGTGGATAAATGTATTTTGACTGTTCGTTGTATTTATATATATAAATGATTCAAAAGAAAACGAAAATGTATTTCCTAAACTTTCTATCATTATTATGATACCAGAAATGGGGAATCTTACGTATAGGGGAGGGGTGGGCATAGTGGCCACCTTAAGGAACATCTATTATTTTCCACCCCTAATCTTTTTTGAAACGTTTAATAAATCCCTTCAACATCTAGTATGGTTACTCAGGCCAGATTCATAAATAAAAACAACTAGATTTTTAAACTTATTTGTACACAATTTTGACTTTACCAGAAGCTGTCAAAGTGGCCACTTTAGGCCACTAGGTAGGGCAAAGTGGTCACTGCCTAAATGGATTTAGGTTGTATGGAAAAAATAAAACGCATTTAGTTTCAGAACTCAAAACGATTGTATTAGGGTTTTAAACAAAAATAGGCATTACTGAAAGTATGAAATCACTGGTATTTACATAAATTACAAATAAACTCATAATTCAGCCTTCGTTGTCCTTAGTTTTCGAGTAAGAATCACCACAGAATAAACAATCGATGTCGCTGACCTTGCCTTCATCATCATCATCATAGAAATAGTCATTCTTTCTCTTAAACAATACGCGTTTTCTATTATTTTTAATTTTGGCCACCCTTTTCTTAAGAGGCTGCTGTTTCTTTTTGATTTCCCTTTCTCTTTTTGCTTCTAGTCTACGTTGTTTCGCATTCTCCTTATTTTTTTTTTCTTTCTTAATTGCCTTGAGAGTGGCCTGGATGTTAGAACTGTTGTTGTTCCTTTCTTCCGCTTAGTTTCTCTTCTGATAATCCTATTGACCTTAGGTACAGGAACAATTTCACGTGGAGTTACAGCAAATGAAGTGGAAGTCTTGTTTAGTGGACTGTTCAAATTTGAAGTTGTTTCTAGGGCACCAGCTGATGAAGTGCTGGGAATAGACGGATCAAATGTGACAGAAGGAAGCCTCCAAGTTATATGCAACATACATTGCGGGCAAAGTGGAAACATTCGCAGGCAAAGTGGCCACGGCTGTGGCCACTTTGCCCTCTAGCACTAGTATTTTCTAAATACAATATTTCACGTACAACCCGTTATAGTATCTACTGTTGAGACATATGAATTCAAAGCTAGAAACATGTTGTTTTGCACGATTGATGTACAATTTACTTCACCTAGGCCTACAATAAACTAAATCGAAACATGTGATGCACTTACCTAACATCAGAGGGTCGAAAAAGTGGAAAATTTGCGATATCTCGGTGAGCTTGCGTCTGAGCGGCACCAAACTACAACACAATAACAACGGCTGCCGGGCGAATAGTTGAGACTATTGCCGCGAGGCTGCAGCACTATACAGGGAAGAATATTTCAAGTGGCAACTTTGCCCTCAGTGGCCATTATGCCCACCCTTCCCCTACCAAAGCTTAGATAGTCCATGTTTAAATCTTCAACATTATATCAGGGCATTAGACATTTTAACCAATTACTATTTTTATTCACGTTACTTGGATTATGTGCGATTAAAATATTAGTTTATACTAGAAGCCTATTACAGTGTAGGTGATTACTTGAACAATACGATCAAGGCAGATTATTCTGAAAAGCGAATATCAAATTGTCAACTTTATTTTTGCTTGAAATTGTAATTTTCAATTTTTTTTGTTTTAGTTGATTATTTGTACGCATATCTTTTTTTTCGTTAATTAAATATTGACTTATCATAGTGGGCGAATAAAGATTATTATTATTACTGTATTTATGTTGGCGAACTGCTTACCTGCATTCACATTCTCACTGGACACTGATTCACAACCACTGCATCTGTCTGTCAGCAGTACATTTCACAGAACAAGAATCTTTCTCTTTCTTGTCATTTTGTCATAACTTAAAACTTACAATAATAGTGGAGTGGTTGCTCAAAGTAAAACTTTATTTTTAAGTTTTAAAGGAATATTAATTTGTAAATAATACCTCATATTTTTCCATTATGTCGATAAGACCAGACGATCATAGGAGAAAGTGGGATCGAGAAGAATATGAGAAACTTGCTGAAGATCGAAAAAGGGAAGAAAAGGAATCGGAAGATGATCAGAAAATAAAAGGACCGCCTATAAAAAGGGAATTATTAAAGACTCGGGGCTATAAAGTTGATTTAGATTCTAAGTTAGGAAAAAGTATTGTCATTAATAAAAACACACCTACATCACAATCTGGTGGCTATTATTGCAATGCTTGTGATTGTGTTGTGAAAGACTCCATTAATTTCTTAGATCATATTAATGGAAAAAAACATCAAAGAAACTTGGGCATGTCTATGAGAATAGAACGGAGTAGTTTGGATTCTGTGAAAAGTCGTTTTGAAATGAACAAAAAAAAAATTGAGGAGAAAAAAAAAGATTACGATATGGCTGCACGAATGCAAGAAATTGCAGAAGAGGAAGAGAAACTTAAAGAGTACAGAAAAGAAAAAAAGAGAGAGAAACGAATAGCAGACGAAATGCTAGAAGATAGTCAGGTTTCTAATGAAATTGCTAGTATTATGGGATTTTCTGGGTTTGGATCATCTAAAAAGAAATGAAATAATTGGTATTGTTTTTGTTTTTTACTTAAATATCAATTGAGTTGAATTAGTTATAATATTTTTATAATTGACTTCAGTTTTTCAGGGAGTATATTGTATTAAATTAGTCAACATAACAAGAAGCAGTTCATGGAAAATATAAACTTTCTTCTGTTCAGCTATAGATTTACTTTCTTTCTTGTCCTGGAAAAAGATACGTGAATATATTAATTACATTAATTAAAATTCTTTTCATTTGTGAAATGAAACACCCAAGAATGTCAAAAATTAAGTTGAAATTAGTTTCTAATGATATATATATATATATATATATATATATATATATATATATATATATATATATATATATATATATATATATATATATAATATCTATATAAATATCTATATATATATATATATATATATATATATACATATATATATATATATATATATATATATATATATATATATATATATATATAATATCTATATAAATATCTATATATATATATATATATATAATATATATATATATATATATATATATATATATATATATATAAATAAATAAATAAATATCGTGAAGGTCTGAGTATACTTCAAGTTCATTTCAATTCTCAACATCAAATTTATTGTGAAAACATTTTTTATTCTGTAGATGATCGTATATACTTTCTGAAATTATTGATTCTCATTTTTATGTTTGAACTGCATGAGTAACTATCCAATTTTCATTAATTTCACTTCATACATATATACATTAAGGAAATAGATCATGGATTTTGTTACTTATATAGTGCATCTGGAAATTCAGCGGAGAAGCCATGTAACAAATTTTATCATTAATTATATAATTATATATATATATATATATATATATATATATATATATATATATATATATATATATATATATATATATAATAATAATAATAATAAGTTTATTTGCCCTCAGTGTATAATATATAACATAAGAATTTTCATACAATTTTCATTCAAAATAAATTTACACTTTCGAGTCCAAATAAAAACCTCAAATGTACAATGTCCACCCATAAAGACATTGGCTGTCTATGGGACAAGATTTACTCTATACTTAATATAACCGCCTATATTATATAATTCACAAAAATAAAGGTATCCGCGAACTAGCGCAAATCACAGCAAAAACACAATATCACAACAATACTTTAAGAGGACAAGAGCTCATCCACTGGACTAGCACCTTCGCCCAAAAGGAATATATTAATTCTCCGTTTAAAGCAACAAAATGAAGGAGAATTCAATATTGTTGCCGGCAGAAGATTCAAAAATCTCGGCCCTAAATATGCTAGGCACTTGAGACCGATACTCTTTTTTGATGAAATAGTCTTTATTTTAGAGGCCCCAACGCCTCTCGTGTAATATCCGTGGCAAAGCACTTGATTTTTAATGAATTCCCTATCCCTATAATAATATGAAACTGCTCTCTTGAAGTATAATTTCCTCAGATCTAATACGTGAGCTTCCCTGAACAAAAGCTCCGAAGGATAAGTGCGTTCTCTCTTCAGTAATATTTTTAGAACTGTCTTTTGTATTATTAATAACTGTTTTATATAACAGTCCGATGCTCCACCCCATCCCAGTATACCGTATGATAATCTCGATTCTATTAGACCGAAGTAAAACATACGCAACTGGGGTAATATACCTTTTTATATATATATATATATATATATATATATATATATATATATATATATATATATATATATATATATATATATATATATATATATATATATATTTCTTTATTTGTATTGTTGATGCCGGTGAACTATTTTTAATTTTTGGATAATTATTAGCAATAACAGGCTTGGTAAATCTCAAAAAACTCAATTTCATTAAAAAGTTAACGTTTCTCCACGACATTCGTGGCTTTTTCAAAACTTGAAATATTGAAATTTCTTTGACATTTATTGATTTGAAAAAATTTGAATAGTTAAAAAAAAATAGTTAATTAAAAGATTTGAAGTTTTAATATTTCAAAAGTTTTGAAAAAGCCACGAATGTCGTGGCGAAACGTTAACTTTTTAATAAAATCGAGTTTTTTGAGATTTACCAAGCATGTTATTGCTAATAATCATCCAACAGTTATATATTTATATATATATATATATATATATATATATATATATATATATATATATATATATATATATATATATATATATATATATATATATATATAAAATTAAGTGATGGAAATTGATAGACAGACTGTTTCGCCCTTATCGGGGCTCATCAGTATCATCCATCCACCGGGATGATAAACAAATTAACATTTCGAACAATTACCGTCTAGGGTAGTTGTTGATATTTCGATACTTCGTGAACTCTTATAACCAGCTCCGCTAGGAGGTTTGTTTGATTAGTTTCAAATAAATGTCCTAGTTCACTTAATTTTATAATCACGGGCGTGTTTTCCGTTTAACACGAATAATTCTTACTTATATTCATTTGCCATTGCGATAAAATTCGGGGCGATTGCTACCTGCGGTGTGTAATGTTGAATCGCATCGAATTGATGTGTCAGCTTTACTCTTGCTTAGCGAATATGGTAGCCACCTTCGGGTGTTCCGTTGCCGAAATGTTTTCTTCTGTTCTGAAAGATGTGGTTCAATTGTTTCCGACTGGTGGCGCGGTGTCATATTTATATGTCATGGAGTTACTAGAAGAAATATGTATAACCGTTTGAAATGTTGGTTTGGTTATCACTCCCGGTGGATGGATGATACCGATGAGCCCCGATAAGGGCGAAACAGTCTGTCTATCAATTTCCATCGATTGTGATAAACAAATTAACATTTCGAACAATTACCGTCTAGGGTAGTTGTTGATATTTCGATGCTTCGTGAACTCTTATAACCAGCTCCGCTAGGAGGTTTGTTTGATTAGTTTCAAATAAATGTCCTAGTTCACTTAATTTTATAACCACGGGCGTGTTTTCCGTTTAACACGAATAATTTTTACTTATATATATATATATATATATATATATATATATATATATATATATATATATATATATATATATATATAATCTTATGATAATTAGTAGCACAAACAGGCTTGTTGAATCTCAAAAAACACGATATTATTAAAAAGTTGACGTTTCGTTTCGCCACGACATTCGTGGCTGTATCAAAACTTTTGATAAAGCCACGAATGTCGTGGCGAAACATCAACTTTTTAATAAAATCGAGTTCTTTGAGATTCAACAAGCCTGTTATTGCTAATAATTATCAAAAGATTAGAAATAGTTCACAGGCAACAACAATTCGAATGTATGTATATATATATATATATATATATATATATATATATATATATATATATATATATATATATATATATATATATATATGTCTTTTTCTGGCTCCCTCAAAATTCCAATGAGAAATTTTTTTTGCTACTGATTACTGACTAAAATTGAATTTGAATTTTTAATGATTTCATTCGAAATTTGCATGAATTGTGAATTATTTTATCGATAGTTAGATGTCATTCAGAAAGGGCTCATGCCTGAACTACCATTTGTTTTGTATTTTTTCGTATGAACATGTACCTTCATTTTATCAAGTAGTTTAGTTTTGAGAGATTTTTTCCCTTCTGGACCAGCTTCAAGTTCAAGGGCATCTTCGGGGTTGGCTGGGATATCATTTATATCACATTTAATTGTCAAAATGCTGTTTATTATCGATATCACCAACTCTTTCATGGCTTCAGCTGCCTCTTGGCCACAATGAGTACCTGTTACTTCAAAGTAGCAATTTGATATTTTCTTATATTCCCTAGAAGAGAGTAGCAGTAGTCAAGTACAATAAACTGAAAATTTTTGTAGTAAAAATTACGCGCAAATAGCTTCTGGGTCAGAATTTTCTATCCAGTCTGGTGGTCCATTGCATTTATCAAATTCAGTCCGAAATTTATGGAAGCACGGAAAGTGCCCTTCGAACTCTATAAAGAAAGCACTAAATAGAGTTAGTATTCATTATGAGACTTACTCAAAATTTAATATTTTACTAGATTTGGTGGAAGGGGAAAAAGGTTTCTTTTTAAATCAAATTTTAGAAAGCCTATATGGACTTGAGTCATCAGCCAACAACTTGATTTTGTTTAACATGATTTTTCTTAGGTCTCATCGAGGATAGAAAACACAAAGGAAACATCTGAATATGCACACTGCCAGAACATGTTCATAGCAAATTCATTTTTCAACAAAAATCTTAACAGAAAAACAAAGGATACGGTAAAAGATGTTAGTATTCTGAACAAATTCAGGACTAGGAGTGTCAGAGTGAGGTTTCCTGAACTTGAAGAGTGAAAGACAAATCAATTCGGAAATCACCAGCGAAATGGATCTAACGGAAAACTCTGAGAGATCATTATAATAAACACAAAACTGCTAAAATGCTTCCCAACCAAGAGAACATGCTGGATTTCAAAGCGGCTTTATTACAATCTACCGTATTCATACGCTCAAAAAAGTTTTCATTCGAACAAAAGAATACCAACTAGCTTTAGCACTATAATACTTCGAGAGAGCATTCTATTCGTTATATACCAGAGTGGGGGTAGGCAACCTGCAACTCAGTAGAACCATACAAAAATTAAATGCAATATTGTAATGGCGAAACAAATATAATAATCTTGCGCGGACATCGAAATGAATACATGTTTAAAGGCAGATAACCCTTTTGTTATATTTTCTAATACATATGATTTATTTATGTACTTATATTTGGCTCTTTAAAAAAATAATTTGTCACATCAGGAAAAAAATGGATTTTAACTTCAGGAAGGTTGCTGACCCCTGTCCTAGAGCAATAACTGATGTTCTGATCAATCAAGGTCACCACAAGCTATACCTGGGAATTCTAACCAAAATATATATAGAAGCTACGGCGACAGAATATACATTCGTAGCCAAGTACAGGTGACGAGGGGCCTGATGGAGCTAGCTAGACAAGATAGTTATCAGTAACGTTGGTTCTTCGATCAACTATAGGGGAGCGATTGCGGATCAACCTATCAGAGAGCGGAAGCCGGATGGAGTCAGTCAAACAGGCAACGACAGTTGACAGCGAAGTTCGTCCACATTAAAACACAGGAACATGGCGCATGTATCGATAATATTTCATTATGGTTACGAAATATAGATCCTAAAGTCAATACAAGATAAAGAATCAAGAGATCAAACAAAGAAAAACTACAAAGAAATTCTCGCAGTAAGAGACAATTAAGTTAAAAAAAAAGTGTCCTCGAATTTACCAGTCGCAGAGGAATTAAACAAGTCGACACAATATCTCCAAAACTCTCTTCAGCGCCACTTGAACATTTTTTCCGAAAGAGGTTCTGGAACAGCAGAAGTCTGTGCGTCAATGATAATCATCTAATATTCGCAGATGACTTTGTTTTGATTGCTACGAATCCTGAAGAATTGCACCAAAAAATTATGGAACTAAATATAGTCGGCAATGAGATAAGCCTGAAAATTAATCTGATTATATAAGACAAAAGTCACGTACAGTGATTTGATAGATGAACAAGACATAATAGTAAATAATACCCCATTGGAAGTAGTAGATTAGTACTTGTACCTGGGTCAACTCATAGAAAAGTCTGGTACATTTAAAGAAAACGCGTTTGATCAATGTATACTACGATTTACGAATCAAGACGTACGGATGCAAAACATGGACGCTGAATAGTGTAGGTAATCATAGGAAAGTTTCAAATCTCTCATAGTGCATTCACTTTAGCATAAAAAATTGGTCAACCTCGGAATGAGAGATAATAAGCTGAATTTTTGTAAATACATTTTGGCGTTCTCAAAGTTGTCTCAGAAGTCTCACATAATCTCGTGCCTTCGTCTAGAGTTATTCATGATCAAATGTTGCTAAAAAAAAACAAAACAGTTTTTCGCGATTATCTCGGTTTCTATTGCTCCGATCATGTTTGCATCCAGTATGAAAATTATAGAGCAGAAAATTTGCAACAAATTTTATTTCAAACATTTTTTCAAGCGCTCAACCGTTTTCGCGTAAGAGGGGGGTCATCCATACGTACGTACGTGCATATCTGTGAATACTACCTTGAAGATAAAATACTTAATTATGTTTCTAATCAAAATCTACTTTCAATAACTTAAAATATATAATAAGTATTTCATTTAAAAAAAAAAGATAAATAATGCAAATTGTTCAAAATTCCAGGTAGTAGGTATTCACAGATATTCAGTCTAGACTGCATTACTGTACATATGATCGCGAACACGGTTCAGCGCATGAAAAAATGCTTGAAATAAAATTTGTCAAAAATTGTATGCTCTATAATTTTTTAATAGATGTAAACATGATTGGAGCAATAGAAGCCGAGATAATCGCGAAAAACTGTTTTTGCGACATTTGACCATGAATAACTTACGACGTAGACACGAGATTATATGAGACATTTTAGACTTTTAGAACACCAAAATGAAGACATATACAAAAACTCTTATTAGCTTATTATATCTCACCCATGAAGCCACTTTCTCAATAAATACAACAAGGAATTTTCATAACAACCATATATGAGCAGATGAAAATCCGCATGAGGTAGGTATGTGAAGATCGTTTTCAACATCAGTTCTTCTTGAATGTTTGGGTTGGAATTGTGGATGACTATCTAATTGGACCAGTATTGCTACCAGCCAGTAAGACATACTGGCAAGATGTATCGCAACTTTCTGGAAGAAACACTGTCTGAGTTTTTGCAGGATGTACCATTGGCGACAAGATTTGCATTGTGGTTTATGCACGATGGTGCTATCCGCTGTATTATTTCTTATAGGCCAAGGAAAAACCTCTGGATTTTTTGCCGCATGTCCACCTAACACCCTGTATATATATATATATATATATATATATATATATATATATATATATATATATATATATATATATATATATATATATATATATATATTTTTTTTTTTTTAATGAAAATGCGAACTTTTCATAAGTATATTCAATTTTCTTATATCATATGTTAAAGACATAGAAGACCTCATAAAATTTAGTTCGATCTTCGTTACTTATATTCTAAATAATCTGTTTATTTTTGCATCATTGATTAGACCTTTTATAATAATTTCAGTTATTTCATTACATAATAAATGAACTCACGTTGTTTAAAAGCAGATTCGGTACACAATTTCCGATACAAAATTTCTTCACCTTTGATTAACTGAAGATATAAATCGGGCTGATGAGGTGGTTTACAATCTGCTAAAATTTCCTCAATCTTTTCTAAATTTTCGGAGACTTTTCTGTAACGAGAATCAAATGTATCAATTCATATTACAAGGAAACACATCTAGTATATTTTAATGGCTGTCAAACTGTTTTACTAATACTGATTTCATTACGTCTCGTTTGTCTTATATTCTACATGATAAATCATAGTGATAATTGATATAAATAATAACAGATATCTACCATCTGAACAGTGCCGTTGCCAAGAGTAATACCAACAAATTTTAGAGATAGTGAATGATATCACTTATTAAAATTATTTTCTCTAAACAATAACAATTTTTGTATTTAGAAACTATGACCTATCTTCATTTATAGTTTATTTTTCTAAATAAATGTTTCACTTTCTACCTCAAACCAAACCTTACGATTTATGCTAACCCTCGCAAACATTGTTGTAGTTTCACTTATTGTTTTATTATCATTCAATAAATCACATACATATTTCTTGGAAATGATCTGATTGATTCGTTACCGGTAAAAATTAAAGTATTATTGAGTGACTAATTCTAACTTTCTTAACTATATGGATACTTTTATAGTTGCCTTAAGTAAACGCATGTTCTTTGAATACATAATCCAAATTGAGACTACTAAATTTCGATAGTTATTTCTGTAGAAATTGGTTTTCTTATATGACTGATTAAATTTATTTCAACAAATAAACAAAGAGATGAACGAGTTGAAGCAATATGAAGTAATTTTCTCTAAAAATAAAAAAAAACTGCGAGGCAGCATAGGTACTTCAATAAGGCTGTATTTTCCTCTCATTTTGTTATTCTATACAGAACGTTGAGAAACCATATACTATCAATATCATATATTGAACAAATAGAAAAATTGTTTGAGATATATACGGCGAAAATAAGTAGTGAGTTAACACTTTCACAAGTGTTTCTAAATTCAACATAATACATAAAGAAATTTAGCTATACGCTGTACATATGATAAAGAATAATATTTCTTATATTTTCCCTCGTAGAGAAAATCAACAAATTAAAAAAATACGTGTTATGGTGATATCACAGATCAGTTAAGTATTAAATGAAATACTCTTTGGCTTTGACGATACATTTGGGATATAGTCCAGTATTTATACATCACAGCATGCGTCAAATCTCGTAGTTCTGATTTTTTGCAAACTTGTTCATGATGTTGGCCTCATGAATAACCCAAGTTTGTGTCCTCGAGCGCACAACGCAACTTTGTCCAAAATCGAAAAAACCGCGAAAAAATTGTTTTTTTTTTTCTAATTTTGGCGATTATAACTAATAAGTAACTAGTTTTTGAGAAAACTTTTTCAATGCGTTTTTAAAGAAGACTAAATTTTCTATAATATGATACTAAAATTGCCTCTGTAGACCCAATACTTTCCGAGATCGGTCCTCTCAAAGTTTATAATGTTTTTCGAACTTCGCAATTTTTTGCGATTCTGTCGTTCTGAATGAAATTTGACCCTGATTATACTATCGAAGCCCTGTACTTTTATGATGGGATGTTAAGAAAATGAGAAGAACATCAAACGATGATGTTTGAGCTAAGCTACGAATAATGAAGCAAAAAAGATAAATACAACAAAAGTTAATAAGTTTATTTGTTAGGAAATTAAGTAATATTCAAAATCAAAAAATTGAAATTAATTTAGCACTCTTGGAAGGTCCCGGTTGAGGTTCGTCCGTATCTGGATCGACGTATTGAGATGGCATATCCCCATCAGCGGATGGTGATCGTCAACGTCTTGTGCCCACAAGTTATCTTCCACTTCGACATCGAACAGATCGTCGCCTTCTGGGATATCTAGTACTGCAACATCAGGTATATTGTCACAAGAGGCCCCGCTGCAGTGCCTGCAGACTCATGAGCCTTTTAATCCTACCTTCCTGCAGCTGCACGTGTTCGCACAACCTTTAGTGCAGCCGCAAGAAATTATCCGCAAGAGTTGTGGGGCTGCATCTCTGGTCATCATTTTGGGGTTGGAGCCATGTGGCGGATATCCACCCCCCCGAGAGGCGCACTTGACCTTCACTTAAAGTCTCCTTACATATAAAACACAAACCCACGCTGGGACTGGGATCAGACATTTTGAGTTCAAACGTCACTCACGTTAATGGCAGTAGGCCAGTCAACGTGATAAACTTGAAAAATTATAAACTTTGAAAAACTTAATCTCGGAAAGTATTGGATCTACAGAGACAACTTAGTATCAGGTTGTAGAAACTTTAGTCTACTTCAAAAACGAATAGAAATTTTTTTCAAAAACTAGTCCTTTACGGTTATAATCGCCAAAATTTGAAAAAATACCGATTTTTTCGATTTTTGACAAAGTTGCGTTCGGCGCTCTAGGTCACGAACTTGGATTATTCATTAGGCCAACATCATAAACAAATCTGCAAAAAATCAGAACTACCGGATTTGACGCATACTACCCCATACTTTCTCAGGCGACAAAGTTACTGGATGATGTATTTTGATATTGATCTTATTACTTGCATAGAGGTTTCACTTTCTCGAGAGTACTCAAATTAATTATGGCCTCCGGATTTATAACTTGAATTTCAGCTAATAGATTCACTAACGTTTCCTCGTCACAAGGTTTCTTCTGCTTCTTCTTGAAAATTTTAGAATAAAATTTACTACCTAGAGAAAAAAATATGTTTCAATGAAAAATATTGTATAGAAACTGAAGTTTATATTTGGAGATTATGAATACATAACGTTGAATATATCAGCGATATTGATGAACTATTTATTTTATGGAAATTCATTTCAAATAAACAGAAATATTAATACTTTTCGTCAATTTCCACACAATATATTTAAAATATACAACCGGTTTTGACTTTGACTATCACATCATTGTCAAGTGATGTGATAGTCGAAACCGGTTGTATATTTTAAATATATTGTGTGGAAATTGAAAAGTATTTTTATTTCTGTTTATTTCAAATATATATTGCTAATGCAATCCAGTAATTGAAAAAAATATTCCTCAAAAATATAATATTTTATTAATTTTATAATATTAATCGAAAAATCATTTCGAGAATCAACTAGCATAAACCACTAGTCAGTGTAATATAAAGAAATGTAATAACAAGGAGTGAACCACCTCAAATAAAGAAATCATTGGAATCAGTGCAAAGTATTACGAGAGTAGATTTTTGTATACGACATAAAGGTTTTATATATTTTGGGCTTTTACAAAACAAAAATAATTTCGATATTGTGGTTGATTCATAACCTCACAATTATGCATTTTTTTCGTAAATACACATGTATATGGATAATCAGATATTAACACGTTGAAGGGAGCTAGCTGTTTTGTGAATGTTGCAAGTTGAAGCGGTAAATATTTTTATACATTTAGGGTGCATTCACGTTGGGCGCTTTATACGCTTTAAGCGCTCACGCTTAGAAGCACATATTATTGGCGTTCGTATTGGCCTACTAGGGCTTAGAGACGCTCACGCTTTTGCTTTGAGCATTAAAGGCGAATGTCAGATCTTCTTTTTACGCTTAGGTAGGCAAAAGCACGATAGTTCACGCAAATACCGTGCTTTAACATTTCCCTACAAATTTATTAATTATCGGCAACAAAAGTTAAGTGTTGAGCGTTTGTGAGCTCAAGTCGACCACAGAAAACGAAGCTTATAAGGGTGTAAGCGCACAACACGAATGCACCCTTAATTTATATATATATATATATATATATATATATATATATATATATATATATATATATATATATATATATAAATATATATATATATTCATAATTATATAGAATATGACACAACACTATTTTCAATTTTACTCGTTTATAACAGCAGTTTTGATCAATGAAGACGGTATATCAAAGTCCTGACAATGACGGCGTGCTGTCGCAAAATTACTTGGAAAGATTGACGCTACATAACGTTGTGTTGTTTTTAATTGAATTCTACTTGACGCTGTACATCGTCACCACCCCTAAATGTGATATATGCTAAACCACGAATAATTTATTGCACGTTATTTTGTCAAATAAGCTTTCACAGAACCAGAATCCTCAGGAGAGATTAATAAATGAATGGACGAGTAAGATATATTGTCCTTAATAAAATGGAAGAACTATTTGTCAAAGACCGAAACAGGTAGTTATATTCCGAAATAAATTCTCGGTGGAAATTAGATAAATCTGTTGTGAATTTCCACAAAACATAAAATCTGTTATCAACAGTTTACGCTAACAAGAGTTTTTATAATTGTCGAATCAGAACATAATATAAAATTTAGTAGGCATTACCTAGATCTATATGGCATTTTAGTAGTACTCTGAGATTCTAACTTTATTATCGTGTGGTGGAAGGAAATATAACTCTCATGGCAAAGTTGTTAAAAACAAGTCAAACTCAAACTAAAGACAAATGAAATAAATTGTCAAGAATTATGGTTTCAAAATTTGACTCTATTAAAATCTAATGAATCAAAAAAGTTCATTCATAGCATTTAGTAACTAATATATAATCACATTTTAGTCGCCGTTTCTAAATTGATTT
Organism: Cynegetis impunctata; assembly: GCA_030704885.1. NCBI lineage: Eukaryota > Metazoa > Arthropoda > Insecta > Coleoptera > Coccinellidae > Cynegetis > Cynegetis impunctata. The sequence goes on from JARQZK010000046.1 coordinate 406,426, forward strand.
GTTCCGACTGCAATGCTTAGGTCAGGAGTCCATTTCTTCGCTACCAGATATGAAAAATATTCGTAATCCTAAATTTATCGAAAGATTTGTTCTAGTAAAGCAACTACTATATAAATATGCATCATAAATTCCCCGATAAATGCAAATTCTTCATATCTACCTTCACGTCATCGTTCTTTTGAATATTTTGTAATACCTACATAAGTTGACAAATATTTTCAGTATTTATATCAATTTCCATCAGTTTACTATACGCGCTGAATGGGTTTATAATTACAATATATTTTTAAGATTTGAAATTTCAAATTAATATGGACGATTCAACAGTTTATTTTTTATTGATAATAAATATCTGTAAGAATGTTTATTATTTCTCTATTGTTACTTATTGTGAAAATATAGGTATGTACCTGCAACGGGAGTATTCCATGAAAGAATGCAAAAAATTATAAAAAACAAATTTGTTCGCATTAGGTCTTAAAGTCTTCTTGTTGGGTTTCTTCGTGATATCCAAAATGAAATCAACTTTTTAATTTTCACTGAATCAAATCCGTTTTATTATTTCTAGTTGTTGGTATACTATTTCTTCATTGATAATACTGATATTTCTAAAATACATTTTCTAATAGTTTTCAAATTCTGACAACTGCACGCGTAGTTGATATTTGATGCTACCATAGAAAATAATTACATTTTACTTTATGACCAATACGAAAACAGTATCAGCTGATTCTGTTTTGGTTTATTTGTCAGTTTGACACCGAAGGCATTCCCAGTAATATTCTCATATGTCAATTTCAAAAGGTGAGGTATGGTGTAGTGTAATCGCTACGCTAGGTTGTCTTATCTAATACTACATTAGACATTACTACTATTTGAGAACCCTTTGTTCAAATTAGCTATGGAGATAACGAAATGACTATCATCCGTGAGTTAGGTCACATGCCTCCATGCCTGTGTTTTGTATTAGTTTCATCATTTTGAGATAAGACGTGTAATTGTGGGTATTCAGTTCTATTATAGTCGATTAACAGATAGAAATTAATTGGCTAATCGTCATTTATTATTTATCGCTTTGCTTCGCCAGATTCTACAAGTTGTAATGTTTCTTGTATAATTTCAGATCATTGCTTTTTGGAGATGATCAATTAATTACCTAAATCCAAAAAGTAATTTATTACACTACTGTTTCTTGAAAAATAAAATGCGTACTCTTTGGAAGGTGCTTACAAGACGAAAAGTGTTAACCCCAGATTCCACACAGGAAACACCTCTTGCAAGGGTATTGAATACTTTTGATCTTACCGCATTGGGCGTTGGGAGTACTCTGGGGGTAGGAGTGTATGTTTTGGCTGGACAAGTTGCCAAAAATACTGCTGGTCCAGCAGTCATTCTTTCATTTTTGATTGCTGCAATTGCTTCTGTGTTTGCTGGTAAGTTATATTCATACCTTGTAACAAGTTTGTATTCATATACTTACGGTGTTTATTAATTTTCAATAACTAAGTATTGCCCTCCTCAAATTAGAGATATTTATAGCATTTATATGAAGGTTTGCATTTTTATTACAGAGACACTTCATTCTTAAGGAGTTCAATTAATTTCTTTAGAAACTGACTTTTCTTATATTTGTATTTGAGCCATTGTGCTTTAGGAAAGGTGAAATTGGCCATGATATCGAAAATCATCACATTTTACTATTTAAATGCAGTTTTATAGTGAATAGGTTAAAATTTTTGAAAAAATATCAAGGTTTTGTCGAATTATAGAAATTACATGAAAATATACTGCAAATGTCATCTTGTCTGTTTTATTCAAGACCAGTTTTCTTTTTCTTCAATAATTTAAATTATTGCTAATAATTTAAATTATTTTAAATTGGATATCGGTCTGAATAATCTATCTGAAGGCAAATTTTTTAGAAATTATAATGATTGAATTCATTTTATTTTTTGGTAAATGAAGTAATAATAATTTATTAGTTACACTTGCTTTGTGTCTAATTATCTCTAATAATCCTTATATAAAATAATTATAATAAAAAATAATGCCCTATTTCATTTTGATCAGAATCATAATTGAGGGATACATCAATTCATAGTCTACACACTACATATATAAAGGATATATAAACATTGGCAACAATTGAATTTTTTTAGGCTTATGTTATGCAGAATTTGGAGCAAGGGCACCAAGAGCAGGATCAGCTTATATCTACAGTTATTTATGTGTAGGGGAGTTTATTGCATTTGTTATAGGATGGAACTTAATTTTAGAATATATAATTGGTAAGTATTTCAAACCGTCTGACATATTTACTCATTATTTGTTGGCTCATTCATACCTTTGAAATAAATAAACAACTTCTCTTTAGATTGATAATATGAGAATGAATATCAAAATATCAATATCTGCTGTTAGAACTATAGTTTTGCATTATCTGATGTAGATTCAACAAAAACCCTCCAATAATAATTTTTTAAATCACAAGATCATTTTAGTTTGGAATACAGGGATTGTTACTATAGGGGGAGTATTACTTTGAAGAATTATTACAATAGATTAGGTATTAATTATTTTCTCTTCTCTAACAATAGGCTTAGTTGACAAAAATAAATTTCAAATCTGCACAAATATGGTTAATTTATGTTTATTTCACCTAAATTTATTTAAATAATAAATAACCTATGAGCGAGCCATTAATATGAAAAAAATCAGTGCAGTACTTGGAAAAATAGAAGCATATTCACTATAAGCATATGGATAATATTCATGCAATTAATAAATATTTTAATGTAATTTCAATTGATCTAGTTTTTTGGAAGGTATTTATAGGTATGGTTAATATCTAAATTTTTGATCTTTTTGTAATGCACAATCTCTTCAAGTGATATATGCATATTTTTTTATTTGAGAGGGTTGCAAGTTGATGGAATTCATTGTGTAATATTATATTTATTGGACTTCTGATTTTATTTTATCTACAAAAAAGTAATATAGTTGAATATTTCAGTTTGTATGAAAAAATTGTGTTTTGAAGAAAAAATATAATTCCTTAAGATTATCAAGTCTCATTAAATTTCATGTAGCACTTTATAGTCATTATATATTTTTATGAATAAAGAAAGTTAAACTTATAGGTCATTAAATATCAAGTCAGTTACTAGAAAGCTATCTTATTAATTGCATATTTTCAGGTTCTGCCAGTGTGGCAAAGGGTATGAGCTCTTACATAGACAACTTGTGGAATGGTACATTAAGTAGGACCTTTATAGAAATTGCACCCATGAACCTACCTTACTTATCTTCATATTTTGACTTTTTGGCATTTGTTGTTCCAATTTTGTTGTCTAGTAAGTATTAATAAGTTATTTCGTTAATAGAATTCATTGATGCTAATTTGTCATTTTAGTTGCCTTGGCATTTGGAATGAAGGAGAGCAGTTTAGTAAACAATATATTCACAACTTTGAATATATGTGTTGTTTTATTCGTGATAATTGCTGGTTCATTGAATGGTAGGTAGATAAATCTTGAAATATTAGTTCATCGAATATAATGCACAGATAGATACATTCATTGTAGCCTAACTTCCATAACTTCCTCACAAATCCGCAAACACAATATTAACCTTTCTTTATCTAAGACGTTTATCCCGGTGTAGGCGTTCAATTTGAATCAGCTCCAGTCAAAATATTCCCATTTTATCTAGATCAAAATATTTACATATTACAGCATATCAGGAAAATATTTAATTGTGTGACATACTCACTTCTTTATCCTCTGACCTTTAAGAACTGTGCCATTTGTTTATTGAATGGTGACAGAAATTACAATAACAAAGCAATAACATAAATAAACTGATATGGGAGAAAGAGTTTCACTTCCTGATATTATGTGGGTCAATCAAATCAATTTTGAGGATGAAATAGGTACTATCTGTATTTGCAGATTTAGTCACAAATAAATGGGTTTAAAGAAGGAAATTTTTAATAAGCAACTTATTTACAAGTTAAGTAATTTGATTTGAATTGAGTTGATCAATGATATATTTTCAGTTATAATATCACAAGAGCATCGAAAATAATCGATTATACCTCCTAGTCATGAGACGTATTTTGCGAAACATTCACGAGAGTGCAGCTCGAGTGATGTTTTAAGAAAATACGTCGAGTGACGAGGTCAGTATAACGATTATTTCGATTGCTCGAGTGGTATTCGTTACGATTATATAACTCATGTATGAATAAGCCAATAGAATCCGTGAATTTTGCATAACTACTGCGTATTGATAAGTGAATATACCTTTGACGACGTGATATAATCGTTTTGGTGTTTCGCCTTGTGTCAAAATGTGAATGTTTTCATATTGACGATGTTTTGACGTTCGACAAAAAAAAATTAATTTTTATTCGTTATATAATCGTAACGAATACCACTCGAGCAATCGAAAATAATCGATTGTATACTGACCTCGTCACTCGACGTATTTTCTTAAAACATCACTCGAGCTGCGCTCTCGTGAATGTTTCGCAAAATACGTCTCGTGACTCGGAAGTATAATCGATTATTTTTGATGCTCTTGTGATATAAGTGATTATATAACGAATAAAAAATATTTTTTTTGACAAATGTCAAAACATCGTCAATATGAAAATATTCACATTTTGACACGAGGCGAAACACCAAAACGATTATATCACGTCGTCAAGTGTATATTCACATCTCAATAGTACGCAGTAGTTATGCAAAATTCACGGATGCTATTGGCTTATTCATACATGAGTTATATAATCTATTTAATTACAATTAATCATTCGAAATCTTTGAGGTTACTTCAGGCAATATATTTCTTTGATTTGATTATATTTGCTGCTTTGACAACATAACACTTCTTTTTTTTTGGTTGAACAAATGTAGTATTGCTTCAACACTGCAGTTGCAAATATTTGAATTGAAATAGTGATGAAAAATCAATTATTTTCTTTCTCATTTACAGTTAAAATGTATTTCACAAAGTAATGAACCAATCCATCCAATATTATACACATAAATATTATTGTAGAGAGCAGTGAAATTTATTTTCATTGCTTTTAAGGCAATAAGAATAATTTCTATATTGTGATCAGTACTATGGATGTGATGAAAGATATTATTACTCCCCCACTATGTTTGAAATTGTAGAAGAATATATTCAAATAATGAAATAATCACTCATAAGCATATGATTTATAAAAAAAAACCATTACAGGTTGTGGCTATTTTCAATCAAGTCATTGCAGTACCTATCAGGTTACTATAATTTCATTCATTTCAATACTTTGATGAAAAATAATTTTTCAAGCATTTCCTTGAAATTAACTTGAAATTTCAGAGATTTTTGATAAATTTATTGCTTTTAGCACACCTCAGTAACTGGTTTATTGACCCGAAGGACGTCAAAAACGTAACTTCTGACACAGACTTAGGAAAGGGAGGATTTTTTCCCTTTGGAATTGATGGAGTCGTAAAGGGTGCTGCTACTTGTTTCTATGGTTTTGTGGGATTCGATTGTATTGCTACAACAGGCGAAGAAGTGAAGAATCCAAAGAAAGCAATTCCTATATCTATAATACTTTCTTTAACTATCATATTTTTGGCATATTTTGGTACTTCTACTGTTGTAACATTGATGGTTCCATATTATGAGCAGGTAAGAATAGATTCAGAACAGAGCTTCGTGGCACAACAATTTTAAGACTTAATTATGATTTCTCATTGTAGGATCCTACTGCACCTATCCCATTTGCTTTTCAATCTATCCATTGGTATACAGCAGCATTAATTGTCTCTATAGGTGCTATATTTGGACTCTATGCTAGGTTAGTTTGCATTTTTTATCATTTCATTAAATTCTCATATCATATTTGTGTATGTGCTGAATGAACGCAAGTTCAGTCAAGTGAGTCACTATTAGAAAAATATAATTAATATATAAATTCGTATTTGATGAGATCGATACCTGGAGAAAATTACTAAATGTGATGAAACGGTGGTAAGTAACAATATTCACGATATATTTAAACGAATAATTACACGACGCACGTTTCGATGAACTTCATCTTCTTCAGATATTAAATGCCTAGTGAAAAATCTCTTGAGCAGATACAGTGAAGATAATCTATTTTCGAAGTATTCAGGTGTCTACAATATATAAAAGGGTTGGGAGATTTTTTCTGTGAGGATCTAATATTTCCAAATTTGAATTGATTCAATTGAATGAATGGCATAAGTCAATCTATTTTCTATTATTAATACTTCGTTCTAAAATTTGAATTTGTAGATTGCTGTAAGTTTAACCAGTATCTAATGTATATCTATTTACACTCCTGAGTTTTATTTTGATGATTTTTCAATAATTATTTTATATGTTTTCCTAGCATACTTCTGATCTGGTAAGCTACGTTATTAGCTAGCCAAAAAAAGTCTAGGAGAACATAAAATAATCAATCAAAAAAAGTTAGGATTTTCAAAACTAAATATGGTAATTGTGATAGAGATTTCCAAATATTGAATGAAGAAGACTGAATAAAATATCTCAGAATTGCTACAAATTAACTATTATAAAATATTAATAGCCTCCCCCTTAATTTGTTATACTTGTCCAATATCCGAATTAGCAGTTTAGGAACTTTCCCAACGTTACCATTTATTTTAGATGTCTTTGTATTTACATAATATATTACAATCATTGTATTTGTTTAAAAAAAATATTTTCCTTATTTCACTACCTAGAAAAATATCGAATCAATTTATCACCAGATATTTATCCATATTAGTAAACATTTCGAAAAAATTACATTTGGCAGTGCTTTAAAAACATATTCAAATATTAATTTAATTTACTATCATCCCGAATTGATAATAATTCATGGTTCATCATTGGTATTAAACAAAAAAGATAACATAGACTTGGTCCGGTTAATCAGTCACCTGCGATATCGACAATGGATATGACAGGATTTATTGGTGAATTTATCTCGTTTGGTCAGCATGGTAAAGTATGAGTGGAACTGGAAAGTACTTGTGTTCAGGGCTCTCTTAACATCAGATTCAAACAATGAAATGTTCAGCGAAGTTGAACACTTCTGTGATAATTTACTGTAGTTCAAGAGCTGGTGACGAAAAACTGCCAAAGTTTTGCAATTGCTCATATTCCAATGGCCTATGAATCAGTACCCACTCGCATGGTTAGATGTAAGTGTTTCGGATTATTTGAAAATGGCACTAACCTACGATAAGGCGGGTTTTCCTAGCCAGCGTGTTTTGTGCGCCGCGTGCGTCGTAAGTTAAGCGCAACACGCCGGCACTACCTCATAGGAATTTACGCTAGTTACACATTACACGATTTTTGTCCAGTCAATGACGGTAAAAAAATTGTAAACTTTGTATTTATCCCATACAGCACCGATTTGTATGAAAATTTGGATTAAGGTTGTACTTACCATCTATTTCAAAGTCTACCCTGTGCCGGGGGTTGCTTTTTCTCTGGGGGTGGATGCCACCCCTTCTTGGGATTGAAAAATTTTTCATTGAAAATAAGTACGGAAATCAATGAATTGACTAATTCTAAGCAACGTTTGTTCTATGAAGTTTTTTCTGAAAGTAAATACTTTTCGACTTATTCGCGAGTGAAATTGTCGTTTTTCAGCAAAAAAAACACGTTTTCAGATTCTTTTTCGCGAATAACTGGAAAAATATGCATTTAATCGAAAAATCTGTAGAGAACAAAATTATAGCTTATAAAAATCAAAGAAAATCGTATATTTATAATGTATTCTGACCCAATACAAATGGAATTATTGCTTGTTGAAAGTTGATTGGTATTTACCAGTATGTGTATTCATCAATATAGTAATACTTTAGAAGTACTTTAAACTGGTCAAACACTCAGAACGTATTATAAAAACATAAATGAAGTGAATTGTAAAGTGGCAACAATTTTTTTCTAATGGGGTAGAAGAGAGGGTGAGATTTTCACTACTATTTTCCAACGAGTAAATAGGAATCGACATTTTCTCTTCATAACTAGCTTAGTTTTGATGCTAGGAACTTTCATAAGAAATAAAAATAAAGGTTTTTTAAAGGACTTAAAAAAAAAGTTTCATGAGTTTTCCCCGAAAAATGCATTGCTTTTTGGTTATTTTACGTAGAAACTTTCCATTTTGGCGATTGAAAATACCAATCAACTTTCAAAAAGCAATAATTCCGTTTTTATTGGGCCTGCATACATCATAAATACACGATTTTCTTTGTTTTTTTATAGGCTATAAATTTGCTCTCCACATTGTTTTCGATTAAATGCATATTTTTCCAGTTATTCGCGAGAAAGAATCTGCAAACTTGCTTTTTTGCCTGAAATCCGACAATTTCACTCGCGAATAAGTGGAAAAGAATTGACTTTCAGAAAAAACTTCATAAAACAAAAGTTGCTTAGAATTAGCCAATGTATCGATTTCCGTACCTACCTATTTTCAATGACCCCCAAGAAGGGGTGACATCCACGCCCAGGGAAAAAGCAACCCCCGGCACAGGGTAGACTGAAATAGATGGTAAGTAGAACCTAAATCCAATTTTTTATGAAAATCGGTGCTGTATGGGATAAATACACGGGAAAATGGTCATTGACTGGACTATTTCGCCCGTGCGGGAAAAAACCGCAAGAGTTTTTATCGTGATCTGTGAGTTTTTACATTCGACGGTTTTAAAGTTTTGCTTCAACAAGCGATATCAAAACTTCAGCGTCAATTGATTCAATTGTCCTATGCAATTCGAATAAACAAATTGAAATTAAACACAAACAAGCGGTGCGCACTAGACAACTCCCTCACAACTAAAAATCGTCGAATGTGAAAGCTGCATTTGGTCAAGTAGGCCAATGAGCTGAACGGACGATACGGTTCCCGTGTCGCTCCAGTGGCAATGAACGGTTGCAACACGACTAAAAACCGTGCCCGTGTTTAACGTACAATGTGAAACCATACACTTCATGAGTCGACTAAGAAAAATTACCCGTACGGTTTTTTCCCGTACGGGCGAAATCGTGTAATGTGCAACTAGCGTAGTGTTTGTGTTTTCCTACAGAGCGCAATACGTTCCACGCAAGCGTTGTACGTCAAGCGTGATATGGCTGACTGCATTCAGAGGAGTCTATTGCGTTGTATCTGCCTGCCATAGTAGAGAGATATCGGTAACCCAAATAGCGTCAGGCAGTATAAGAGCATACGTATTTTGACATTTAATCTATGCGCGATTCTATTCTTAACGCAACGTCCCTAAATAACGTTACCGCCAGCCCTAATTCACGGAGCATAACGACAGACGGTATTTGAAATAACGCCTAACAAATTAACATGCCGGGCATGCACAGCGTTTTTTTAAAGTTAAAGGTTATGTAACTTTGTTGTTTTTTTGTACTTACTACCAATATAAACTTACGACTGTTTTAATTCCTTCATTTGATTTTTAAGTAATGGTAAATTAATAAAATACAAACTCTGGGTTTTGTAGAGCGTGATACAATCTGTAAATATCATCTTTCTCAAACCTAAACAAAAATGTAGGTATAGTCTTCATCGGGAACTTCGTCTAATGAAAAACGCTGTTGGGCATCAACATCTTGTTGACCCCTTATAATGTTCATCAAAATAGCGGCTTCAAAGTCTTGATCATTTCCACCACCAATAATAATCACTTCAAGATCTTCATCCATTGCGGAGATTCTAGTGGAAGTTAGGAAAAAGAATTGAAAATAAAATGAATCTATAAAACAAATATAATTTTCGTCTTTTATTGGAACAATAATAATTCAAAAACACCCCGGATATGGCTAAGGCAAACGCACAAATTCAATTAAAAACATAAAAACTGACAAGACAAACAAAAGACACAATAACAATAAAGCATAAAGCTAGGCTAAAAGGTTAAGTCACATTTTCGAATAGCGCGGGTTCTGTGAATTAGGGCACGGTAAAACATCGCTGCCGATAACTGTTAGATAAAACAAATACCGCTTCACGTAAAACCAATACCGCAGGAAGTTAATAACGTTCACAGGTGCTATTCGTTTTACCGATATCTCTCTAGTGACTATTTTGTCATTTTTATAAAATTATAACGTCAAAAACTTAAAAACCTGAAAGAATATCCTTCGTGGCTCTAATGAAGGGATTAGTATGCAGGTACTCTTTGATGTCATTCAAGATCGAACTAAATTGCTCACGGAGAAAGCTACCTTTATTGTGCAACAACAAAACATAGTTATAGAACACGGCCAGTCAGCCGGCGCATAAGAAAACTTTGTTATTGTTGAAAATTTGTTTTCTAAATCAATGCTATGTATAATTGAAGAACATAACGTCCGACCCTAGTTTAATGGCGTACTCGTAGTCAGCAGATGCTGGAAGTGCAGTAATTTAGCAATTGGCATGCAAAATTTCCTGAACGCCGTTTCTCTTTTGATGGTTGTCTAGCTAGAGGGTTCATCAGGAGTATGGGAAAATCCGTGTTGCTAGCCAGGATGTGGTGCAGTCAAGTCCGAAGGGGGGTGAGAAGGCTGCGCTGAGACGCGTGAAATCGGTTGTAACGCGGTAACAGTCACTCGTAGTACTATACCCTTGAATTATTCAGATTTCAGTCAAAAATTACGTTACTTATTCAACATATTTCGAAAAAAACATCGATTTCTCAGAAAACGCGGTCACAGTTGGTATTTGCTAGTGAACCGCTCGAAAAGGTTACCTAAAATTACGTCGATTAACGGCCAGAATACATCGTAGGAAGCTCGAATTGGTCTTGAGTCGTTTAGATTTCAGTGTGCTACAACTTTATTTGCATTAAATTTTACTCATTGTTTTCCCAGTGGTCAAAGCGAGCGTTCAATATTGACCGCATTTTCCGGTAAAACGATAAGTCCGATAGGTTTCGATGTGCAGCAGAATGTGTAATGAGAAAGAACAGGTTTATATATATATATATATATATATATATATATATATATATATATATATATATATATATATATATATATATATATATATATATATTATTATTACACATTCTGCTGAACATCGAAACCTATCTGACTTTTCGTTTTACCGGAAAATGCGGTCAATATATATATATATATATATATATAAATATATATATATATATATATATATATATATATATATATATATATATATATATATATATATGCACCTATATGAAATTGTAACTTGTACTGAAAAGCCAAGTATTGAAGTATTGTAAATGTTTGATTGAAAATTTTAATAATTTTGATTCATTGATTAGAAATGAACATGTTCATTAGTTAGATTCAATACTCTCATCTCGATTTGCGATTTGTCATGATTTCTTTTTCTTTTTTGAAGATACCTCTTCCATTTTATCATCTGCATAACACATTTTTTTCAGTTTGTTCGGCGCTATGTTTCCATTGCCTAGAATTCTTTATGCTATGGCGTCCGATGGTTTGATATTTAGATGTATGGGAAAAGTTAATGAGAGATTTAAAACTCCTATAATGGGGACACTGTTTGCTGGTCTATTCACAGGTATAATATCAACACGAACTTCAATTTCGATGAACAGTGAAATAATTTATTTTTCAGGTCTTATGGCTGCACTTTTCAATCTGGAATCTCTAGTAAATATGATGTCCATCGGCACTTTGCTAGCGTATACAATAGTAGCGGCATCTGTACTTTTATTGAGGTAATTAACTGAATGAAATTTATGTTCAATCCTTCAATGTTTCATTTAATTTTTTCCTTGTATGCAGCTTTCTTTATATGTGCTTTTGTATTGTCTCAGGTACTGTGATAATGAGAAAACCTCTTATGAACCTGTATTAGGTTCTTCAGATTCTGAAGATATTGAAGGGTAAGCTTTACAACTACAACTATTAAATTTATATTTAGTATTATATATATATATATATATATATATATATATATATATATATATATATATATATATATAATACATACATACATAAATACATATATACCGCGAAATATTTTCAAATGATTGCTGCTTTATTAAGTGCGTCAATTGTTAGTGGATCGTTTAAATAACGACGGTCCTTAACAAGTCCCCACAAAAAAGTCCAAATACGACAAATCGCAGCTGCGCGAAGTCCGATTAATGTCTCTAAAACGACTGATAACGCTGTTACCAAACTTAGTGTGCAAAAGATCAGACTTTCACGTCTGGTGGGTCATGTTGCTCCATCCTGGTGGAATCTAAGCCCGTTCAAGTCGAAATCGTCTACTTGCAGCCACAAAAAATCAGTCTGCATGTCTCTGTAGCGCAGTCCATTTATTATATAGGTTACTGTCTTCAATAGGTTCGTTCCAACCGGCATCAGAAACAGTTTCTTACAGTCAGGATTCTGCGCAGTAACTTAAATGCGTTCCAACCAAAATCATAAACGATTAAGAAACGGTCAGTTTTGCGTTCCATCCAAGGTTTCAAACTGTTTGAAGACTATCAGAACGGTTTGCGGATTATCTTCTGACCGTTCATCTAGCGCATGTCTAGAGCTATTATTTTTCAGATGGTGACAATTTCTTTAAGATTCTTTAGCTTATTTTTATTCACCTAACCTATTGTCACATAAAAACTCGCATTATACTCTCTGCATATTTACGTTATGTATTCTTGTTCGGTAAACTAAAAAAATGGCATATATTTCATAAACAATAAACTTACATTTTATTCTAAGTACTACATTTACTTTCCACGTTGCACTAACACATTAATTAAGAAAAGAATTCTAAAATTAAAGTAAAAAAAAATTGAAACATGAATGTAAGAAAAAAAATCTGAAATTTGCTTAATAAAACGTTGCATAAAGTTTTTCGAACAAGTGGAACAGGTTCTATTTTTTTAAAAGATCATTTCTTTCTCTCAGAAGTTCATTTCTTTCCTTCATTAAGATAAGTTTTTGTTTATGCACCTCCAACTTCTCTTTTTCAAGTACTATTATATCTCTATTGCTTTCTTTTCTATCTCTTCGTGTTTGCTCTATTGAAACATTTCTGTTTGTGGTAGGATTTTTTGTTTTCAATGAGAAGCTCTTCCCTGAGGCCTGACTCACTACTTCTAGTAAATTATCAGGCGTTCCAACCATAGATCAGGAAACCAATATTTTACAGACATGCGCGTTGAGAACGATTTGCAAACTGTTGGAAATCTGTTTGTTATTCAAGGTTGGAACAAACCTAATAACACGCCATTTGAGTTTGGAAACCGACTTTATTAAACAGTTTAAGTTTTGGAGATTTAAGTCCCGAATGAATTTCATGACGAATCATACATTGTTCAATAAAGTCGTTTTTCTTACTGAAATGGGCCGTTATTGCTGAAAAAGACAAATAAACAGCAATACAACACCGACAAGAATTATTCAAATATATATGTATGTATATATTTATATTTATATATATATATATATATATATATATATATATATATATAAAAAATATATATATATATATATATATATATATATATATATATATATATATATATATAAATAATAATAATATTTATTTTCATAATTGTCATACAACGAAGAGAAAACAAGTTCCAGCCTATTGATATACTAATAACATCACAGTTTATCACTTGCTAACAGAAATTCGTTAACATTATAAGGTTCAGTCTTAACCAATAACTTATAAAATAACGTTTTAACGGACTTGGAGCCTAACCCTTCCCCTCCTGTTGATTTTGTTTTCAAATTCAGAGAATAAATGATTGTGTTTCTGGAAGTAGAGTAGCAGAGTACCTATAAATGTACAATGCAGGTATCGTTAATACCGTTATATACCTGAATATAACATGTCTCATTTATCAAGAATTTACTTTTATTGCGTTTCGTGAAGTGGTGAAGTAAACATTGAAAGATTGAGTTGTAAAGGACATACTATTACTTACGGAATTTGTTTACAGTAATATGCGAAGTGAATACTGCGTTATGAATACATTGTTAGTGCATTTGTACATGCTATTGAATCTTCTTTCCAGGTATAGTGATTCTCCTGCAAATATTGAAACCATAAATGATAGTGACGACACTGCTTTGACTGATGAGGAAGTACAAATGGGAGTAATAGGAACAATATTCAATTTTGGAAAGTGTAGGGTTCCTAATACAAAATCGGAATTAATTGTTTCCATTGATATATGTATATATTGTAAGTTATATTGAAATGACCATTGTCCTTCTTATGTTAATTTTTTAACTTCTCATTGTTAGGTATTTTATGCTTTTTGTTGGGTCTTTGTGCTCTTCATCTAAAGAAGGATATAATGAATAGGGAAATCCTTCCATTAGCTGCTGTTTCTGTGATATTACTACTGATGGCATTAACCATGTTGTCTATTCTTACCCAGCCATTGTCAAAACAAACTTTATCATTTCAGGTAATATTTTTCACATATTAGACTAGCAATTTGAATAAAAACTATTTTGTAGGTACCTTGGGTACCATTGATCCCGGCTGTTAGCATTTTATGCAATATTTATTTAATGATCATGCTTGATATAGCAACATGGATTAGATTTGCTGTTTGGATGATATTGGGTATGTATGATCTCAAATTTAATGTATAATGCTTTAAGAGTTTTGAGTAAGCACAATATATGTATATGATATAAATATATTATGTACCAAACACTGCACAAAACTGATCCCGAATTTCATTATAGTAAAATAATATTATAAATTTTATTAACCTAAACAATAGCATACACAGAAATATTAAATTTTCATTAACAATATATTATAAAATTATTCAAGATTTTACTCTCTTTAGGTATCCTCGTGTTCCATTTCTCAAGAAGAAACATTTCCAAAAACCATAAAACTATTTCTACAGAATTTTCCCAACAAGATAATACGAATCAAAATTTTCACGAGGAAGGTCTATCCAACAATGTCAGACATTCAGATTCCAATGATCCTTTTTTTGAACCTATTACAATTGATCACAGTGGGAAAATAATCCCTGTGGACCTTTCAGATAATAATGATGATTCAATAACTTTAACCCCTACTAAAGTTCTAGAGGGTTTAGATTTAGTTTTAGATAGCTTTATAACTGATTCTGCCTCTCCTGATGTGATGTCCATTGAGAATGTTAATTCTGTGTCCAATGTTGCTTTTGTCCATATCAATGATCCAAAAAATTATGATTTCAGAGATACAGAAAATACTGTGTTGCATGCTAAACTTTTACAAGCTTCAAATGTCGAAGATCAAAGTGAAACTGTACCTACTAATATATCAGATCAAGATATTACTGAAAACAGTTCTGATTTAGATCAAAGGTATATTGAATTGAAAACTGAGGTTAGAATATTTGATGATAATTTAGATCATTATAATAGTAAAACAACTGATTTCGAAGATTCTCAGTTCAACGAGGATAGTGAATGTTTTCCTCGTAATGAAATTTCAGAAAATGTAATACTATCAGAATCGACTGAAATTGAAGAAATCAGCATCATAAAGAATGAGAATGATTCAGTTCATATAGAATCAGGTGAAAAAGACGTTCATCAACCAAACTCTTGTTTGGGTACATTATCGAATGTGGGTGACAAAAATGAAAACAATTTAATTCTTCCACCTCCACCGTTTATGACTGATTTTGAAAGTTTTGCATCTCAGAAGGAAAATGAAATTGAAATTCATTCTTTCAATTTACAGAAAGATGTCTCTGATACTCATGAGAATTTACTAGAATCAAAAAACGATTTTCCAGTTATAGATAAAAAGTCACTTGCTGTAGGTAGTAATTTAGCAGATCATTTATTTGATGTGAAAGATGATGTCATTGATGATACCATTTTCACTCCACCAATACCACCATCTTTTAGCGGATTCAATAATGCTTTTGGGGCAGAAAGAAAAAAATCCAATTCAGAGAAAGAAATACCAGTAAAGCCTGACAAAGTTAGACAGGAAAAAGAAAATCATATAAACCAGTTTAATGCAAATTCTCTTAAACTAGTGAAATTGAGACATGTGCCTAGGCCTAGTTTAGAGGGGGCTGTCATTAATATTGAAGATAAACTGGAAAAAAGTTATTCCCTACCTGATCCACCTATTGCAGGCAGACATACTAGAAAAATTGAGTCGTCGAATACGAAAAATGTGTCTCAAAATGAAATACACATGAATGAGCCCCCAAAAATGGAAATTTCAAAAGATGCAATAAATTCTATAAAATTGCGACCGCTTGTGCGTCGACCTTCGGTTATGAATAAACCGGAGCAAGATGAAAAACCCGATTCAGTACAATTCGGTAGTCATGAATTTGAACAGTTTAGAAGCGAATTGAATGAGAAATTGAAAAATTCTGTTGATATTTCAAGAGTACCTTCATTTTTTGATTCTAAAACAAGCCGTAAGAAAAAAGGCCCTGTAGTTAAAAACGACGATGTTATTGAAGACAATATAGATATGGAAAAGGCCAGAACTATCATGCAGATAGAAATAGAGTCTAAATTAAATATTTTGAGCAATTCGAAAGGAAATTATCCTCTGGAAAGCAATGTAGACATAGAAGAGCATAATCAAGGGAATATACAAGAAGTAACTGCCGGTGACAATGAAAGACCGTCAGTAGAAATAAAGGATTGAAAAATAATTCAAAATACTGTAAAAAAAGTAGGGAGAATGTCATTGTATGATTACAACTATAGGATCTGTATTTGAAATTAGAATATTCCATTCACAATTTATACTCTGATATTAAGCCTGACTTTGGATTAGTTTACTCGATTATTCATCAAGGCGCGAAAGTGATTATAACTCTAAAAATATATGGGTAGCCTCTTTTGATGTGAAAAATATTTACACAAACTATTCCAGAAAAAAATTTCAGTTTTTGTGTTTGCAGTTATACAATGTATAGTGACTTAGTTTAGAATTGTGAAAGAAGAAAGTTTCTTCATAATATATTGATATATTTAGTGAAATTCCTGAAATTAACTTCAAATATTTTACTCATCTAATTTGAAGTGATAATGAGATATCCAGTAGAAATCTGTAGAATTCCCGATAATACATATCAACACATCTTTGTTGTAATAAGTTTTAGATGTTGTGTATAAGTGTGCAGATATTTTGTCATATCAAAGTCAAAGATAAAATACACATTCAAATGCTATATCGTAATTGATGTGATAGTCTTTCGTTTGTAGTATATAAGTTTCAAGCAGAAATTGACCATAACATCTACATATTACTTACTTTAATGAAATAGTTTTTTAATTTGATTTCAATATACTTCTTATCAAAGTGAATGTTAATGTACTTTCTTCAATTACTCTTATATTTCTTATCAGTATGAAACGTAAGTGAATAAGAAAGTATTTGGAATAAATTTTGTCTTCTGTGAACCTCATATATTTAATAATTTTCAGTTCCTTTTATAAAACCGGAATCTCATTTCAGAACTAATGATATTTAAAAGAAAAACATATCATATTTTCAGACGTATGTTAAGGTATTTGACAGTTTGACTCCCAAATGACATTTAAAATACTTTTGGCTTCATTATTTTGTGTTGTTGCATTTTCATATGTTTTTGTGCTTTTTGAAAACTCATTGTTGGCATTTGTGGTTGGGATATTTCACATGCTTATTTACAGGTTTGTCCTTGTATGGCTTCTATGGACTCCCTAACAGTTTGGCTGACTATAGGCAATATGAAAGGTTAGAATAATGCAATTGTAAATTATAAATATTATACTGTACCTTTATCAAATATTTACTACTTATAATTACGTATATCAGATATTTTTGTTTATATTTATTTTACGTATGATGACTGTATTAAAAGGAAAAATCTGTAGTAAATAATATGAATAAGCAATGTTGCTAATCATAAATATATCTATTTTCACAACACCTATTTTTCTTTGATTTTCTGTTTTTTTTTTGTTCATCATTCCATATATGCATATATGTATATATATTTTATATATATATATATATATATATATATATATATATATATATATATATATATATATATATATATATATATATATATATATAAACAAAAACCTACGAAACCTCAAATTTTACAAAATATTAACTTGTTGCGTTTTTTTTTTATTTGTGTATATATATATATATATATATATATATATATATATATATATATATATATATATATATATATATATATATACTCACATGCAAAAAAAAAAACGCAACAAGTTAATATTTTGTAAAATTTGAGGTTTCGTAGGTTTTTGTTTTTAGTTCAATTTTCAAAATTTTTGCAGCAAACTATAGATAAAATTATAATTTTAACTTGCACATTCAGTCTTTTGTTAAATGCTGGCTTATTGGTCATTATATAGGGTTAATTAGGAGTTTGTTGTTGAACCCTAATTTTAAAACATCCTTTGGAATAATTTCGTGGTCAAATTCTTTCCCAATAGGTACCAATTTTTGTTAAGAACCATTCCTTTCCAATTGTTTCTTGGTTCATGACTTTAAGTGCACTAGTTCATTTTTAAAAAGGAAATTAACGTGTCCTCAAAGGTTTACTGTGAGAAATGTAATTTTTTGAAGAGGTGGCTTTGCTCGTTGTTGCCCTAATGTCAACTAGACTGTGAGAGACACAAAAGAACTCCAACCATGGTTTTAAGTGCGGCAAATTGCGCAAAAGCTGTTGTTCTTGTCGAAGATGAACGTAATTATGAATATGGTGCAAAAGTACTTCATGTTCATCGCTCTACCATCAAAAGAGTAGTCGAATGTTTTAGACAAACTGCCAGAAATAAGCGTAGGACAGGTAGTGGCAGAAAATGAAAAACGACTGCTATTGATGTATATATATATATATATATATATAAATTATATATATATATATATATATATATATATATATATATATATATATATATATATATATATATATATATATATATATATATATATATATATATATATATATATATATATATATATATATATATATATATATATATATATATATATATATATATATATATATACCGTCAAACGGGGTGAATCGAGACACTCGATTTATGGTTAAATTAACGGCAACCCTGTCTCTAGGTAACCGTTTTCAGCTCAGTTAGCAGTTAGAAGATGAAACAAACATGCTGTCACTTGTGTTGACATTAGCCACCTGTTACATTAGTGTCAACTATAGAATAGAAGAGTGCCACAAAATTTTATTCAAAATTAACGACTTTTTATTGATTAAAAAACTTTGGCTGGAAAGCACAAAAGGAATAAAGGTAGGAGAATTGAAAATTTTTATATTATAGTCTGAAGTGTTTTATACACAGGAAAAAATAATTTATAAAAAAAAATTAAAATAATGTAAATACGATTTTTATAGCAAAAAATGTCACTTTCAGGGGTCAATCGGGACAATGGTAAGAACATAGAAAAAAGTACGTGGGACACGTGCGTACAAAAAATATAGTGCTCAAATGTTGCAAATGGCTCCAGAACAAATCAAAAGAGGTCAAATCGGCATATGGGAAGCCGAGCAAATATTTTGGAAATCGTTTTTATCCCTATTTTGTGCAATGTATTTTTTCAAATATTTTCTGTCCCGATTCGCCCCATTACTGGGGTGTATCGATTATTTCTTATAAAATAAATGGGTGTCCCGATTGACCGCATTCGCAGGGCGAATCGGGACACCTACAAATAAATTTCTTTTCAATCACCTGACAAAGTGACAGATAAGGATGATACGGCGTTTTAAAGCTCTAGCAGAGACCTAACTTTTGGCACTGCTTTGGAGCCACTATATTATTAAAAAAAAAGGTATTCACAAAAACATGTAAAAACTATCCCGATTCGCCACGTTTGACGGTATATATATATATATATATATATATATATATATATATATATATATATATATATATATATACGTATATATATATATATACCTATATATATATATACCTATATATATAATATATATATATATATATATATATATATATAATATATATATATATATATATATAATATATATATATATATATATATATATATATATATATATATATATATATATATATATATATAATATATATATATATATATATATATATATATATATATATATATATTATATATATACGGTACTAGGACAGTAACGGGGTACTGGAAAAAACAAGGCAGAAGAATAACAGATGAGATTCCCCAGAAAATACTAGAGGTAGCAATAAAACGATGTAGAGTGCTACTAATATCTTGTTTATTCAAACATTAAGCTTTCGTCTACCAATTGCAGACTTCATCAGGAGGCTAAAAACACATGATTTTTATGAAAACATTTTCCTATACACAAGTCAGAGAAAAAAAAACTTTTGAATCTAATAATTAGCAACATTTATATCTTCCATACCAATACTTACAAGAGAATTCAAGATTGCTCTAGCGAGCAAGTAGCCAGTTTTTTAATACAATCAGCAATACAGTACAATTCAATTACAACAACCATATTAGACATAACTAGCATATAGAGTCAGAGTCATCTTACTCTTTACATGTAACAAAAACCATGAAAACATGTAGACAATTTTAAGGAATTTGTGTGTGTGTAATACAGGTAACAATTTTTGTTAAAAAACTTCCTTCATCATTGAGATGATTTGAGATTATGACCCACAATTCATCAAAGATCCATTAACCACATTATCCTATTGGAATTATCTGACAAGTGACAAGTGAAATGACAGTAATGACATCGCTGACAGACCGTTCAATCTACAGTGCAGTGTAAATATATTATCTTAGAAGGGTTGGACATTTACTATATTATAAGTATAATGAATAAGATTAATTAGTAATAGAATTATTATTATCATTATGAATTGAAAGCTAAGAATTTTAAATTCTTAGCTCTTATTCTCCCAACTCGCTGTGGACCAAGATGTTGTTATTGTAAACAGAATGATGTTTTGAAATAAATATTTGAACAAGTGATTTCGTAACGGCCGCCGGCCGTTAACACTGACTTTTCAATTGTCATCTGAATACCGTTGAATCAAAATAACAGTATGGGATTACGAAAAATCAAAATAACAGTATGGGATTACGAAAATATATTTACACTGCACTGTAGATTGAACGGTCTATCAGCGATGTCATTACTGTCATTTCACTTGTCAGATAATTCCAATAGGATAATGTGGTTAATGGATGTTTGATGAATTGTGGGTCATAATCTCAAATCATCTCAATGATGAAGGAAGTTTTTTAACAAAAATTGTCACCTGTATTACACACACACAAATTCCTTAAAATTGTCTACATGTTTTCATGGTTTTTGTTACATGTAAAGGGTAAGATGACTCTGACTCTATATGCTAGTTATGTCTAATATGGTTGTTGTAATTGAATTGTACTGTATTGCTGATTTTATTAAAAAACTGGCTACTTGCTCGCTAGAGCAACCTTGAATTCTCTTGTAAGTATTGGTATGGAAGATATAAATGTTGCTAATTATTAGATTCAAAAGTTTTTTTTTCTCTGACTTGTGTAAAGGAAAATGTTTTCATAAAAATAATGTGTTTTTAGTCTCCTGATGAAGTCTGCAATTGGTAGACGAAAGCTTGATGTTTGAATAAACAAGATATTAGTAGCACTCTACATCGTTTTATTGCTACCTCTAGTATTTTCTGGGGAATCTCATCTGTTATTCTTCTGCCTTAGATATATATATATATATATATATATATATATATATATATATATATATATATATATATATATATATATATATATATATATATATATATATATATATATATGTATTGTCATGCATAACTAGAGCACTTAAAGTTTTATGAAAAGAAAACAATTGGCGCTTTTTTATTCGATTTTAATTAATAGCTCAATTTGTTACAACAGTGGCTACTATAATTGATGAAAAAATCTAGAGGCCCATATTTAAAAAAATGAAGCTGATGATGATGGAACCCAACGAACGAAACGTCGCATTGAAATCTGGTTCATATCAGATTATAACGAGTATGAAACATTATTGAAACTTCTCTGACTTTTTCTTATATCATTCGAAATGGAGGCGGTAGAGAGAAAAAACGAAATTCGACTATTTTAATTTTTGGCGAATATCTCAAAAACAAACATTGATATTTAAAATCTGAAAAAGGCTTATTATTGCTCCCCAAAATTGGAAAGTTTTATTCCATTTAACCGACCTTATAGGTCTCTCCGTTTCCGAGATAGCAATAGTGAGATCAGCTAAAAAAAACGGCCTGCATATATATATATATATATATATATATATATATATATATATATATATATATATATATATATATATACACAGGGTTTTAGGTAAATATGCTGCAAAAATTCAAGTACTTATTGTTCAGTCATTTCTTGGCCTATTCTAAAAATATGTTGTCCTATAATGATTTCTGCAAAACTCCTGTGCTTCGAAGATACAGACAGAATAAAATATGCGACAACCATATTCGATATTTGTTCAAAACATTAGTGTAAATAAAAGTAGGCGTATGCCAATTAGTTTATGAAGAACAAAAAATTAATGGACAGTTTGGAGAGTTTTTAAGGACAATTTTTTGTGTCCATACCACTTTCAAAGTGTTCGGGCACTATTACCTGCTGATTTTCCGCCCACTTATTGCGTTATGTCAATGGCTTCTTCAAACATTAGCTCTAATCCCTCAATTCCTGACACAGATTCTTTTTACTCACGAAGACAACATTTTAAGAGATGAAATAAGATCGTTATTTACATCAGTTCTCCTTGAATGTTTTGGTTGGAATTGTGGGTGACTATGTAATTGGAGATGTATCGCAAATTTTTGGAGAAACACTGCCTGAGTTTCTGCAGGATGCACCATTGGCGACAAGAATTACAATGTGCATGACCTGCTCGATCCCCAGACTTAAAATCCCTGAAAGATTTCTTATGGGGTTATCTGAAGTCATTAGTTTACGTTACTCCAGTGCAGAATTTGGACGACTTGCGAAATCGAATAACTGCTGGGTCTAAATCAATTAGAAACGACCCTGGTGTGTTTGAAAGAGTTCGGCACTCAATGATGAGAAGATTGCATGCTCGTATCAGTCTGGAGGTTTCGAACATTTATTGTAGATTGAGCAACGTCACATGCACTTTTTGATAATAAATTGTTTATACTGTCGCAAATTTTGTTTACCCTGCATCTTCGAAATAAAGTGGTTTTTCAGAAATCATCATAGGACAAAATATTCTTGGAATAGGCTTAAGAATAACCTCTGAAATTTCTGTCTCATGTTTGCCAAACACTATATATATATATATTATATATATATATATATATATATATATATATATTATATATATATATATATATATATATATATATATTATATATATATATATATATATATATATATATATATATATATATATATATATATATATATATATATATATATATATATATATATATATGTTCAGGAAGAATCTCGACGTTTCGGCTTCTTTTGTGAAGCTATCTTCAGGGGAATAATTAAGATACGTGGCCTCAACCTGCCTACTCCACCAACCGTACTGCTTCCTGTCAACTCTGAAGTCACAACCTGCCTACTCTTCAGAGTCAATTATTATGTATAGGTAAATTGACTGACAGCATTTGCACATAACGCAAGTATTTTCAGAAACTCTCTTGGTAAAAAGATGTATTAAACTCGTGTGTCTAATAAAAAAAACCTATGATGGGAGCGGTCCACGTAGTCTACGAGACGAAAATCGTATCGCGTTACAGCTGGAAAAATAATAAAATGATCTAGAAATTCCAGGAATTCTCAGGAAATTTTAGATCCTGATTTGAGTAGATACCCTGACATATAAATACCTTTATATATATATATATATATATATATATATATATATATATATATATATATATATACGTAGCTTTGTTAATCAGAAGTCGGATTCACATTATTCAAACCATTTAATCCAAGAAAATCACACATTTTACTTCGATTTTAAAATATTAAATACTGAAAGTAAGGGAATTAAACTTAATTTTTTAGAATCATTACAGATAAATAAATACAAACATTCCGGTCTCCTATTGAATAGCAAAATCGATCATACTTCAAGTCCCCTTCTTAATCTTTTCAAAATTACCGAACTACCTGACTAGCAGTTCATAATTGGCTTTTCCTTTTCTAATAATTATTTGTAACCATCTTTGTATTTACCCCTTCTACATAATTTGTCATTTCTTGTTTTCGATATAACAGAGAATCATAGTTAGTTTGCTATTAGCATCTGAAGAAGGTGAAGTTCCACCGAAACGTGCGTCATACGTTATTTTTTATAATAAATGTGTAAATTGTTATTTTTAGCCATTGTTTCAATATCAATACCTTCTATCGTAATTAATAAATTATATTATATAATGTAGGTTGAAAGGAAGGTAGGTGCATAAAATAATATGATTTTGATTAATATGAATATGCTGACTATTCAATATAATAAAGTAGTGATACACGGAATATTATTGAGGAGGCGGCTTAGCCTCCATAG
Source organism: Cynegetis impunctata (assembly GCA_030704885.1). Classification (NCBI taxonomy): domain Eukaryota; kingdom Metazoa; phylum Arthropoda; class Insecta; order Coleoptera; family Coccinellidae; genus Cynegetis; species Cynegetis impunctata. The sequence continues at coordinate 431,073 of JARQZK010000046.1, forward strand.
CCGCCCCTGGACTATATATATATATATATATATATATATATATATATATATATAATATATATATATATATATATATATATATATATATATATATATATATATATATAAAATATATATATATATAATATATATATATATATATATATATATATATATATATAAATATATATAAATATAATATCCTCTATTTCAAGTCGTATTTTATCCCATGAAATACATACTATTTCAGTGCATCGAAGGAAAGCAGTCAAGTGCGGAAGTATTTTTTTCATCCGGTTTAGACCTCTTGATTACGATTTTCGAAAAAATTTTCATGTCATATATATATATAATATATGACATGAAAATTTTTTCGAAAATCGTAATCAAGATGTCTAAACCGGATGAAAAAAATACTTCCGCACCTGACTGCTTTCCTTCGATGCACTGCAATAGTATGTATTTTATGGGACAAAATACGACCAAAATAGAGGACATTTGAACTTGATGATCATCTTATGTAAACGGCTAATAACTCAATTACCAGACTCCATCCAATATTGCCAGGCAATAGACGGGAAGCCACCATCGCAACCATAACCGCATGAGGTACAGCAGGTAAGCAAATCTTCTGCGGAGATGATTGGTTTTTGCATCCCGTTCGAATGAATGCAAATCCGGTCTGTAATAGCTTCCACCGTAGCAAAAGCCCAGCAGGAACCACACGTCGATTGATCCCGGATATGATGTAGGGATGAGCAACTATCCCACTCGATTCTGAAATCGAAGGATTCGGGTAGTGATTTTGGAACTTGATGATGTAGTTTGGGCAAGGCTGCAATGAAGGAAAAAGATAGATGGAGATGAATTTTAAACATCCTGAAAATAATTGTTATACTGAATATACAAAAGATGAATGAGAATTTCCAAATCCTTCAGGCAATAAACTTTTATTGTTTAGATTTGGAAGTTGAAAATGTGGGGAGTAATCATTTTATTAATATAAATCCACTGAAGTAAAATAATTGGCTTTATTCCTTCAAAATTGCTATATTTAGGTACTGCAAAAATATAATTCGGGTTCTCAACACATTATCAAGAATTTGTAAATATTAGAAAACTTTATTGTTCTAGTGTTAGAAAACTTTCAATAATGGTCAAATCATGAAAAATATACAAGTTGATCGTGGTCAATTTAATATACTTACTACATAAAGTGAACAAGAAAAATTCTTCAATAATAAAAAAAAATTATTAAACAATTTTCCATACGCCACAGTTGCAGAGTAGACATTTTCATTCGAGAAATATGTATTCTGGCGACGGAATTCTGCATTTTTCATCTAAGAGGTGAATAGTTGGTTTCCAATATCCTTGGTGGAGGGCGCTCTGAGTTGTTATCTAGATAGTAGTCAGATCGCGATTTGTATTGGGCAACACTAAGAAATATGTTAATTCACTCCCAGCCAAATAAGCTGCACTGATGAGATCTAATAAGATCGAAACAGCTGTATGCAGATTTTGAGTCGGGGAGACTTATATTTATTGATTTATATTTATTTTATTGAACAATATTCCACCAAATGATAAGCGATTAATTAATTGACGTTTTTAAAAATTATGATAATGAAAAAGAGTGATATGAAGACAATGGTCATACCTCTGTTCATCAAATGTTATTAAGGTTCTCAAAAGCAATAACTTAATTTGTTGTTATTGTAACAAAATGTACCTAATTTATATTCTACACAAGTCAGCCATGTATCAAAATAGCATACCTACTAGGCCAGGCGCCAGTAGAAAAACACGGTTCGTAATGCAATCTTCTACAGAATTGATTTGACTATTGAAACATGTTCAGGAGCGTTCCCTGAATGAAAATCCACGTTGGCGTCATGCGGGGGTGGTTGCGTTAGCCGCCATCTTGGAATACACATTTTATCAAATATCTCGTTAACCGTGCATCGTACGACAAAAATAGTAGAAATCATTTCCGTAGATAATAACATTTTCTACTACTTTTACTTTTAACTTTTTTCTGTACAATGCATAGGTTTTTATTTATAGCGCTTCAAATTTTTTTGAATTTGTTAATTGCTAAATATATAGTTCACGGTTGGTAATATATGAAAAATGATTATAACCAAATTTGTAGAGCATAAAATTTACTATAAATTTTATTCGAAATTTTTTTCCGTGAAATGTATACTTCAAGAATTATAACGCTGTAAATGCCGAGTCGACGCAGAATAGCCACGAGATTATAATGCTTTATATTGACACATGGGTCTCAATCGGCTTAATCGCATTGAAATTTTTGTAGCTGCGTCAGTTCTGTGTTCTTTATTACAGCTTGGAGTGAAAACTTGTGCGTTGTGTATATAAAATAGGGAAAACCAAAGTTGTTCACCGAAAAGAACGTTGATCCAAACATAACTGCTAATGCTGGAGGACGTTTTTTTATTGCGCTGTATGGAGGTGACGAATCTGAAGCGTCTATTAACTCTCTTCGATGCAAATGCTTCGAGAAATTGGCGGGTTAGACGAAGCTTAATCTATATCACTTCTACCTCCAACCTGAGATACGGAACGTTACCATTCCTTCAGAGTCTATCAGCAGATTCAAACTTAGCTTGCATTTTACCATGAACCGGAAAAATGGGGTAGGAAGCGGACTTCAACCGGACTTGAACCAGTTTGAACTATACTATGGGTCCCGCACCGTCAAATTTACTACAAATAATTTCTTGCACATGCTCCAAAAATTGCGGGCCTGCCTGTGAATGTCGAAAAGCTGGATTGAAATGTTTAATTATTTGTTCTAATGTAGTGGATAAACATGCGACAATGTTCCTGATGCAGTGGATGCCATCGAAGATGAAATTGATGAAGACTCAAATTTCGATCCATCTCCTTCACTTATTATAACGGAGGCAGAAGACAGAGATCTGCAAGGCGATGAGTGTCTTCCTTCATCATCGAAACAAATGAGACTTGCTTTATAAAATAACCTGCCACTTTCTTTTATAAAAATGAATGTTTTAGTTTTTTTTTTCAAAAAATTGATTTGCATCGATTTAACTCTGTTATCCCCTTCTGCAACTTTTCCTTCTGATCATAATTGTTATTATCATTATTCAACTCAATCAATCTTATCACGGATCCAGGATTCCGTCATTCCGTGCATAATGCATTTCCCGCACCATAAAAAAAATTAATAAATAAATTCATATTATAAATAATAAAATATAAAATAAAATAATATAAAAAAATTTAATATGATAATGAGATTAATTATTATCAGTAATAGTATTATTAATAATTTTCGAACATCTCAAGCCATTTTATGCGATACGAAATGTTTTTTGCTCGTAGGAACGAGCAACATTCCGTATGATAATTTACGAGGTGCTAGTTTTATCAAGCTCTAGCTCTTAAAGTATACATTTAACAGAAAAAAGTTTCAGATAAAACTTATAGTAAATTTTATGCTCTACAAATTTATATTGAATTTTTCATCAATCATCAACCGTTAGCTATATATTTAGCAATAAACAAATTTGAAAAAGTTTAGAGTACCTACCATAAATAAAAATCTATGCATTGTACAGAAAGAAGTTATGAATAAAAATTGAAGAGAATGTCATTATCTGCGAAAATGAATTGTATATTTTCGCCGTTTGATGCACGGTTCACGAGATATTTGATGAAACGTGTTTTCCAAGATGGCGGCTGACGCGACCACCCCCGCATGACGCCAACGTGGATTTATATTCAGAAGACACCCCTGAACATATTCCAAAAGTAAAATCAATTCTGTAGAAGATTGCAGGAAAAAAATACGCGGCGCCTGGCCTATACCTATTAGTATGAATTTGATTAAAATATGCTGAAATAATCAAAATGATTAGAACTGTTTTTTCAACATTAAATTTCTGAAAAACATTGACCAGTAGGTGACCACCATGCAATTAACGAAAACAATCACACAAAATTTTTCAATAATAGAGAAATCTTACTATCTTAAATGATTTGGATGAACTCCCATCAGATTTTCCACTTCCCTTCTACTGGTATGCACATCGAAATTTTTACCAGCTTTCCATGTGGAATTTCTGCCATTCAAAAAGCCTTTAAAACTTTCCGAAAATGGATTTAATTCACTGCGACACTGAACACGTAAAGTGTAGAAGCAAACAATAAGAAGTTTAAATTCTAATCTCATATTGAAGGCGTCTTAACATAATACTTGTCATCCGTGATTTATAGTGAATAAGCGACAATTGAAAATAAATAATGATTTTTCAATACATAACTAGGGTGAAATTTATGTCAATGGATAGATAAAATGATAACGTTTGAAGAACTAGTATAGGTATATTTGTCTTTTTTCTAAAACAATCTATTGTTTCATATATGGCCCTATTTCCACTAATGAATAATAATAATAATTATAATAATAATAAATAAATTTATTCCCAACAGGTTTACACCCAATTACATAGAAAAATAATAAAAATAGAAATACAAATATATGCATAATAGACTCTTATGCTAACATATAAGAAATTATAAGAATTCTATCAAAACCATAAGCAAATAATATACAATTCACAATCCCTTGTACACAAGAGAAATAAATTAAAAAAAAAAGAAAAAAAACATCATGGTACCTCCGTGCGCTGTTATAAATATCAAAATCATCGATAGTGCATCAATAGCTATTTACCTAACAAGTGCGGAAAATGAATTTTTCGCACGAGTCTGCCGTTCAGCGAACGACGCGTAGCGGAGTTCGGTGAAGCAGCCGAGTGCGGAAAAACATTTTCCGCAAGTGTTAGGTACAATAGTTTTTCTACGAGCGTGAGGAAAGTTAACAGAATTAATCAAAAGTTGAGATATTTTCATCTGATTATAAGTGCTTATAGTTTATTTAGAAACATATTTTATTAGATTATTGATAAAGTAAACATAAAGTAAAATATTATTTTCTACAAGCGTGCGCTTTCAACCCTCTTCCCGCACGCATTTCAATTCGTAAAGAGTCACATTGCCAAACAGTGCGGAAAAAACCCCTGCTATTCCATTTCCGCACGGTGAGGAAAATTATTTCCACACGGTGCGAGAAAATTAATTTTCCACACTAAAATGTATGTGGAAATTTCAATTTTCCGCCCGCTCGTAGAAAAAATATATATCACATCGATTACAACACCTATCATAAACATTACACATAAAATTGATAGAAGAGCGTGAAAACATTTAATCTGCTGTAATCAACATAAAAAGTATTACTCCGTCTCAGACCAGGCCTTGGTACGCGGATTTTTATTTTACTAAGAAGAAATGGTGAGTCAATTTTATTGTGCAGAATTTTGTACAGAAACGTTAGAGCAAAACACTCACGTCTCAACTGCAACACATCAATTCCAAGACTTATGGAGAGGACAGAGTGGTCGAAGTCTCTCGAAGGATACTTCATTAATAAGTCAACTGTCAGTTGACTCTGAAGAGTAGGCAGATTGAGACTTCAGAGTTGACAGGAAGCAATACGGTTAGTGGAGTAGGCAGGTTGAGACCACGCAATCGTATTGTTTCCGATTCCTCCTAAATTCGATTCGTGGAGTAGGCAGATTGAGGCCACGAGTCTGAATTATTTCCCTTCTAATTCTCCTGAAGATGGCTTCGCAAAAGGAGCCGAAACGTCGAGATTTTTCAAATCTTTTACGCGGTTCATTCCGTGAACCAAGTTTTACAAATACTTCCGACCGCGGAAATCTTTCTGAACATATATATATATATATATATTTATATATATATATATATATATATATATATAATATATAATAATATATATATATATATATATATATATATATATATATATATATATATATTATATATATATATATATATATATATATATATATATATATATATATATATCATTATAAAAACGTTTTTGAGTATTCAAATACTTTGAATATATTAAACTTATTTTACTCATCTTAGACTTATTTTAACAGGCTATTCTACTAATTTTAGTCTACCATTTTAGATGGAATCATTGATTTTTTCAGAATAAAACTTAAATTGTATACCTTCCTCTTCATAATTTATTAATGTCTTTTCTTCAAACAAAATCTTATTTCATAAATTTACATCGAACAAATATCATGTATCCATCCAATTCATTTAAGGTATCAAATAACTTAGTAACATGTTTTCCTAATATTTTAGAAAAAAAGTATTTATCTGAATTTGCTTTTTACTGATGGTAATAAAGATTGTTCGTGTTATTCCTCAAGAGGTATTTTTGTAATGAGTATAATTCTGTTTGATAATCTCTGCATCGTACTCAAACATGTATATCTAGGTACATACCAGTTTATACTTGAGAGCAGTTAGAGATACCCAACTAACCGAAACGTCGTTTATATTAATTGTATAATTTTATTTTTTCACTATTTTCCAACTTATTATTTACTAATCTCATTTAATTCTTTTTCAGATAATTCCATTCAATCCTACTAATTCATTGAATTTAATTTTTTCAGCTATTTTCCTTTCTGTTGAACTTGCCATTTACTAATCAAATTTCTTTCTTTTATTTTTGTTTCAGATATTTTATAGACAAGGGAAGTCTAGAATTCCACAAATATATATAAATACAATTGCTCATGTATTTTCCCTGATAAATTAAATCTTCTAGGTTTGTTCTCGACCATTAGCGATAACGGAGTATGCAGCTGAAAATTGGATTATTCAGAAAGACCATACATGACACCGTTGAAACAATACAAGCCATTCTATTCGTCTCATAAGTACTAACATATTACATTTGAAAAAGTTTATATTTACCCTGTTGAATTTTGGGGCTTAATTGATTCTGATATTTTCCGTATAATTCGGAGTTGGCAGAGAGTTTATGATTTTTTGTTCATATCGCTAGCGTTATTTGTAAGCGATAACTAAGACCAAGTTTAAAATGCTATTATAAAGATTGGAGTTATGTAATACTGTTTTTCTCCGATCGTGGGAAAAGTGACACTACTTTGACCTGTTTTCTATGCGAAAAGCTCAACATTCCAGAATAGTGGTCAGTTGCTAAGCCATTAGAAAATAACAGTGCGGTAATATTCTTACCGCACTGCTGTAACGTGCAGTAATGTAACAAATGGATTATTACATTAAAATGAAACAAAGTATGGTTTTAATTTTTATAATTGTTGTTAATATTTACATTTTTTGTATCCTGTAGCTTGACGTTTTGAAACTGCTCTCAATTTTTGGTACTGGGCAATATTAATATTATTTTTAACAGACAAAGTTGATCGAAGCATGGAATAATGTGCCCACAACGTCGAAGATTTCATTGTTTTAGCCAATTCAGCAACATACGCCATCAGTACATTCTCAGAAAATGATACACTGTTGTTTTTTCTACAAAAATTCATGAATCGTTGGTACGCAAGTTCATACTTCTATCTGGATTTCGCCGGAAGTAAATTAAGTGAAGCCACGTTCGCGGCTTCTACTAGTTCAGGAGCCCTGCAAGACAACAAATAATCACTATCAGTGTTCATGTTTACTAATTCTTTTTTAATTCCTTATAAAATACAACGAATCAAACAAAACCAGCTTTAAAATTATTTTACTTTTGTCATAACAGAGTAATTTCCATGGTTACTACTTCTATATTTCAATATGAACATAGAGAAACCTATTTAAACTTACTTGATTACATCTTGGATGAAATATTTTTTAATTAATTAATTTTTTAAATGTAAATCAACGATCGGAGAAAAAATAGTATGTATAATTCGTGGGAAAAGCATATTCCCAAACTCCTGTATTACCAGACTCGTCGCTACGCTCCTCGTCTGGTAATTATCACAGTCGTTTGGGAATATTATGCTTTTCCCACTAATTATACAATATACTAATTCCACTTTTATGAATTATTATGAATAGTAAATTAACTGGTACTATTTAGAAATATATAGGTATGCCTAGTTCTTATTATATCTCCTCAAGAAATATGTTCAATTTAAAATATATTTCTTATCAATCCAAGAGAGTTTTATTTTTATATATAAGTTTGAGTAACGGTTATTCGCAAAGACCTTATTGGCGGAATTCCTGCGCTATTGCATTCGGAACGCTTATTTTCAGGTTGGTGACGAATTCTACTGATTATATAACTCATGTGTGAATAAGTCAATAGAATCCGTGAATTTTGCATAGCTACTGCGTATTGATAAGTGAATATACCCATGACGACGTGATATAGGCCGGCCGCACATTTCCTACAATCGGTTCCGATTGTCTGAAACGATTGTCGGATCAAGGCATCTGACGCTCAAATTTCTATACTTTTATACGATCCTATCGCACACCTACGATCCGATATCGGATCGGACGTCCGACTCGGATGCACGATCAGTGCGTCCTACCAATCGGACCGATAAAAAGTCTGATCCGACTACCGGAAGGCAAGCCGTGCATTGTTTTTGCATAGTCTACCGCAAACATACGATTATTTCTGTCAGTTTTTGACAGGGAGTATAGAAAAAGGAATTGTCAAACCATGTGCGATACTGAAAATTTGATTACCACGGTCGAAAAATATCCCTACTTGTGACATTCAAATAAAATCGGACGTATTTTGTCGGCAGTGTGCGCTAGTGGTCCGATTTGAAATCGTTTCAGACAATAGGATCCGATTGTAGTAAATATGCGGCCGCCCATAATCGTTTTGGTGTTTCGCCTAGTGTCAAAATGTGAACGTTTTCATATTGACGATGTTTTGACGTTTGTCAAAAAAAATTAATATTTTTTATTCGTTATATAATCGTAACGAATACCACTCGAGGAATCGAAAATAATCGTTATACTGACCTCGTCACTCGACGTATTTTCTTAAAACACCACTCGAGCTGCGCTCTCGAGGTGTTTCGCAAAATACGACTCGTGACTCGGAAGGATACCTCATCGATTATTTTCGATGCTCTTGTGATATTATAACTGACACTACCTGATTGTACATAGAGTAGCTCTACCAATCGAAAACTAACTGGATCGTCAAATTTTGACTTTTATCAATAACTGTTCAAAAATGAATCGATTCGGAGATTTTTACTGAATTTACTCAATAAATCGTGTCAGTTTGACAGAATAATCCTCCCGATTCGCCGTCGGATTATTTAGACTGTCAAACTGACACTCTTATTATTATTATAACCTGATTATTTTGAAGTACTTATAGTATTACTACAGATTATAGAATCATTCTATAATTCTGTCTTCATTCTGTCAAAATTTTTGTTTGACTTGTGTCACGAATTATTCAATATTGAATAAAATATAATGAAATATGGCTGTTGAAAAAAATAATCCTTATGGAATCCACGTAGGAATGGACATCAGCGTGGGTGCTCTTCAGGTGAACAATAAATGAAATTTCTTTGCTGGAAAATCATATTATGTAATTTTTTAGGCGCAACCAACGAAGAATAAGAGACTCAAGAATAATGAAGATCTTCTATTGGGTTCGAGTGAGTATTTCCATGGCATTCCACCACAACAGAGGTTTATCGATGAGAGATATTTTGACCAGTGGGAACAAAAACAAGTTGAATACAAAAAGAGACTGGAAAATATTAAAAAAAACAGAATTCAGAGTACAAAAGGAGCATGTGAGCATTCAACAATTCTAACATTATTCAAATGAAATAATTGAACAATATTGCTTAACTTTCAGATGACTTTGAACATAATCATTTACTCTCTTTATGTGGTCCTGAATGGTATCAAGAATTATCCCCACAACAAAAAGAAATTATTGACCAATTGAGTAATGAAATTCAGAAAGATTTAGCTTCACATTTAACTAGGTCAACTCAATCTAGCCTTTCACTACTAGGAATGAGACCTCTCCCTAATGATACCCAATTGTGGAAAGCGTTGACAAGAAGTTGTGGCTGTCCCATTGAGTTCTTATTAGTGAGTATCAATTATATAAACTGAAATTAATATTTTTTCAATTATTAATTTTTGTTAAGTTAGCTGCATTTTGATTGCTGTTGCTAAAAAATCCTTTATATATATATATATATATATATATATATATATATATATATATATATATATATACAGGGTGATTCACGGTGGATGCCACATTAGACGTTTCTGGTAAACCATACGACGGATCACTTTGAAAATTTAATGGAGGGCATAGTCGGACATTCTGTACCCAACTAAAATATGCGGTGTTGTCACTTCTATTAGAAAGTAGTAGCAACTTCGATTTTTCAAACGGAACAGCCTGTATATAATATTATTTTCAGAATCTTCAACAATTTCGCAAAAACTTTTCATGATATTTCCCTGTACCTATCTGTTACCGTTTTCGAAATAAAAATAAAAATTTTTTTTTTCGGAAATCAAGGACTATTAAAACGCTGATATCATTGAGTTAAGAAATACTATGATATCGAAATTTGAGTTGGAGTTTGGTGATACTTGGCGGCTTCCTACACTTAGCATTACTTCAATAAAGGGTGGTAAAAAAATTCAGTTATTTTGTTTGCTTGAAAAAGTGACTGAAAGTTGATTATTTCAAATGGCATGCCCTGTATATTATTGAAAAATTGGAAAGCTGCTGGAATTTGATTTTTGTATATGTATTATACCTATACCTAATTAGTCAAGTTTTGGACAGGGCGATTTTTATGTTGGTACTTTTTTTTGATACTGTATAGAATGCAAGAAAATAAGAAAATTTTTCAGATAAAACTATGTCCGAAAATGCTTCATTTCCGAGATACAGAGTGTTAAAGTTTCAAGAAAAATATTCCATTTTTATCATAACTTTCGTACCACTCCAGATATTTTTATTTTGTAGTAATGAAAGTAATTGACCTGACTTTAATAACAAATTAGACAAAAACGAATATTTCATACAAAATACCATTTGCCATGCTTCAAAATGGCTTTTATTTCATCAACCGAAAACCGTTCGTCGTACGAAAAAATATCAAGAGACCAAATTAACTCCAAAGTAAATGAGTATTTCAAAAATGACATTGATTATAAGAAAAAGCAGTGGCGTACTATTTTTTCTTGAAAAAAAAATTAATATAAATCCTGTTCGAACGCCACTGGTAGAAAGTTTTTGAAAATTTTCGCATCAAAAATGTGAATATAAAGGTAAAAAGAAGTGTATTAAATTTTGTGGAAATATCTTGAGAGGTAGGAAAGTTGTGATAAAAAAAGGATTTTTTTCTTGAAAAAACACCCTGTATCTCGGAAACGAAGAATTTTCGGACATAACTGTATTTGAAAATTTTTCTTATTTTCTTGCATTCTATACAGTGTTAAAAGGAAAGTTCTAACTTAAAAATCACCCGATATATATATATATATATATATATATATATATATATAT